>CM076576.1:272433631-272612760 GCA_034641835.2 Pinus albicaulis
AGAAATGTTCTTGGCATGTTTTCCTGGAATGTTCCTTCTTTCAAAATGTTTGGAATATGTAAAACTTGTATTAGGTCATTCAATATTGGTCTAGTTCAAATATGGAGGTGACCTAGCATTTGTGGAAATCATCTAAAGACCTGTAGGTCTTTAGAAGCTCTTCCGATGGGGGATTTTGACTCGCTAAGGAGAAGGTTTCCTTTCAAAACAAATATGTGATCCTTCACGCACTAACAATTTATTAGCCATTTGCTTCAAGGAAAAGAGTCTAATTCCCCAGTACTAATCCAAATCCATGGAGTTACTTTAGTTAAAGTGCATCAATTGCAAATGGCCATAAAAAAGGGGGTCAAATTATTTTATTTTTATCTTCAAATCACCTACAAAAATCGACCACTATTTACAAACGAAAAATATCTTTCACAAATTCACATTTTTGGAAACTCAAAGTTTAGAATCAACTAGCTATATAGGGGAAAAGGGAAAAGAAAAGAATCAAGACAAAGAATTTATCTAAAATTGACATGCATCTGGAAAAGGATATTTGAACCATTTTTGAACGATAGTTGAAGAGGAGGAGATAAAGAAGGATATGAGCCAAAGAAAAATGGACATATTGAAGGAGTTTCAATGGTGCATGCTACAAGTTTATCCCTCCATAAAGTAATGATAATGATTAATCGAAAGCCATGGAGTTTTACTTTGATCATGCATCAATTCAAATGACCTTAAAAATAGGGGCCAAATTATTTTATTTCTATAAAAGAATTTAGACATATAGAAAAGGATATTTGAACTATAGTTGAAGAGAGAGACATAGGGAAGGATATTTGAACCATAGTCGAAGAGAAGAAGAATAGACATATTCAGATTTTTGGAAACTCAAATTTTACAAGCAACTAGCTATTCGAGGAAAAAAAGGAAAAAGAATCAAGACAAAGAATTTAGAAGTTGGCATTTATGTAGAAAAGGATATTTGAACGATAGGAATTTAGAAGTTGGCATCCATGTAGAAAAAGATATTTGAACTATGGTTGAAGAGAAAGATATTTGAACTATAGAAAAAGATATTTGAACTATGGTTAAAGACAAAGATATTTGAACTATAGATGAAGAGGAGGACGAATTTAGAAGTTGGCATCATTGTATAAAAAGATATTTGAACTATATTTGAAGAGAAGGGTAAGGATATTTGAACTATATTTGAAGAGAAGGGTAAGGATATTTGAACTATAGTTGAAGAGGACATAGAGAAGGATATTTTAACTATAGTTGAAGAGAAGGACATAGTGAAGGATATTTGAACCATAGTTGAAGAGGACATAGAGAAGGATAGTGAAGAATACTATTAGAAACCTTCACAATATATTGCTCTTAAAAAGTTACATATTACATTAGAAACCATGATACCATGCTGATTAATCTAATTTATAAAGAAAATATGTCTATAATCATATTACAATGAAAACCATAATTGTTCATTGCTCTTCGAAAGTCAAAACATAGTATTAGATACCATGATTATATAACTAGTATTAAAAAGGTATAGTAAGTTAAGCACCGAGCTTACTATGCAAACATTTGAAATATTCCTGAAAATATGTTTATATTTCAGACTGTTTTCATACCTACTGGCTGGCATGTATCTGACTGTATTAGTTTTTTGACCTATATAAAGTGTTCTAAGATAAAGTGTTCTATCTCCTGTCAAACATCAAAATAAAAACCTAAAATTAAATAACTATATTCTAAAATATATTTATATTTGGGATCGCTATACCTAATGTCCAAAATATGTTTATATTTGGGATCAAGTTTATATACATGTCCAAGGCATGTATCTGATCAATGATAGTTTTTTTGATTGATATAAAGTGTTCTAATATAAAGGTTTCTATTCGCCATCAAACATCAAATAAAAATCTAAAAATTAAATAACTATATTCCTGAAAATATGTTTATATTTGGGACTGTTTTCATACCTACTGGCTGGCATGTATCTGACTGTATTAGTTTTTTGGATTGATATAAAGTGTTCTAATATAAAGTGTTCTATTCCTCATCAAACATCAAATAAAAATCTAAAAATTAAATAACTATATTCCTGAAAATATGTTTATATTTGGGACTGTTTTCATACCTACTGGCTGGCATGTATCTGACTGTATTAGTTTTTTGGACTGATATAAAGTGTTCTAATATAAAGTGTTATATTCCTCATCAAACATCAAATAAAAATCTAAAAATTAAATAACTATATTCCTGAAAATATGTTTATATTTGGGACTGTTTTCATACCTACTGACTGGCATGTATCTGATTGTATTAGTTTTTTGGACTGATATAACTTTTGTTTGGCATGTAATAAATTTGTATTAGTTTTGGATTGATATATGATTGTCTAATATAAAAGTGTTCTATTCGTCATCAAACATCAAATAAAAATCTAAAAATTAAATAACTATATTCCTGAAAATATGTTTATATTTGGGACTGTTTTCATACCTACTGGCTGGCATGTATCTGACTGTATTAGTTTTTTGGACTGATATAAAGTGTTCTAATATAAAGTGTTATATTCCTCATCAAACATCAAATAAAAATCTAAAAATTAAATAACTATATTCCTGAAAATATGTTTATATTTGGGACTGTTTTCATACCTACTGACTGGCATGTATCTGATTGTATTAGTTTTTTGGACTGATATAAAGTGTTCTAATATAAAGTGTTCTATTCCTCATCAAACATCAAATAAAAATCTAAAAACTAAATAACTATATTCCTGAAAATATGTTTATATTTGGGACTGTTTTCATACCCACTGGTCCTGAAAATATGTTTATATTTGGGACTGGGTGAAAATGTGAAGCTCGGTTACACTTTTTGCCCTTTTTTGAGAAAAAAATTTCATTTTTTTCGGTTCTTCAACTTTCTGCAAACTATAACAATTTTTCTGTGTATAATTTCATTTTGCGATAAAATAAAAGTTGTGAGAAATTTTGTTAGCTTTCTATTACTTATTATTTGAATTTTTTTATGCAGATTTGATATGTCAACTTAGCGTTTCTTTGAGTGTGTGTTTCTTAACAATCAAAGTATTCATAAGAAGTCATGTTATGTCGCAATGTTGTATTCATTGAAAATTTGTGTTTTTGAAAAAAAAAAATGTGTTACAACAATCTAGACAGAGTCTACTTTGTTTTCGTCATATTTACAAAGCCAATGGATGCATATCATAATTACTAGAATTTTTTGAACTGGTCCAATACGAAAAACTGCGTATTTTTTCTATGTTTCGCGTGGCAACAAATTTGTTAACATATAAGTTATAAACTAAAAATCTAAAAGCTACCCATTAGAGTCAACGGACCAATGTAATGCCCCATAATTTTTTCAATTTTTTTTACAATGTATTTTGAGAGATACAAAATTTTGATTTCACTGAATCACAATGACCCTTAGAAATTGTTTGCACTCATTTTATTAGAAAAATAATTAAAATTAATAAACGTTTACGAAATTCCATAAAAGTTATATTTCCTGAAAGTAGATTCAATTCTGAAAATGCTTGTCTTGGTTCCGACAGTTAATTAACAACCTTTCATGGAGTTTAATCAGTCCAAAGTTGCAGAACCATTTTCAGAGCCTGGTTTTGCGTAATTGGTGACGCGTTAGTTCGGCCGAACTATGTTTTCCGCTTACGAGTCGTTAAAAATAACGTCTTAATAAATCGGCCGAACTTCTTATCAAAAGTTCGGCTGAACTATTGTGTAATTCTCTGTCGGCTGGAAAATTTTGTGGAGCCCGCTACAAAACACACATTTCGCGTCTTGTGTAACCATCAGTTTCAACAAAAAGGATTTTTCTTCAGCTCTTTTCAGTCTCTTAATGTTTCTTTTAAACTTTTATTCCCTAATTCAGTCAAAATTCTAATTTCTGGATGTTTTCTGGTGTTTTCTGCAGGTAATAGGTATGAGTTGCACCAAAGACAAAAAATTTTCCATAACCTGTTACCCAAGAATCAAGCAACTGAAAATCAGACTTTTCACCTCAAATAGTGTGAATTCCCCTCAAACTCACAATTTTTTGGCCAATAACTGCGATTTCAACTGTCCACAAGTCAGTATCTACAAGCCGAAATATTTTTCTGAATTTTTTTTTGTAACTGTTAGGGTTTGCTGAGAGCACTATTTTTGTTTGTCTTACCTCTGTCTCAAACCTTATTAGGCCTCAATATGATTATTTTGTCTCCTTGAAGTAGAACCAAGCCCCTGGGGGTTCAGTACACTTCCACCTTTCTAGGGGGGTTAGGATGAGTAGGTAGTCTGATATTTGCAATACTTTCAGCCATGGTGTCGGGATCTAGTATATCCTCATTTCATATTCTTTTTGATAGCTTATTATTCCTTACAAAACCCCCTCTTGAGTTTTTTTTAGTCTTTCCCTTAGGGTACCCTTGTTTCCCCTACAGTTTTAACCTTTCGCCTTACATTTTGTAGCAGTTTTCCCCTTTAGTTTCTTGTTGTTTTCTGTGTCATTTCCAACAGATCTGAGTCATTAGATCCCTATCCCTTAGACATTCCATATTTTGGAATTATTTTGTGTTTTCAGTGAATTTCACCCACCTTTTAGACTAATTGTTTGGTAAGCCTCATTATGGGTTGAATTTATGCATGATTAGTTGTTTATTTTACTGTCATTTCAGTTTTATTTACATTACTTCAACATTTTTTATTTTTATTTACACAACCATCTCGGCTTAGTTAAAATTAAGACACGGCTTGCACACACTCATACCTAAAGTAAAGAGTGCTTGGTTTAGATTGCCAAGGCAAGACATAAGCATCATAATTAATCAATCTACCTCATAGAGCCTTTATTTATCAATCTTCAACATTTTTGTGTCATTTGTCACTTTCCATCATTGCACCCTAAGTTGTTTATCATGGAGACTCCAAGTCCTTCACCCTTAGTTTACAAGAACCCCTATTTTCTTTTGTAAATTTATTTTCTCTCATAAAATTAAAATCTAATATTTATATTATCTTGCACTCTGTTATGATTATTTTTTTTCATTTACTCTATTTCATGTTTTGTTTTTCTCCCTTATTTTTTAATTTTACTTCATATAGTATCAAAGCTAATGTTTTAATAACTAAAACAAAATGTAAGGAAATATCACAACGTGGAATGGACGAATACCTGAGACTCATGAATATCATAATTAGATTCCACATAAAAACTTTAAAGTCTCCACGTTTAAAGCATGATCCTAAAACCTACGTCCTATCTTTGAATAGTGCTTTCACAAATTTTATTTTATTTTAAAAATAATAAAAATATTTGAAATTTATTTGAAACCTTGTGTTTTTTTCCTCAGATCTATTTCCTATCTTCAAACAGTGCTTTCAAAAATTTTCTTTTATTTTTAAAAGAATGAATAGGATTGAAATTTATTTCAAACCTTGATCCCATACGTGTTTTTATTTTTATTTTGATTAAAAAAAATTGAATGGCCTCCCCCCTTCCACACTAATTGTCCCATTTGTTTCATTTTTTGTCTCTCTGTTTCATTATTTGTGGGCTGTCAATGACATTGACAGGGGCTTGTTGGCTATAATTATCTTGGTGAAGGAACTTCATATTATTAACCATCTCCCTTTCTGTAGTTCACTTATAGTGAGTGGCTCACCTTCTATGAGCAATATTGTAGCACCATGTCTCATGTGTCCTTTGGATTAAAGTCATAAGCAGGAACAATTTCGGTGGGAATAAAGGCAAGGAAGATTGTAGATCCTATATAAGATATAGCAAAGGCTTCAACAGTAGTAGCTTGAGCAGATCCAATTATAGGTGCATATCCAGTCCGGGAACCCATTTACGATGAGATGGTATCTCTACTTGTTCAAATATTTTGTTACGATAAGTTTGTCTATAATGTAATGTGTTGTTCATGACATTGGCTAGGGGCTTGAAAATTAAAAAAATTAAAAAAAATCGAAATTTTTATTGTCATAAATAATTTCCAATATCCATAGTCCACTAAAAAATGATATGAGGGATCAAATTGCTTCCCTCCATAAGCTCATTATTCCTACAATCTCCCTTCTAAATGAAACAACTCATATACTTTCAAAAATTACTCTAGAATGAAAAAGGACAACAACTTTTCTCTACCTAGAGCAGATTCCCTATTCTCTATCACCTACAACATGTAAACAATTGCACAAATGAGACAATGAAAGAAATGAATTACAGACTTATTTACATCCCTTTTACCCTATGATTCCTAGGCATATTTACATCATTTTCCCTTCACTAGTTCTTTTACTACATCCCATGCATTTTTTTCCCCTCAAGGAATCCATTGGTCAGACCCAGTCTCCCCACCCACAAAAATAAATTTAGCCACTCATATTGTAATATTTCAATGACATAACCCATTTATCACACAATAACACTTTTATCCATGTAGGAAATGATCTTAGCTATCTTCCTCATCGTCTTTTAAATAAATCCATTTCAATTGTATTTTATGAGTGAGTACTCCCCACAAAATATTCAATAATATAACCTTCCAACACACTATTCAACCAAAAATCAACTATGTGAGAAACCTTGTTACTTACATAGTTCACCCTCTAGATAAATTTGGTGGTCCAACTAAGTGGTATAACATGAAGCCAAGGTACATGCTCTTCTGCGAACCTTTGTAACCACTAGGCCAAAATGATCATAAACTAAAAAAAAAGTATTTCGTGGAAATCCATTAAAACATCGGCATTTGCATCCATTTTAAAGGACTCATCCCTCCATTTTTGGCTTGTTATGTAGTAACTCTTATTCTTTCTTTTCCACCCATTATTGTGTTTCTTCCTTTATACATCTAGGTCTAGGCCTCTATACCCCCTTCACGAGAAGATCTCAATATTGAAAACAAAACCATTTTTTTGTTGCATAGGGAAAAGACCCCATGTTCAAGAGAATTTTCCAACAAAACTTCATGAGACACCAACCATTTCGAAAACACTTGTAAGCAGGTGAAGCCTTACTTGAAGCATATGGGTGGAATTGTAGGAAACTTAATAGTACTATAGTGATGAAGGATTCTAGGACCCTAAGATATGGTTACTCATATTAAGTATATTGTTAAGCATTTTTATTTAGAAAAAAAAAATGAACACCCTAATTCAAGCATGCATACATTTTAACTTAAGAATACCATGAAAAATAAACTCACTATTAAACATTGCACAATCAAATAGAATGAGCCAAAAATAGATCTTTCAGTATCACCGCTAAACCTCCATTACAATTAATTCCATAGTGGCTCACCAACCCTATCGAATAATTTTTCATTACAAGAGAGACTATGTCTTCATCTCAAGATATATCTTACCCCTTGGACTTAATATATTTATAGATTTACAATTAGGCCCAAACCCATAAAAAACCCCTTACTAATAAATTATTACTATGGGCTACTAAAAATTTCTATTGGTGAGTACCTACAAATATATCCCATTAAATTTCCTTATTCTTCACACTTCCACGTGCTATCCCATGGTTGGCCTTCCTCTGCAATACCCTCTTACATGATCTTGTTATGCATAGATCCCTCAAAATTGTTACCCAAAGATACTTCTCCAACACTTAATGCAATGAGGTTACCTAATGGAGTCCATGTCAGATGGAATATCCATTAGGGAAAATGTGTGAAATTGATCTTGAATTGTTTACTACAATTATCAACATACACATTCTTGGGATTATGATACTAGTCGCATGAATAATTGAAAACATATGAGGAGGAAAATTAGCTCCAAAAGTAAAAACATATGAATAGCATGGAATGTGTGAATGTATGGCACATGCATGACATAATGTGTATGCATATGTTTGGGTATAGGAATGATGGAATTTCTTAAATATGTACATTTGATGCACAATAATTCTTAACTAAATTCTTTTCAAGGAGTCCAAATGGATTTTAGAGTACCTATTTTTGCGATATTAAATAGTCCCTAAAGTGATCTCAACCTTACATATTCTTGATAATTCTATCTATTCAACTACTTACAAATTTCAATGAAATTTCGTAAAAGGGAATTTGCATTATTTTTTGAGTGAAAAACTTGAGGAAAGGCTTGTACCTCAAGGGATTTGATCCCTATCAACACTTGATATATCTAGAGTTAAGATGGATTTAGGCTAGCTTCACTCGTATGCAGCCAAGGAAAATCTATCGACTATATGAAATTTAGTAATATGTAAATATATCTAATATTAAAATAATCATTTTAAATGTGCTATATATGTCTAATATTAACCTCATCATTCTAATTTTAAATTTTCTTGTTACCTTAGTTTTTTGAAATGATCAATATTGTTAATAACTTTAACTATGGAAAAAGATGAAATAAAAATTTTGAATGCAAATTGACAATGATAGTGTTGAATGATAGAAAATGTGAATAATAAGAATGTTGTCAATTACAAAGAGTCTTCATTGTGATCAATCTCAAACTATTTTATTCTACTATTCTTATTGTCCCCCTTGTTATATTTTTTATCTTTTGATATCGTAAACCATTTAAATCCTTAGCTCTATTTGTTGTAGTAAACATCATGCATTGTCTCCCTTGCTCTCCAATATTAATAGGTTGAATTACTATAACACAAAAATCAATGTACATTGTCAATAATTTTTTGTGCTTACACTGAAATCAATGCAGATTGTTAATCTAATAATTTTAAAATTAATATATGATATATACCATCATACATCCAACTACATAAAATAAAAAATCAATATATACATTGAAATAAATGCATCTAATGAAAGAAATCACATAATATTAGAAAACAAATTCTACATCGAAATCAATGCATCTAATGTAAGCAATCAAATAGCATTAGAAATCAATATTTACACTCAAATCAATGCATCTAGTTCAAGTAAGAAAATAGGATTAGAAACCACCATTTGCATTGAAATGATGCATTTAGTGCAAGCAATCAAATATGATTAGAAATCATCATCTACACTGAAATCAATGCATTAAGTGCAAGCAATTAAATAGGATTAGAAATCATCTAAACTAAAATCAATACATCTAGTGTGAGCAATTTCAATTATAATTAGAAATGAACATCTAAAACGAAGTTAATGTAGCTAATGAAAGAAATCAAATAGGATTAGAAATTACCATCTACACTGCAATCAATGCATTTAGCGCAAGCAATCAAATAGGGTTATAAATCATCTACATTGAAATCAATGCATCTAGTGCAAGCAATCAAATATCATTAGAAATCAATATCTACACTAAAATCAATGCCTCCAGTGTTGATCTAGGGTAAAATATCGACACCCTTAACCAAGACCTTTTACTTTGGCTGATAAATTAGAATTGGATTAATTAAAGTGTCAATGAACATAAATGAGAAACTGCATGTTGTAAAGAAGAGGAAGATAACATGTTAAGATCAGCAATCATAAGAACACTTCGTTTGATAACAGAGTTCATCTAGGAGGGACTACATCTCCTAGCGTCGATGTAAAGATGGTGTAGGTCGTTGCATTAAGTGTTGCAAAAAGAAGATGTACATGGATGTGTTTCCTCTGACATATAAGGAAAATTCCCTCACACAGGAGTCGCTATACCTCTCTACGAGATGTTCCATGGTGGAACTCTCATTCATAAAAAAGACTCCTATCAGTATGAAAATAGCTCACACATAAAGACAATATCCTGACAATCATGGCAAAAAAAGGATATCAACGACATATGTGTGACACAGAGTATTCCGCCAACATGGCATAAAAGGGATCTCAAACATAATAAAATCCATGACAGAAAGTACATCAATAAAAAAACAATATCCCATGAATCATACACCAACAGGGATCTGTACAGCACTATGCATCTCACGGACAAAGAAGTACATGCAATCAACTCATCATATACCTCATGCTGAAGATGACTGAAGAAGTGGTTGTTGCACTGCTAGATCTAAAATCACCATCACAATCATGGTGTTGAAATGTGTGAATTCGACTGCTCACTTATTGAAAGATGACACTTGCAACTTCACTTCAAAAAGTGACCAAAAAATACAAATATCAGATGGAAAATCTGAATGTGACATCATATTCATGGCATCGAATAGTGTAAAATCAACTATCCATTTTCTGAATTCTGAGAAAGTGAAATTCTGGGGCAAAAAGGAATCTTTTAGATTCCCTCGAGATTCCTCCACATAGCTGCTCCATGGGTGGACTAGAAATATAAAAATCAGAAGGTGAATCTGACCTCACCATTGTGTTCCCTACGAAAGACCATGAAAAATGACTATAAACTTGACTATATTCTGACATGGAGAAAAATTACCTCCCTGGGAAAATTTCAAGGCTCATGGTTCTGCCTGCATAATTATTGCTCCACTTTTATGGCTCCACCTGAAAATTTCCTCGATCCACGTGCGTGCTCCTGTTCCTCCATGGCCTGCCCCTGGCGCACTATGAATAACTGGGTCTATGTTGAAAAATATGGGCATACATACCAACATAAACAATTGGGGCACATTGGTAAATTAAGTTAATTGTTGGAGGGAGCTCGGGTGGTCAGACCCTGCCCCCTCCAAAATAGTCCACAATTGTTTTATTTTAAAATGGAATACATAAATGTTTGGGGGCCAGGCCCGCGTTAGGTAGCCCACCGTAACTCCCCATTGTTGGTTGCAATGTATGTACATTATAACATATAATATATGTCATAAAGTTGATGTTTGGGTTTTGAATGGTAAGGTTGTCATGTGGGCAAGCCGGTCGCGGATTCAACTCCTGCCGACTTCAGATTTTTATATTTAACATATGTGTGTTTTAAATATTTTTATGTGTTATACGATGGGGGTGGCGGGGGTCACGGCCCCCACCCCATTTTTTTTTAATATTTTTTTTTATTTCATAAAAGAATATGCACCTTTTTGAAAATTTCGATTTTGACCATAGGAGTCATTTTAACGAGGCCACAAATTTTCCCAGAATCTGGCCTAAGCTTTTTGGAATCCGGTGGTTGGGAAAGGTTGAATTTACATCTTCCTTGAGGTCGAATTTGCACCCCTGCGATTGAGATGATCAGATCTACGCTCTAGTCCTATTTTAAGAGCAATCCAAACACTTTTATTGTTGAGCTTCCAAAAGCCCACTTTGTCCTGTGTGTGTCTCTGGAGCCTTCTAGATCAATCCTCCCCACTGAGGAGCTTTTGGTCCTTAAAAATCATCAACAAGAATCTACAACTTTTGTGTACTATGTTTGCACCACAAGCATCCAGAAAAAGGTCGCCCTTCCATCTCCTTCACCATTGTTCTTTGGAGCCTTAAGCAATGAACCGATACATGCATCCCCTACAAACCTGTAGTACCATCTCCTGCAAATATATGTTCAAATTGAAGAACTATGACCAAAAACATCTCCCATACTTGCCACAAGTTTATAACATGTACTCGGGGGTCAAGCTTGCATCAAAATCGGAATCACACCCCAGCTATCATTATAGGACAAGATGTCATCATCGCATTTTGAAGTGATGGAAAAATCCTCATCAATTTTACATGAAAATAAATGCATCACATGAATCATAAAGAAATGCCAACAACATCATCGTCGCATTTCGAAGTGATGGAAAACACATCATCACTTGTACATGAAAGAAATGAAACACGTGACTTATAAAACAAGGCCAAAAAAATATCATTGTCACTCAAACAAGTGATGGAAAACATATCATCACTTTCACAATTAAAAAATGTGACAAATGATTTACATACATGTCCATGACAAGCTAACATCTAGAAAAAAAAAATTCTAGAAGAACCATCTTTCACTTATCAAGGTTATTGGATCATTTCCCTGTGCTGAACTTGCTTCCTGATCAGCTCTTTCGACTACTGTATGCACGTGTGATTTGTCTTGAAGGTGTTGCTTTGGATGGAGTGTCCATCATGAGGCTCTTTGATGGCCACTTTGGTCTCAAAGAGTGCAAAAGGTCTTTCACCTCCAAACCTGCTTAACCAATTTCTTTCCCTACTGTGGAGAAGGATTTTCATGCCTCATCCTCCTTTCTGCTGCCATCCTTCTCCAACACTTAGAAATCAAATGGTTATTTAAACCAAAAAAATGACATTTTTTTCGATGCCATGATTTATGATTATGGTTATCAAAATTCTTATAATCAAAATGCACTCTACAATAATGAGACTTATTATAGCTTCTATGGTGGTCTTTGGTGTGATCATGGTGATGGGAGCTCACCTCGGCTATTTCACCGCAACATGCGTTACCATGGACCGATGGTGAAGTTTCCCAATCATTCCTCTTCCCTAGAGATTTTGTCAATATCTACTTGCCCTTGATGTCCTTCGAACATACTTCTTCAGTGTACCCCAAACCTACATAGTGAGGCCTCTGCACAACCTCCATTGGTCGGGTTATGCCTCGGCTACGAATTCTAATTCCTCCCCCTTTGTACCCCATCTTGGTGAGGATTCTCATGCCGGTTCCTGCTAAGGGTATCTCGACACTTCTAACTGAAATGATATCATGTGAAGAAATTGAAGAGAAATTAACACTGTTTACCTTAGTTGTCGATTGTGAAACAGGTGAAGAAGGATTCTGTAAGCCTTTGTTGCGCTTCATTTCCCCCAAAGCCTCTGTTTCAGCTTGTAGCCGAAGATGCAACTGCTACTTATCCTCCTTCTCTTCCTATAGGAATGCCTTCAATTCATGATGATCTGCTTGCAGAATTTCATTGTTGTGCTTCAATTCTTCCCACGCCTCTGTCGTGGCTTGCAACTAAAGCTGCAACTACTTCTTGTCCTCCTTCTCTTCCTGTAGGAATGCCTTCAATGCATCATGATCTGCTTGAAGAATTTCATTGTTGCACTTCAATTCTTCCCATGCCTCTATCGTGGCTTGTAACTGAAGCTAAAATCGATGTTTTTCCTCCTTCTCTTCTTCTAGGAGTGTCCTCAATTCATCGTTATATGTTGTTTGTTTTTCATATGCCTCGTACAACATGTTCACTTTATCTGACACCTTGAGCATGGTTTTGTACATTTCCTTGACATTATCCATGGCTCAACTCAGTGAGCATTCAACAGTTCACAGCTGCAATCCAAGCAGCAAGAAGACCTGCTCTGGTACCACTTGATCTAGGGTAAAATATTGATACCCTTAACCAATACCTTTTACATCGGCTAATAAATTAGAATTTCATTAATTAAAGTGTTAATGAACATAAATGAAAAACTACATGCTGTAAAGAAGAGGAACATAGCATGTCAAGATTAGAAATCATAAGAACACATCGTTTGATAACAGAGTTCGTCTAGGAGGGACTACATCTCTGGGCCTTGGTGTCAAGATGGTATAGGCCACTGCATTAAGTGTTGTAAGAAGAAGATGTACATGGATGTGTTTTCTCTGACATACAAGGAAAATTCCTTCACGCAGGAGTGACTATACATCTCTACGAGATGTTCCATTGTGGAACTCTCATGCATAAAAAACCCTCCTATCAGTATGACAATAGCTCACACATAAAGACTTTGAGTGTCTTGCTAATCATTGAAAACAAGGTATCTCAACGACATGCGTATCTCGCCAACATGGCATAAAAGGGATCTCAAACATAATAAAACTCCATGACAAAAAGTACATCAATAACAAAAGAAGATCCCGCGACTCATACATCAACATGGATTTCTATAGCACTACGCATCTCAGGGACAAAGAAGTACATGAAATCGACCCATCATATACCTCACACTAAAGATGACTGAAGAAGGGGCTGCTACGTTGCTGGATCTGAAATCACCATCACAATCGTGGTGTCGAAAGGTGTGAATTTGAGTGCTCACTTGCTGAAAGATGACACATCCTACTTCACTTCAAAAAGTGACCGAAAAATAGAAAGCTCAGATGGAGAATTTGAATGGGCCATCAAATTTGTGGTGTCGAATAGTGCAAAATCCACTGTCCAATTCCTGAATTCTAAGAAAGTGAAAGTCTGTGGCAAGAAGGAATATTTTAGATTCCCCCTATATTCCTCCATGTAGCTTCTCCATGGGTGGACTGGAAATCTGAAACAAAATAAATGAATTTGGCCTCGCCATTGTGTTCACTGTGAAAAACCATGAAAAATGACCGTAAAATTGACTATATTCTGACATGGAGAAAAATTAACTCCCTCGAAAAATTTCAAGGCTCATGGTTCCGCCTACATAATTACTGCTCCATGCTCATGGTTCCATCTGAAAATTTCCCCGATCCGCATGCGCACACATTCTCTTCCATGGTCTGTCCTTGGTGCACTATGAAGAACTGGGTTTATATTGAAAAATATGGGTGGATATACCAACATAAACAATTGGGGCGCATTGGTAAATTAAGTTAATTGTTGGAGGGAGGTTGGGTGGTCAAACCCCGCCCCCTCCAAAATAGTCTACAATTGTTTTATTTTAAAACGAAATACATAATTGTTTGGGGGTCAGGCCTGCATTGGGCAACCTACCCCAACACCCTGCCGGTGGTTGCAACATACGTACGTTATAACATATAATATATGTCATAAAGTTGATGTTTGGGTTTTGAATGGTGGTGTTTCCACGTGGGCGGGGTCAATCATGGGTTCAACTCCCACCGGCTTCATATTTTTATATTTAACATATGTTTTTTTAAATATTTTTATGTGGTGTATGATAGGGGTGGTGGTAGTCACGACCCCCACCCCATTTTTTTAATATTTTTTTATTTCATAAAACAATATGCACCTTTTTGAAAATTTCGATTTTGACTTTAGTAGTGATTTTAATGGGGGTAAAAAGTTTCCTAGATTCTGACTTGAGCTTGTCAGAATCCTATTGTCGGAAAAGGTTGAATTTGCGCCTTAATTAAGGTTTCCCAGTCACAAAATCAACCATAAAATTTCACCAACTCTAACTTTCGCATACGAGTTTGGTTTGATGAACCGTTCACACCACTGTGATCAGTACAACGAGATATATGCTTCGGTCCTAGTTTGAGAGAAATTCAAATACTTTGATTTTTGAGCTTCGAGAAGCCCACTTTGTCCTATGTGTGTCTTTGGAGCCACCTTGGTCAAGTGCAAACAATTAAATAGGATTTTAAATCACCACCTACACTAAATTCAATGCATCTAGTGAAAGAAATATTCTACCTTCTCTCCCCCCTCCATATATCTCTATATATCTCTCCTTATCTTCCCCCTCCTTATATATCTATATATCTCTCCATCTCTCCTTGTTTTTCTCTTCATCTTAACCCCACCCAAAGGCATACAGTCTCCTACACCATATCTATCAATATCTATATCCCTCCCTCCCTCTCTCCATCTCTCTCTTTTTCTCTCTGTTCACCTTCCATCTATATATATATATATATATATATATATATATATATATATATATATATATATATATATATATATATATATATATCTATATATCTTTCCCTTCTTTCCCTCTCCCTCACTTCTATCTCTCTTTCCTTCTACTGTCTTCTCTCCCTCTCTCTCCATCTTCCTTATCACCCCCTCTCTCTCTCCACCTCTCTCCATATGTCTTTCTTATTACCTCCCTCTATCTACCCCTCCAAATCCATATCTCTTTCCCTCCCTCTGCACTCTCTCACATCCTCTCTCTTCCTTCCTCTCTATCCCATTATCTCCCACCTCTCTCTCTCTCTCTCTCTCTCTCTCTCTTCTCTCTCTCTCTTCACCCTCCAAATCTATTACTATATCTCTCCCTTTCACCTTCTCTCCCCCTTATCCATATCTCCTTATTTGTCTCTATCACTCACCCCAAACATACACACTCTCTCTCCATCTCTCTTTGTCACTCCCTCTCTCTCTCGTCACCTCTCACTCTCTATGTCTTTCTTCTTCCCCCCCTCTATCCCCCTCCAATTACATCTTTCTATCCATATGTCTCTCCTCCTCTCTCCCTTCCCCTCTCCTCCTATCTCTCAAGTCCTGTTCTTTTCCTTCCTCTCTCTCAATTTCTATCCTACCCCCTGTTAGCACTCCACCAGATCTCTAAAGGCTGAGTAAGAGACCAGCAAAGGTAACCACAAATCGCTTTGGCCAAGTAGCTAGCCCTACTAGGGAGGAGAGGGCTCTCTACACAAAATCATAGTCAAAACAACCAGATAATGAGGATTTTAGGCTAGGTATAGTAGCACTAGGGTTTTTATTGATTGATTTTAGGTGCTGGATGTTGAATTAGGTAAAGGTAGAACTAGGTCAGGGCATAGAGGGTCATAATTGCAAAGATTTGATGTGGAAATGTAGGAATATGCTTTAAAACATTCAGGTATCTTGATTAGTGTGAGATACTGCTAGGGTTTTCAAAAAGAGCATGGAAATCATGAATTCCTTTCAATCAGAAGAAAATGAAACACAACTATGGCAATTCCTCTAAAACAGAGCATCAAGTAATTAATTATGTCTATGTAACTTAGGAATTTATCACATTGAGACATGGCATGAAAATTGGAATCATAATACATTCAAACATATGGAAATGTATGAGGAAACATTGCTAAAGAAACATACCATGAGAATCCCACCAAAATAGCTCCAACTCTGTCTATTAGTTCCTTCCAAAAATCACTGATTACACTAGTGTTCAAAGATCAATTACACAACATCCAACCCTTTCAGTGACAAAGGAAATGAAAGATATAGACCAAAACAACTTCTCCCCACTCTGAGGGGTCAAATCCATGACTTGTGGAGCTATTCCCTAAAGTCCTCAACTCGAATCCTAATGACTAGGGAGGTTAACCAACTCATCCCTCTCTTTGATGAAACTAATTCAATTGACCCAAAATTACATATTTACTTGATGTATCTACCTATAGTAACTATAAAATACATAATTACATTTACTTTTTATATTTACATCAGTAAAACTCCTTGGAATCCATCAATCAACTGATAAAAAGTGAAATTTCTGAAGAAATCAGTAGACTGTAAAAATTGCAGCGAAAAGTGAAAATTCTGAAGAAATTAGTAGACTGTAAAAAGCAGAGCATGTGTGGGAAAAAGTGCAGTGTGGGCCTTCAAATAAAATTTTGACTCCCTTTCTCAAGTCGAGATTGAGCTCAAGATAGCTCATTGGAAATATATTCAAGTCTAATTGTCAAAAATGTCCTCAAGCTCTAAAAATGATGGAGTGAAGCTCCTCAAAAATGAAATCTTCCAATACTAGTCAAAAAGTGCAGCGAGGTTGAAGAAGGTGGTAGAAAGGTGTTTTTTAGGAGGTTTTTGGGCTTTTCCACGTGTCAAAAACTCAGTTTTTGGAGTGCTAGTAGTCAAAATTTTATGTAAAGACCATTCTGTATCCATCCATGTAGATATTTTAGCATTTAGAGCCCTCCAGAAAAATCGCAGCGTGGCCCACACTGTGCTTTTTGCAAGGTGATTGTCCAAAAAGATTGAAATTTTTTACCAAAATGCTAAAAAAACAAAAAAAATTGCCCAAAAACCTTCAAAATTGTTGGATGAAGTCTTGGTGAAGTATACCGAGCTACCAAGGAGGCATCAGCAAGTAATTCAATTCTACCCTTCTCCTTTTGCTTGTTTAGGTTTTCCTTGAGCTTATCCCTCCATTTCTTTACCTTGACATTGTAAATCTTGTTTCTAGTATGATACTGGCTCGCCATGTGCCTCAACATCTCATTGTCCTTATTATCCTTATGAAGGAGATTCTCCAGGTGTATGTTCACTCTATGAAGCCAAAATTCTTTGTCATAATTGATTTCTCTTGCAATTATTTCCTCAAAGGTTAGTTCTTTTGCATCATGTTGTTTTTCCTACTCCAATTCTCTTTTAAGGCCCCTTGCTTTTGGTCTCTTCTTGGTGATTTGGGTCTCATCCTCATCAAACTCATAATGTTCCATTAATTCTTTGCCTTTGAAATCTTTCCTCTTGGCCTTCAACAAGTCCATTTCCAAGAGTACTTCTTTGTCACTCAATTGTTTGTTTTCTTTCTCAAGGAAAGAGATGACAAAATTTTCCCTTGCCAAATTATCTTGCAGCTCTCTCATTTTGGAATCTCTCTTCGATTAACAGGTTTGAGGTTTCATGATCACCTTGGGCATCCAAGTCCACCAAGTGAAACTCCATCTCTTCCTCATGTTGAAGGGTTTCTTAGTCTTGGACATCTCTCTCATGCTCCTTGTGATATCCTTATTTTGTTGATGAAGAAGGCAAGGCCCCTTCCACAATTTGTGGAGAAAACACTTGCCTATGTCCTCTCTTTAGGCCTTGATCTCTTTATCCTTTTTAGTCTTCTCAACTTCAACCTTGCTAGATAACTTAGTTTTCTTGTGAGAAACTGATGTTGATGGTGGAATAGGTGTAGCATGCTAATTTGGTGGTGTAGTGAAGACCTCTACCTCAATGAAAGTCTCCCATGCAACATTCAACTATTTGAGGTGATGAAGGACAATTATTTTAATGAGTGAATGATGGAAGAGAATATTGATTTGATGCTCATACTCTCTACTCTGCACTATGTAGGCCATATTTTCAATGCTCCTGTAAAAATAATAGGGGATGCTGAGAAATTTCACCCTACTTAATTGCATGAAAAACCTCATGTGATAGTTTTACAACCTGGAGAATTTTCTCTCACAAGTGAAATATTTCATGATGATCTTAATCATGGGAGAATTTTTTTTGAAAATTTGACCAAAAGGAAATATTTTCTTCATACTCTCTTTTTAAGGTGCTTTGAGGTAAGGTTCATACAAATTGGCATCCAAATCTTGAGTTTTAAACAATTTTTCACCTACATTAGGTATCCCTACTGCTGCCGTAATGATGTCTTTAGAAATGGTGAATGCCACCCCTACAATGGTCACTTGGTATTTTTGTAGGTTGGTGATGAAAACCCTCATCAAATTAGGATGGCTCTGCACTCTTTGGACCAACTCACAAAACTCAAAACAACCTACATGCTTGAAACATTTGACTCGTAAGGGTGATGAAATCGATTCCCTAGTGTCTGATGGCACTAGCCTCAATATTATCCCTCCTTTATTCTATTTTTTATTCTCTTCTATGGTGCTTCTCGCCTCCTCCATGATGTTTCTTTCCTCCTCCATTATGCTCAGTATTTTTTAGAAGCCTATGGGAGAAGAGGAAGGAAACGTTAGCGGTATTGTAGGGTTAGGGAGTTGGGATAGGTGAGGGAAAATTTAGGGAAGGGTGTAAGGGAGTTAGGAATATTAGAGAAGTGATGGGGAGTGGAAATGATAAGGGAGATAGGGTAGGGAATTCAAATACAGGGAGGTATTCTAGCTGCCTAGAAAAGCGCAGCGTAGGGGTAGGGTTTTAGGGAATATAACTTGGGAATGGGGATGAATGGATGTGAGGGTATTGCGGAGTGAATTAGAGTGTGAGGGAGGTAAATGGGTCTAGGGAAAAAAAATTAACCTCAAAAACATGAAAACTAGGGTTTAATTACTAGAACATGACATGGATAGTAAAGGAGAGGTTTCCACCATAAACTTATGACCATGAGTTGAAAGGAGGGGATGTGAGGATGTAACTTACTTGCAAATGAGTGAAGAAACCTTTGTTTGTGGCTTATAACCCTTGGAGACAAGCTTTGAGGTTGTGGCTCCTCTTCTGAAAAAAGCGCAGTGAGCTTTAGAAAGGCGTGGGGAAGCCCTACAAAAAGCGCAACATGTTTCAGAAAAGTGCAACGTGCCCACTACAAAAAGCGCAACACCTGTGGAAAAAGTGCAACGATGGAACCTGAACTTGGTTTTTTAAAGGAAAAATGGTTTTTTAGGTTGGGTAACTGGGAGAGATCGATGCTAAAGAGTGAAAATGAGTTACTTTTGGTGTTTGAGGGCCTTTTATACTTGGAGAAATATCATTAAATGGACATGGACCCACATTTCCTTTTCTTAAAATCAACTTTACATTGCTTTTTACCTTTAACCTTTGAATTTGATCTTTGCAATTTATCTTTTGATGGATTAGGAACACTAAATGGATTTTTGAAACTTTGATTATTTACTGATGGAAATTTGAGTGTTTTCAGCTATTTGGAACTCTGAAGAAATTATTACAAACTAGGAACATAAAATTACATTTTGCTTTGAAATCAAATTTACAAATCAAATTTTCTAATGAAATTTCTTTATTGTCACTCCTTCACTTGCTAGAATTTATGTATGAAATGATGATTTGATGACCTTTTAACCCTAAGACCTAATGGAGACTCTGGAATAAATGAAACCATGATGAAAATGAACATAATGATGGTGAAAACTCATGAATAATGGTACACTCAACTGCGAGGTGAAATGAGCCAGCAAGAATAAAATTTTGGAAGGAGTGAAATCAGACCTAGATCTACATCAAGTGACCAAATATTTTCATGATGACCTAATGGAATGATAAAAATTTTAAAATGGGACCATAAAAATACATGAGAAGAGTGTATTTGATCAGTGTTCGAAGGATGCAAAAAATGACACTAACACCCCCCTCTCTCTCCTTCTCTGTCCTCTTCTCTCCAGCTCTCCTTATTTGTCTCTTTATATCACCCGTAAACATACACACTCTCTCTCTATCTCTTCCTTCTCATTTCCTCTCTCTCTCTCCACTTCTCACTCTCTATTTATTTCTTCTTCCCTCCCTCTCTCCCCCTCCAAATCCATCACCCTATCCCTCCCTCTCTCCTCCTCTCCCTCAAGTCCTCACCCTTGTCCTTCCTCTCTCTCTCTCTCTCTCTCTCTCTCTCTCTCTCTCTCTCTCTCTCTTCTCGCCCTTGAATAATCCAATTATACTCCTCCCTCTTTCCTTCTCTTCCTTTCCCCCCTCCATCTTTGTGTCTCCCTCTCCCTCTCTTACCCTTCTCTACCTATATCACTCCTCTCCCTCTTCCTCTCTTCATTTCTCCTCTCCCCTCTCCTTCAATTTATCTTCATATCTCACTTATCACTCCCCATCTCTATACTTATATTACTCTATGTCTTTGTTCTTCCCTCGCATATATATCTAGAGTTAATATATATCATGATATATTAATATAAATTATAACATAACAAAATTAATATCGTATTAATCCAAATCTATTAGATTGAATAATATTAATAATATAATATATTAATATGAGTATTAGATTTAATAAATAAAAATAATAATAATAATAATTTGATATTAATATTAGGGTTAATAATGTTTTTTTTGCATGGTATTAATAATAATTTGGCCCATGGTATTTTTCCCATAGATGTCACCTAAATAAAACCTCTTTTTTTAGTGTTTGTAAATATAAAGAGGAGTATGGATTAAATATAAAAAGAGGTTTTATTTTTTACCATACCTCTAGTTTATTTATATTTATATATATTTACCATACCCCTTTTATTTTCCATACCTCTTTTATTTACCATGGTATTTGGCCCATGAGCTTGGTATATAATTAGATGTTGATTTGTAATCATATTTGATATGTTTTTGTGTATTTACCATACCTCTTTATACCTATTTTATATCTATATATTTACCAAACCTCTTTTATAAATACACTATTTGGCCTTGGCCCATAGTATTTAGCCCATGATATTGATAATAATTTGTCCCATGGTATTTGGCCCACATGCTTCACCTAAACAAAACCTCTTTTCTGAGTTTTAGTAAATATAAAGAGGTTCATGGAGTAAATATAAAAAGAGGTTTTATTTATTTACCATACCTCTAGTCTATTTATATTTTTGTTTATTTACCATATCTCTAGAGTAAGTATAGAAAACAGTTTTATTTATTTACCATACCTCCGGTTTATTTAATTTTTTATTTATTTACCATACTGCTCGAGAAAGTATAAAAAGAGGTTGTATTTATTTACCATACCTTCGTTTTACTTATATTTTTAGTTATTTACCATAAAAAGGGTGTTCTTAACTAAAATCCAATTAACACAGCAACTCAGTGGACACAAATATACGGAATGTGAATAATAATGATTGAACTGTGTTGGGTTAATAGATTGTATTTGCTTATTTAGACACTTATTTAATTTTTTTTTATGAGGTCACTTTAAATTTTTATTTATACAATTATTTAATTTTTTTTATGGCCCGACATTAAATATTATTTTGATCACTGATGGAAAACAACTTTACACATCATACCTAGCTGTAGAATTCCCCCCTTGGGCAATACTGAAAATTCCCTTTTACATAATTTCATTGAAAGTTGTAAGTAGTTGCATTGATAGAATTAGCACTAATATGTTAGATTGAGATAATTTTAGGGACTATTTAATATCGCAACAATAGGTACTCTAAAATCCATTTGGACTCCTTGAAAATAATTTAGCTAAGCATTCTTCTGATGGTAGCCAAGTAATTAAGGAAAGTAGAAAACAAAGGTAAAAAGGTAAATGAAAGGAATTGGGTAAGAATTTTTCTCAATTGAATTGGTATATTTTGTTTCTAAATTAATGCATGTATTGCATGAACACGCTAGGAGTATGGTTAACACAAGAAAATTTCAGAGTGAAAATATTACTAGGACTTTTGTAATGCATAAAAAAAAGGGATTATTGCTAGATCCTCTTTTATGACTACAGAGAAAAATTGTTTCCATAGAAGGGATTGTCTATACAATAGACTCCTGTGAGACTCTTTTAGGAGTTGTCCCACATGAAAATGGACCCTACCTAAAGAGTTAAAATATTTAATAAATAATTTTTGTTACATAGAAACAAAACCCTTGAACTTAAGCTTGTGTGATTCATAATGTTTATGGAAATAACTCATCTCGATCAATCACATACATATTCTAGGATCACTGTGTTTCAAACCAAGCAATGTGGTTCATCGTGAGGATAAAAAGATGAAGAGAATCAAATCCAACAAGGTGTGTAAATCATGAGGACTCTTGAGAACTAATTGATAAGGATAAAAGTAAAATGAAGTAATTTTTAGAAGAAATATAGTAAAAGGAATTGTCAATAATGCTCATTTTTGTAGTTTCTAGTGGATTTTCTAGGGAGAAACCAACTGAAAAATTTGAGGTGAGATCTTGATTTTGTTATTGAAACCAATTTTTTGACTACATATATGTATTCAACACCTTGAAAAATCCATAGCAAACTTTGATTGTGAAAAGTGTACCCATCAAACTTGTGATTTCAATGAATTCTTGTCGTATTTTGCACAAATTAAATCGAAAAATAAATCGGAAAACTTTTGAAAAAGTGACATTAAATACAACTGACTAATAAAATAATCAAAATCAAAAGACCGTTTAGAGAAAAATATAAGGATTTGTCTTCAAGTGTGATGTTTTAGAGTTTTCGATAGATTTTTAACAGGAATCTGATGAAAAATTGTGGTCAAATTTTGATTTTTGGTGTTTAAAATGATTTTTTGACTGCATATATGGATTCAACACCTTCAAGAACCCCGAGGACACTTCGATTGTGAAGAGTTCACCCTTCAAGCTTGTGATTTCAATGAATCATTTCCCAAATGAGATTGGAAAATAAACAAGAAAACTTTTCAAAAATTCACACTTTAAGACTATTTGAAAAAATAAAATGATAAAACTAAAAATAAATAGGGAGGAGTCTTGAGAACTCAAATTAAGTCACCATTAAAAGAAAACTAATAAAATAATAAAAATCAAAAGCAAAGTATATTAGGAGAAAAATAAAATAAATAGGATAATTAGGTAAAAAATTCAACATGATTTTTTATATATAAATAATAATAATAATGGTTAATACCTAATGGGATTAAATAATTTCAAAGGAATTAATAATAATATATACAAAGAGAAAATAGGAAGGAAATAAATAATATATAGTAATAAATTTAAATTTATCCTTTGAATCTTATATATATTTACTTTTATTTAATTAGTTTTCATAGCCATTTTCATTGTCATTTTTTTTTTTTAATTTATGTTTATTTTTTGTTTTTTTAATTTATGTCTTCTCACTTTCATTGATTTTTTTTGGGTTAATTTTTATTTTTACTTTTATAATATTTTTTAATTTATATATATAACTCTTATTTTTTTTTATGTTTTTTAATATTGATTTGAATAAAATATTATATTTTTTTATTTATGTTGCATTTCTATTGTATTTATTTTTTCACTTGGATCATATTATCCATCTTTGTAGTTGTATGAACTACAATAAGTAGTTTAGAAACGCATTGAATTTAAAAATTATATGTAATTTATCTAGAAAAAACCTTTTATGAATCATGAATTATCATTGATCACATAAATAATAAAAAGATTAATAAAAAATTAAAATTAAAAGAAATAAACAAATAAGTGATTAACAATATTTAAATAATTTGATAAAAAATAATAATAATACTATTAATGATATACCTAAATATATGTTAATATTTATATTAACCAAATATATTATACTAATAAAAAATATATATTAATATTAATATTATAACCAAATACTTTTTCTTTGTATTAAATAAGACTAGTTCTATTAAGAAAAAATGTATGGTACAATCAGAGCTTGCAGAAAAGCAAAGCTAAAGAGCAAGGGAGTCGGAAATGATAGACTATCAACCTTGGTCCCAAAGAGCATCCATGGCATAAGTAAAAGATTACAAGGAGAACAGAAAATAGAGATCTAGACTGAGGAGTCTACCCAGAATGGGTAGAGTCTCCCAATCGACATTTTTTCGCTTTCTTCTTACTGACCTTGACGCAACCATTGTGATCTGGTTGGACAGGAACCACTTGAAAAATATTCTACGCTAAAGGAGGAGTCTCCTTGTCTGAATCAAAGGAAGAAGACTCATGAGTACGTTTCTGTGAGATCGGAGGTGCAGAAGGATCCTTGGAGCGGGCTGAGGGTGCATCCTTCGGGTGCTCCAAATTATCCCCTTCCACTTCAATATCCTCCTCATCAGAGCTGAAGGACTCTATGTCATC
This sequence comes from Pinus albicaulis, assembly GCA_034641835.2. Taxonomy (NCBI): domain Eukaryota; kingdom Viridiplantae; phylum Streptophyta; class Pinopsida; order Pinales; family Pinaceae; genus Pinus; species Pinus albicaulis. The sequence continues at coordinate 272,458,667 of CM076576.1, forward strand.
CATAGGGTGTCTATCACATGGTTTCCAGCTCTTGGATTTGGATTTGCGATATATTCTCTTCTTTTTGTTGAGGAACGTTGCACATGTGTTTTGGAGATGCCCTATCTGATGGCAATGGTGACACCTGAAGGAAGTGTTCTCATAGTCCAAGGTTTGTGTCTAATGAAAGTCCCCAATTTTGAGGTTGATCTGACCATGCAGCACTTTGCTAATGTCTATTTCTACACATATTCTACCAAAGGTATATATTCGTTTCTCCCCCCTTGAGGTATCCATTGCCAGGAAGTGGCCTAAGGTGTCCCCAATTCCTTGAAAGAAAGAAATGCCATAAATGCGCAGGGATGTTTGGAAGCCTGACCCAAATGGGAAGCTTGGTGATGACAACCGTAGAGGGGTCGAATTTTGGGATCCAGGGGGTGAGGAATAGTCGTGCTGATCCCCAGAACCAAGGGCCTCCCGTTAACGCTTTCTGGTAATCTTCATTGAAAGAAAAGGCTACAATAAAGAAGCCTTTCGAGCATAAGAAGACCTTGCTGTTGTTGGTCCAATTGGAGTGGATCCACTGGATGAGGCCATAGTTCATTAAATCTGCATATGATGGTTGTTTCTGCAAACGTCTAGCATTGATCATCCAGAGATGGATGAGTGATTTAAATGGAGGGAGTTTCCTCAATTTTGTCCACTAAGAAAGGCTTGGGAGCATGAGCTGGTTGGGCAGTCTTATTGGAAAGTTATGCATGAACCACATCTTTATAGGAGAAAGCATGAGCCGAGGATGTCTACCCAGATGCTCCTCCTCTCAAACGTAGGGTGAGCACCACTAAAGCATCTCTTTCAATACTGTAATAAGACAAGGGCAGAGGGTCCTCGAGCTGTTTACCTTTATAAGTCAGTCTCTGAAGGGTTGAGGGGATACCCAACCTGAGTTCAAGATCTCGCAGGAGGTCATGCACCAGATCTGAAGCACACACCCAGAGCAACAACGTTTTGCCAGAGAGAAGTGAGATCTGGATTTTATAGTCAGAGGGTGAGTGGTCTGAAGTCCTCAGCTCTCCACTTCAATTTTGTGCCTGATCTGTGCCTAATACTTGCATCCCAAAATCCGTAAGGCTTTTGGCATTGATTGAGGCTAAATGATGAGCGTGGCCCTCCTAGATCTGAATAATTTCAACTAGCATTGGCATTTTGTCAGATCTATCCTACCCATCTGTGTAGCAGAGCATCTGCAGGGTCACGACGGTGTTCAAGGCTACAACTCTTGTCCCTTCTTGGACGTAGAGGGAGGCAGCGTCTTGCACGATCTTTGTTGCTGCTTCAGCCCAAAAGTCGCATTCTGGAGTGTCTCCATGACCTTCGTGCTGAACGGTGCCAACATCTGCTTGGCGAGGATTTGCCGAGAGCCAATGAGGCTGCAAAAAAGAGGAACAACGGTGATCTATGGCTGTGAAGACCTTCGAATCTCCTGGATCTACCGTGGTGAGTGCAGTAGAGCAGAACGAGTTTGGAGCTATTGTAGAGTCAGCGTGGGTGGCCCAGCATTCAAGAACCCTAGCGACATTCATTTTTCTTACCGTCGCTGCAAAACTATATTACTAATAACCACGTATTATAACCAAATACTTATACGTGGTTAAGAAATATAATAGAATAAATTGTATAAATATTTTAATTCTATTATTTTTAGTTATATAATAAATATAATAAGTATAAATAACTAATATATGATATGGGTAGAGTTAGTTAAATAGTATTTTTGGAGTTTATTTGGAAAAATTTAGGGGTTTATTTTGACGATCTAATTTGTCTAAAATTGTGAAGGAATTCATTGAAATCATAAATTTGGGGGTGAATTCTTTACAATAAATGTAATTCATAGGTTTTTTAGGATGTTGAATACGTATATGTAGTAAAAAAAAAAAAAATAAACAAAATGAATAAGGATTTGAAAATAAACGTATTCACTATCACAAATCTGCTAGAAATTCCAAAAAAATCTGATTTAAACACCACTATTATTATTACAATAAAAATATATTTATTTATATTTATAATTAATTGTTGTTTAGCTGAACTCACATGTTTTTGAAAGTCTCTAATAATTGTGTGGGACTTTGTTTTATTTAATTTTATTAACAGATTTTTGAAAAAAAATTATTATTTAAATTTGCTAATTATATATATATATATATATATATATATATATATATAATTATAATTATAATTATAATTATTATTTTAAATTTAAATAAATTTAAATATATTTAAATATATATTAAATTATATTTGAACATGAAAACGGTTATATATTTTAAGAAATTTGTAAATTAAGTAAAATGACAGCTTCTACAAAGTTTCCATATTTTATAAGATAAGGTTTCATATTTTCTTGGGAATAAACTTACAAAGTACTTGGGTCAAACCCCTTGTAGTGGTTACATTTTTTATAACGTTTTTTTTTTTTTTCATTAAAGTGAAAATAAATTTGTTAAATAATTCAAAACTGTCTCCAAAATTCAACAATTTTTTATAACGGTTAATTTTTCTTATATTAATACTCAATATTCTACCCAAAATTCATAATTTTTCCAGTGTACCTCTCCTGTTTGGAACAACATGGTAACCCAAATTCTCTTATCTTTTGTTATGAGATTGTGATTTAAAATACTTGATTATTTTATTATTGTTTTGTAAGTAGATTATGAAAATAAATTGATCTCTTCAATAAATTTTCTATATACAATATTCTTTATCTTTTGTTACGTTTCAGTAGAAAAGGAGCATGGTGGTGCGTAGGTCAAAGAGGCTGGCACAACTGTGAGAGGAGAAGAAAAAAATTCTTAACATGCCAGATCATTTACTTGGCCAATGTTTGGTTAAAGTGCCCTACAAATGGCATGCTACCCTCAAACTTGTTTGCAAAAAATGGAGGGATATTGTGCGTGGCCGTGAGTTTCGCAAGGATCAAATAACTGCTCGAACAAGTGAGCAGTTGATCTGTCTAGTTCATTATTTCTGTCTCCCCTGCATTAATTATGAGCAGCATAGATATATTGCTCAACATTCCGGCCACATAATAGTATTGGAGCCTCTCACTTATACCTCGAAAACTCTAAGTCAAATTATGGATTTCTGCATTGGAATTCCGTTTGGATGTAAGATCGCTTGCTTCAATGGAAACCTATTTCTCTTGGGCAGACTGCATCCAAAAAACCTCGTAGTGCTTGATACCATATATATTTTTGATTTTCTATCTATGAAATGGTGGCGGGGATTTGACATGCCGACCTTAATGTCTTACTTCGCCTACTTTGTATGCGCCTCCATGGGGCATATCTATGTTGCAATAGGCAAAAATTATTTTCCCACAACAAAGGCTTACAACGTGGAAGAAAATAAGTGGAAAACTCTGCGTGTAATGAGGAATGAAGTAAGGTACTGTCATGGAGTTTTCCAGGAAGAAAAATTCGTTTTGTTTGGTGAAAATGGAAACAACGCACAAATTTATGATCCAAAGACAAGCGATTGGAGAAGTGTGGAGGATATGTGGAGATTGGGGCGATGGTGGGAGTCGTGTTTATTTACTTCTAGGCACTTGTATGCATTCACTGAAGAAGGGTCGTTAATGAAATATGTTTCCCACACAAATGATTGGGTTCATCAAACTAATCTTCCTTCTAAGAAACTTCGCCCTCCCGTGAATACTATTGAGTGGAACGGTCATATTTTCGTAAGTAAAGCTTCCATGAGGGGTCGCCGTTAGGTTTGTTATCTGTTAAAGTTGTCAACTAATGATTTGGTTGATTTGTACATACCTCAAAGCCTCATGGGACAAATTGAATCTACTGCAACTATAGATGTCTGAATATTTTTATTAATCGTAAAGTTTTGAGTATTTTATTTTTATTAAAATACCATAGAGGTCTGAATATTACCCCACACTGTGTACCACTGTATCAAAAGGATTTCCAACCTCCCTAAATAAGCACCATATTCCAATTTTTCTCTAAATTCAATGATGGGATTTGGTTCTCAAACGGGTTTTTAGATGATGTTGTCCTTCAAGTTTACATATTGTTATTTGTTTTCAAGAAACATGATAAATTTTAAAATAATAATAAGTTAATTTAATTTAATAAAATATTTCAACAAGCACTAGTTTTAAAAATACAATTCATAACACAAATTATTAAAATATCTTTAATATATTATAAATATTTTTATGCCAATTATTTAAATATAATGATAATTTGTTTTTCTAAATAATATAAATTTTTCGTATTTTTATTTTTATTAAAAATATACTTGAATATGATTAGCACAAAATATATGATATCAATTAGTAAGAATGTTGACAATGCATGATTAATTTGTTTGATGTTGAAATAATTACATTAATATACCAAATAATTATTATTACCATCATTGTCGTCAGATTGTGGCTAGAATATGCAATATTGTTACAATTGGCAGGGTGAAGCAACTGTCCATTTTCATCTACCAAATGTGCCTTGCCGTATGCTAGTCTTAATAAGAGTTTCCGACATTTTGGAGCTATTCGATTAATTTGTGGTTCTAAACTCGATTTTGAATCTGCATGAGCTTGCAAATTTGTATAAATTATAAATTTTATTAAGCTGATTGACATGGATAAAACACATAAATTAAATTAGATAATGAAATTTAAATTAAATATGAAGTAAATATTACATCTCGAGATGGATAGGGTGAACTCTGCGATGGACTTTAAGAAATATTATGGAACAAGCTGGATTTTGAAGAATTGTCCATTCGATATAATTATGATATTTTCTCCTTGCATTTGAGCAAAACCAACAATAAATTTTAGTGCATGCACTTAAAAGTAATTTTGGTGCCTTGAAAATAGACTTATTGTTATTGGTGCTTATGTACAGATAACCACACTAGTGTTGTTTTAGTTACTATGCACCAGTGTCGTGTTATTAAATGATGCACCCGTGCGGTGTTATTAATTGATGCACTGGTGAAAAAAAGGCACAAATTGAAAAGAATGTTGCAAATTTATTTTTTTAAAGTGAAAAAAAAAATGGTAAATCGAAAAACGGGTGGAAAAATATTTTCATAAATATAATTTCATAAAATAATTCTTTAAATACTAAACACTTTCACTATTTCACTATTTTTGCAAAAAAACTTAGCTAGATATTTGCAGGAGACATTCCTGGAGCAAGAGAGCACAAAAGCACTGTGGAGCAGTGAAATACTTTCGAACAAAAGTAATTATAAAATTAGAATTCCAAACCTTTAGTGATTCAAACCCTGTAGCATAGAATTTGAAATGATGTCATGATTAAATTTTGTTGTTTCTTTTACATTTTGTGCAGTATTTTTTATGCAGTAAGTAAATAATTTCAATTTGTTGTTAATTTTCATAAACAAAAAAAAAATCCAATTTACCCTAAACCCTTGATTCTTTTTGTTTTTCCCCTTGCTTCTTCATGTTTCTTCATTTCAAAATTATGGCTTTTAATTTTAGATTTATAGGGTTTTTATTGCTATATATATAGGCCTATGACATCCAACCCATGAGACAACTTGCATAGTCAGATTCCAATCCATGTCGGCCTTTGCATGAATTTTTAAAAAATAGAACTTTTTTAATTGGTACGCCCTGTGTAACCTAGCAAACTCGTGCGTTGTCTTATCCCATCGCACCGCGTATGTACTGTTTGATAAAAAGATTAAAAAAATAAAATAAAACCCATGTGTCATATGTAAAATAGGGCACGGGCGCACTATTTCATTATAGCGCACAACTCACGTACTGTTTGGAAAAAACAAAATTTTTTATTTTGTGTTAATCGGTGCACTGTGTAACATATAACGCATTGGATCTCCTAGTTGAAAGAGAGCATCATATGGTGGTTCCTTGTTTATGCAGGACATTTATAAGAATAGGCGGCACTGCCCCCTCCATGACACCCATATGCTGCGAAAACTAACACTAGATAATTTTTATTATTTTGTCTCTATTAATTGGTGCGGTGGTTAACATGTAGCACACGAGTGCGCCTTTTTGACATAGAGCACCATACGGTGTTTTATACTATTTGGGAAGTGCGTTGATAAGACCATCCCCCGACGACGATGCGTACACCATGAAAAGTGCACTCGTTACTTGTTATTTTTTTTTTATGTGACAAGTTGATAATTTATTTATAAAATATATTAATGAATGATATGATATAGGTTTCATATTGATAAAGAGATGGCAGACAAGAGAAAAAAATAGAAAAAATACTGATAAAACATCAAGAAAATAAAAAAAGGCAAGTTCTTTGTAAATTATTTAAAAAAAATATTATTTTTGAACTATATGTAACTTTAGCTAATATTTATTGGTTACTTTGTGTCATGCAGAGCCAGAAAATGACAAAGCTCGATAAGATTATTTCTGATCTAGGACGATAAGAGCATAAAAGCTTGATGGAAAAATTGCAAAAGGATGAATGAGGTTAGTGAAAAAATATTATCGTGCTGGAAATATTGTCATTGATGGCAAAGGAGAAGAAAGGAGCAGCACCTGAACTATCACTAAGGAGAAAGAACAAAAAAATAACCAACAGAGAGAGCATTATACAAGAAGCAGAGGTAGCGAATAGAAGTAGAGGCAGCGAATAGAAGCAAAGGCAGTGAGGGCAGCAAACAGAGGTAGCAAACTGAAGCAGAGGTAGCAAAGAAGTAGAGAGGCAACAGAGAGAGCATTAGACAAGAAGCCAAGGCAGCAAAGAAGCAGAGAGGCAGCGGAGGAGAGAATAGCGCACATCACAATCGGTGGGTAGAGTAATGAAGAAGCGATGCGAAGTTGCAATTGCTGATATTGCGATGGGATCGCATATCGCAATCGGCGAAACATAAAACGAATTGGCAAGTGTTTGAATTTGCGATGCGATGATATGAGTACATGGGTGCAAGGCGAGTGTTTATTATAATGTTGTGAAGGTTGTCACATGGGTACAAAAGAGTTTTATTAAATTGATGTATTACCAAAATATTTCCAAAGGTATTAACGCTATACCTAAGGTCCAGTAAAAAAAAACAAAGGTAATTAGAGTGGGGCCCACAAGGAAAGTGGTTTTGCAAAACAATACCACTTGTTTCACGTAGCTTCTGGGCCATGAGCAGTTTATTCCATTTGCAATGCATGTATCCTATTACGACATGTCACAATACTAAAACCACCTATATCGCGTAATTTTTTAGAATTAAAGGTCACGGGTCAAAATAACGTGATAGCCATCTGATTTGCTGCGGAGAAGATCCAATGGTGATCGCATGGGAAAAGTGCATGGACATTTGGAAATGTTAAACATTAGGTATATTGTGAATGTGATATCCATTGGATCAAGAACAGTGAAGATCTAACGGTGGTCGCATCATGCGAAAGCCGGAGTATTAATGTCAAGGATTAAAGCAGAAGTGTTGAAGATCAACGGCGGAGATCTTATCGAAGATAGAAGATCGACGGTGGAGATCTCATCGCATCGGTGATCTCACATCGCATTGGCGGAATGGAAGAACAAAGGAATGACAGTTTGAAAGTTGCGATTGCGATTGAGCGATTGAATCACAACCATTAGATCACGGTTATTTGTGACCATTGGATCGAGCACTAATTGCTGGTGGGACCCTTCGCTCATTGCATCGACCTATGCAATGAGCATGGGATAAAAAAATAGTTTAAAATTGCAGGTACACCTCAATAGAATGGAGTGGCAGAGAGACAAAACAGGTGAGTACAACAGATTTCTAGAGCAATGATGTAAGAAAGTAACATTCCCAAAACCTTCTAGGTAGAAGCAGTACACACAGTTGTTCACATTCTTAACAAAGCTCTTTTAAGAACAAACAGTGACAAGAATCCTTACGAATTATGGCATGGTAAACCAGCATCAATAGCGCACTTTAGATTCTTTGGAAGCAAGTGTTTCATAAAAAATAATGATGAAAAACTGGGGATGTTTGATGCAAGATCTGATGAAGGAATATTTTTAGGATATGCATCCAAGAGTAAGGGTTACAGGTGCTACAACAAAACACTACAGAAAATTGTAGAAAGCATTGATGTAAGATTCGATGAAGACCTACCAAATAGAACAAGAAGTACAAGATGCTGCAATCCTCCAGAAGATCATGAAGAATAGAACCAAGAAAATGATGAATTGAGAAAGACAACAGAAGATACTGAATTAAACTCAAAAGGTCCCTCAAGACACACTCAAAAGAATCATCTAGAAGATCAAATCATTGTGGACAAGAGTGTGGGAGTCGAGACTAGTAGACAGCTAGCTGAACAGAAAGAAGAAGCATACCTAGCCATGTTATCTCAAATAGAGCCAATGAAGTTCAAAGAAGCCAGCAAAGACAAATGGTGGGTAAAAGCTATGAATGAGGAACTGGACCATATTAATAAGAATAATACATGGGAGTTAATACCAAGACCCACTGGGAAAAATGTCATTGGCACAAAATGGATATACAAGATTAAGATTAATGAACAAGGATAGGTAGTCAGAAATAAAGCCAGACTTGTATGCAATGGGTACACTCAAATCGAAGGTCTTGATTATGATAAAACATTTGCCCCTGTAGCCAGAATGGAAGCAATCAGAATGTTTTTGGCCTTCGCATGCTACCATGATTTCAAGGTATATCAAATGGATGTGAAGTCTGCCTTCCTAAATGGAGATTTAGAGGAAAAAGTCTACGTGGAACAACCTAAAGGATTCTTGTTAATAGATAAACATGACTATGTGTGAAGATTAAAGAAAGCCTTATATGGGCTGAAACAAGCTCCTCGTGCATGGTATTCAAGGCTGGACAAATACTTGCAAAAACAAGGTTTTAAGAAAGGAGGAGTAGATGGCAATTTGTACATAAAGGCTAATGAAAATGAACTCCTGATTGTAGTAGTATGTGTATATGAAATCATGTTTGGTAGCAACAAAGAGAAGTTAACAAAAGAATTTGCTGAAGAATGAAATCAGAATTTGAGATGTCTATGATTAGAGAGCTCACCTTCTATTTAGGACTTCAAATTCAACAAAAGAACATAGGAACATTCATCTCACAAGAAAAATACTTAAGAGAGATGTTGAAAAGGTTTCAAATGGAAGGTTGCAAACCTGTGTCAACTCCCATGATCACTGGATGCAAACTATGTGCTAATGATGGATCAACATAAGTAGATGAAAAGCTTTGCAGATCCATGATAGGAAGTCTAATATATCTAATAGCCTCTAGAACAGACATTATGTTGGCAGTAGGACTTGTGGCAATTTATCAAGAAACACCAAAACAAAACCATTTACTAGCAATCAAGAGAATATTCAAATATCTACAAGGTACTTCACATTATGGACTATGATATCCAAAAATCAAAAGCTTCACTTTGACAACATATATAGATGCAGATTGGGCCAGCAACATGGATGACAGGAAAAGCACAAGTGGAGGTGCATTCTATTTGGGAAAATGTCTGGTGTCATGGCTAAGCAAGAAGAAAACTTCTATCTCTCTATCTACAACAGAAGTAGAATATATAGCAACAGCAGCATGTTGCAGACAAGTAATGTGGATGAAAAAAATTGTCCAAGACATGAAGGTAAGCATAGATGATCCCATTTCAATCAAATGTGACAATACAAGTGCAATAAGTATATCAAAAAAATCTTGTATTTCATTCAAAAACAAAGCACATCCCAATTAAGTACCATTTCCTCAGAGAACAAGTAGCACATAAAGTAGTGAAGATGGAATATGTACCAACAAAGGAACAAACAACAGACATATTAACCAACCCTCTTGCTAAAGAGCCATTCGAATATCTAAGAGACAAACTAGGGGTAGTGTCTACAGATGTTACTCTCTGATATGAAAAGAAAGCATCATTCCAAGGGGAGATTAGAAAAGAAAGCATCATTCCAGGGGGAGATCAATCAACAAATATTGTCACAAAAGAACCAAAGCAAGTGAGCAGTTCATGGAACATGTCCTCAAAATCAGAGTATTATGGACAAGATTTGGAAACCACAATAGGAAATATGCAACCCTTTGCCATTGATGTCAAAGGGGGAGGAAAATCAAGCAAAAGAAGAGTATTAAAATATTTCCATCAATGCCAAAGGGGGAGACTATTGGAAATATTGTCATTGATGGCAAAGGAGAAGAAAGGAGCAACACCTGAACTATCACTAAGGCAAAAGAACAAAAAAAAAACCAGCAAAGAGAGCATTAGACATGAAGCAGAGGCAGCGAATAGAAGCAAAGGCAGTGAGAGCAGAAAACAGAGGTAGCGAACTGAAGCAAAGGTAGCAAAGAAGCAAAGAGGCAGCAGAGAGAGCATTAGACAAGAAACCGAGTCAGCAAATAAGCAGAGAGGCAGCGGAGAAGAGAATAGTGCACATCACAGTCGGCAGGTAGAGTACTAAAGAAGTGATTCGAAGTTGCGATTGCTGATATTGCGATGCGATCGCATATCGTAATCGGCGAAACATAAAAGGAATTGGCAACTATTTTTATTTGCAATGCGATGATATGAGTACGTGGGTACAAGGCAAGTGTTTATTATAATGTTCCGAAGGTTGTCACATGGGTACAAAAGAGTTTTATTAAAGCGATGTATTACCAAAAAATTTCCAATGGTATTAATGCTATACCTAAGGTCCAGTCAAACAAACAAAGGTAATTAGAGTGGGGTCCGCAAGGAAAGTGGTTTTGCAAAACAATACCACTGGTTTCACGCAGCTTCTGGGCCATGAGCAGTTTATTCCATTTGGAACGCGATCGTATCATATTAGGACATGTCACATTACTAAAACCGCCTATATCGCGTTATTTTTGAGAATTAACGGTCAGGGGTCGAAATAACGCTATAGCCATCCGATTTTCTACGGAGAAGATCCAATGGTGATCACATGGGAAAAGTGCATGGAAGTTTGGAAATGTTAAAGAGAAGATATATTGTGAATGCGATATCCATCAGATCAAGAATGGTGAAGATCTAACGGTGGTCGCATCATGCAAAAGGCAGAGTCTTAATGTCAAGGTCTAAAGCGGAAGTGTTGAAGATTGACGAAGGAGATCTTATCGAAGATAGAAGATCAACGGTGGAGATCTCATTGCATCGGCGATCTCACATCGCATTGATGGAATGGAAGAACAAAGGAATGACAGTTTGAAAGTTGCGATTCCGATTAAGAGATTGAATCACAACCGTTAGATCATGGTTATTTATGACCGTTGGATCGAGCGTTGATTGATGGTGGGACCCTTTTCTCATTGCATCAGCGGAAATCAGATGACCAAAGGCACAGCAAACCACTGAATGTTTCAATTTCAATTGTGACATTGCGATGGAATGTCAACCGTCGGATTGGGAAAGTTAAATGAGGCAGAGTGCCTTCGTAGTGTGGGCTCCATGTAAAATAAAAAGGGTTTAATATATGTTGGCACCGAGGTTTTTTAGACCAAAGCTGAAGGATGAATAAAAGGTAAGCCGGTAAGTATATATGAACCAATATATATATATATATATATATATATATATATCAATGCAGTGTGGGGCCATCGCATCGGCGTGAAGGAAAAGCAATGGAACAAGCCATTGAAGTTTGCGATTGTGACGGTGCAATTTAATCGCAACTGTCCGATTGACGATTCATCGCATCAGAACCATCGCAAAGGGTGTCATCGCAATCGGAAGTCATCAAAGGCGGCTCATCGCATTGACATATAGAAAGAGTTCGGCATGTGGGCCTGAAAGGTTATTTACTATGTTAAAAAGATCTATTACTATATGCCGAGAGTTATTTGGTTTTTTTATAGAAGAGCATTATATATGCTTTGAGTGAATTTGAACCATATGTTTTGAAGAGCTTCTACAATTTAAAATATTGTGAATTTTGATAAAGCTGCCAGATTTGGAACATAATTTGGGAAATGCATTTTACATGCATGGAAAACAAGAGAGTATGCAAAAACTGAAAAAGACAGTGACAGTAGTAGAATATTCAAACGCACAGTAAGCCAAGGGCCGAAAAGGGGCTGAGTGAAATTGATTTATGTAACTGTAACTATGAATGTAAATGATTTAAAATTATTTTTATTGTGTGTGATGCAAAGGCAAGTCTCCGAAGGCAAAGAAATATCCCACTGTAATATTGAAAAGTATACATATTGTTATATCTTTCTGAATATGCTAGGAAATAAATGAGAAGGTGGAAGTCAAAGATTCATGGTTGTTCACTTCGAATTCCCTATGGAATACAAACAGCCATGAGGTGAACCCTATAAATGATATCACATAGATATGCATAGAGAGGTTATAGTATGGAGAAATGAGGCAGAGATGGTAAGAAGAAGGAAGAGTAGATAGAGAAGATGTAAATATTCAAAGATGATATAAGGTAGATATGAAGACTGGTGCACAACAAAGAAGAAGGAACAGAACAAAGCTGATATCCAGGTAAATCAACATGTGGTTTTTTATGAAAGAGTAAGGAAGTTGGTGCTTCCATATCAATTTGTAGCTTGATATATGTTAGTTGTAGCTGACTGAGGTAGGAGCCTCCTGTAGGTTGTAGCCTACAGAAAATAGATGGGAGTTGGAGCTTCCTTGCAAGTTGTAGCTTGCAGAATTGGGGTAGGAGCCTCCTATAGGTTGGAGCCTATAGAAAATCAGTGGTGAGAGGGAGTTGCAGCTTGCCTTTGCATCACAAAAATAATAAGATGTGGTTTTCTCCTTTATGGGTTTCCACTTATATCTGTTGTCTATATGCATGATGATTATGCGTTGATACTCTGTATTTATTCTGCTTAATACCTGCTGCTCACTTATTAAGATTGTTGTTCCATTGTATATTAAGTTGATTACAAAATTATGATGTGGATGAGTATAAAATAAATTTTAGTAAGAACATGACTACATTAAACTTATTTACCCCCCTCCCCGCTGCCCTCTTAGTTTAACCAAGGATTCAACATATCGATCCAATATAAGTTTCTTTTTTTAATTTTCATTAATAATATACTTAAAATTATTATATAACATGTTTCAAAAAATATATTAATTCACATTTGTTTAATGTTCTATAGGGACCAACAAGTCAGAAAAGGAATGTTGTTCTAAGAAAATAAAAAAATAGAACATGCAAATGAAAATGAATTACTCCTTAGCTCATCTGGAGTGGTGTTGGAGGTTAACGAAAGGGGTAAATTTTTTTACAAAAGTTTGAGGGATCTAGTGGAACAAATTTATAGACGTTCTTTCCACTTACAATACAAAAATCAATCGAATGATTGAAAGAACCAAATTTTATCTAAACTACACGAAGAGTTTCCAGAGAATTGGTCAATGAGACATGTGAGACTTTGAATAGCAAAAATATACAACAACAAAAAAGGAGGAATGAAAAAGTAATATTCTTTTAATTTTTTTTTTAGAATTATTTATAAATATCACTTTTGTTATATTTACCTTTGATATATCAATATAAAAATTAAATATTTTATTGTTTGTTACATTTTCAGGAAGATTATGAAAATCTCAAAATATGAACGAGTTGATATCAGAAATCTGCCAGTAGGAATGTCCAAAAAGGTGTATAACGAGATGGTCAAAAAAATGGATAAAATTGCATCGCAGGAAGAGCCATCTCAAGAACAACATGATTCAAATGTAATATTTACTAATTGAATTTTTCGATCATTAAGTACAATAAATAAAAAATTTAGCGTTAAATATTAATTTTCAACTATTTTCTTGCAGAAAAGAAAAGAAAATGGAACCCATTCAACACATAAAACAGGACGATAAGGAAGAAAAGGGTTGATATCTAGGTTTGTGAGTAATTATTACTTCCTTATAACAACTTAACTAGACTTCATTTTTGTATATTTTAAGTTGTTTGACAAAAATCATCGTTGAATGTCTTCAAATAGGTGTTAACATACAAATAAGAACCATCATACGAATTGATTGACATTGGGTTAAATATGGGTTCTGAGTATATGTTGGCATATCATAAATTAATTGTGGGATCTATAAGAATCTATTGATCTTGTTTTTTTATCTCCATCTATAATTAATAGAACAAAACAATCTTTTATATTAAATATATGATTTGTTATAAGGTATACAACATGTAGGAAACAAAGTATGGAGCTGTGCCAACAGATGAAATCTTGAAAACAGGCATACTACATGGTTTTGAAAGATTGTGTCTAGTTCATGAGTCAATTGTTGCTATGGTATGTCATTTCTTTTCTATTTACATTGATGTATATTATTTAGTATTGAAATTTTCATTATTATCACCAATGTATATACACCCATTACAGTTTATTTTATGTTTGTAGATGGAAGGTGAAGAAGAAGAAAACAATCAACACTGTGAACCAAACATTCCTGAAAATAACCCAAGTCATGGAAGTAGCCCGAGAAATGACAATAGTTCAAGTGAAGAATGATGATGATTATGTTTGGATATCAAAGCAAGGCGTTGTATTTTTTGAAATATTTATGTGAGAAATCAAACATTTTATTTAATATAATGGACATAGTGTCTCAATTGAAAGACAGAGGGATACCAATAACTATCCCATTTTGTATGAAAAATATTGTCTTATATATATATATATATATATAATAAAATAGGCTTTAATTTATTTTATTGTGTTCTACATTGTCGCTCTGAAATGTAACGCCACTCATTAGATTTATGGATGATTAAATATTATAATGAAGAGATGTGAAATCTAATGATATGATATAACAAATTAATCCAAACATCACATTCAAATGCACTAATAAAGATTTAATTGATATGAATACTCTTATAAGATATGTGTCATCTTTTGATTAATAATGAATTTAAAAGAATCACAATAATTATGATATGATATAACAAATTAATCCAAACATCACATTCAAATGCATTAATAAAAATTTAATTAATATAAATATTGTTATAAGATGTGTTGAATTTTGATTAATAACGAATTTTTAAAAATCACAATAATTGCACTATTACAGGTCGATGTTTCTAAAAAATACAAAATAAACACCAGTGCATGCTAGTTACTGTACACCGGTGCATTTCTACGACCTATGGGCACCGCACAAATACCAATACCAATTATAAATCTCGGTGTGTTTGTGTGATACTGTGCATCGGTACGTTTATATGAGACTACGCACCGGTGCATTTTAACGACCTTTAGGCACCGCACAAATACCAATATGAATTACAACAATTGACGTGTTTTTCTGATACTGCACACCAGTGCACCTCTATAAGAGTATGTATCGGTGCGTTGATACGACATATGGGAACTACACAAATCCAAATATGAATTAGAACGTCCAAGTGCATTGTATGTAAGAATCTGAATTACCGCAGTGGAGTCGCCATTTGTTAGTGTATATCCTTAAGGCAAGTGTACGGAAAGGGCCTACTTTAGCTGTGTGTGACAAAAAACCCTAACAACAGAAATGACTGCTTAACTCCTTAGATCTGCAATTGATAGTTAGAACAAATGATGCAAAAACCTAGATCTATTTAGTAAAAGAAGTTAAACAATAAAAATAAATAGTAATTATTCCATGCATCCAAAAGACAAGACAAGATTTAAAGAATTTTTTTTTATATTATTACACCTAGTGAAGGGAACAAAAAAAAGTTACCAGTCCCCCTCATTGGGATGTGTTCTTGGTTTTCCTCAACACTTTAGTTCCAGAAGTTCCTCTCTCTCAATGGTGGAAAAATCGAGAATGTGTTGAATTCTATGGGAGCTCAAGAAGCAAAAGAAAGTAGTAGAAACAATGAAAATCATCAAAGCACGACAATGAAAGTGATCAAAGTGAGGAACGAATGGGAAACCCTCCTGTTTGTAACAAAATATTAAGTTATCATTGATAATGGCGAATAATAAAATATTATTAACCAAGATCTAGATTTAACCGCTTGGAATATTTTATTATATTTTGTTGGAGGGAAAAGATATTTAAATTGGTTAAATACCTTTATTTAGAAATAATAAAAAAATAAATGATTTATTTATCATTTCAAGAATGTGTTTAAGGAATAATTAAAAAATAATGATTTGTTTAATTATTCCTAGGTGATTTAGTCAAATTTAATAAGGAATAATAACTAAATAATGATTTAATTAATTATTCCTAGAGAAAAATAATAAAAATAATGACTTGTCTAATTATTTCTCATAATTAGGTGAAATATGACCAGGAATATTATTTAAACAATGGTTTAATTAATTATTCCTATAGGGAAATCAAATAAATAAGGATTTATTTAATTCTTCTTGATGGTGTTTCTTGTTTAAACGAGAAATAACTTAATAAAATATGGTTTATTAAATTATTTCTTATAGTGAAACAAATATTACTATGGTAAAATTGGTCTTACATGGTGTACTTCGATCCATCTAATTGTAAATGGTTAGATGACCAAATTTTGGTGATAACACCTTGGATGCATGCTTCCACTCCCCATGCATGTATCCTGCTTCCTTGTGCCCAAATTTTCCACTATTGTAGCATTTGATTTGTTCAGGTGAAATAGAAAAGGAGTTACTCTTCTTGATGATGCTTTTTTCAAAACTCCTATCACAACTGACATGCCTTATCGTAGCCTCTTTACGCATCCTTGAGTTGCTGATACCCAACACATCTTCCTTTCTTGCATGCCATCTACAGTCTATGGCTTTATGTCCAAAATTATTGCAAGAAAAACAATACCCATAAAAAGGCTTTTGAAGACAGGGATTAAATTTTCTTTGAAGGCTTTTTCCTTGAGGAGAAAAGGACCTATACTGGTACTTCATGTGCCCTCCATAACAATTTGCATTATTTCCTCACACTATTTCTTTGAGCTGCCTAACTTTATTATGTTGTTGTCTTTTCTTCTTTTGCTACTGTTGCTTTCCTTGTTGTTGCTGATGTATAACAACCGTTTTTATTTTCTTGTTGTTGGTACCCAAACTCCCTTTATCTGTTAAGTTGACCCTTCAGTTTATGCCTTAAGGTTGCATTTTTCTTCTTTGAAATGAAAACCAACCTTGATGAGCATGGATTTTTTCTTAACACACATTTCATCTAAGGCCTTTGTGCTCCCTTCGAGCTTCTGGTATTGAGAAAACTCTTTACCTAAATTTTTCAAGCCATGTGTGAATGAGACTACTTCATTTTGTTGTCTCTCATAGAAAGCTTCCTTCTCATTCAATTGACTAATTAAATCCCCATTAAGTCTGCTAGCCTCTTCTTGTTGAGAATTTCAATCAACTAATGTCTTGCTCAACCTTTCATTCTCAAGCTCATAAATTTCTAGTTGTCATTTTTTCTTGAGATTTTCCTTTGATAGATCCTTGATCTCCTTTAGAGAAGAGACCAACTTGTTTCTAAAAAATATCCTTTCATCTAGATCCTTTTATTGACTATCAGAGGTGCTAGCCGAGTCAACACAAATATATAGTACCATTTATTAGTCCGTGGAGTCTCTCATAGGTCTAAGGGTTATCCCTTCTTCATCACTACCTAAAGCATCCTTTTCTTCTCCTATGGATGAGATCTCCAAGGATATCTCTTCTTCCTCTAAGGATCCCTAATTTTCTATTGCTGCTATAGTGGGTTTATCTTCATTACAACTACTAGATTCATAGGTATATCTACCTTCAAGTGATTCACATGAAGATTTGGATAATGAATGACTATCTCTTTGCATGTATCACAAAATAATAGATTAAATTTTGAGTAGTATGATCTTACTTCTAAGCCTTCTTCTTCATCGAAACGAGTGTGATGAGTAGAAACTTCTACATGTTATGATTCAATGTAAGAGCATCATGGTTCCTCAGTATCTCCTTGAGCCACATGGCTTTCTTCTCCAAATAGCCACTGCAATCCATCCAATATTTCTCTTGTTGTCTCACAATTCCTTACTTTACTAAAATCTGACTCAGAGAAGCCTTTCATGGTGACTTCCTTGGATTTTTCATTCTTCTCACTCTTTTCACCATTTAATACAGAGCACCACACATAAAAATCCAAGGCCATTAAATATGATTCCATTTTGACTTTTAGAATACACAATTTGATCAATTTAAGCATGGAACTCCTTCATATGTAATCCAGGATTGATTAGCCATGGTTTCCCTCTGATCTACCTTCTAGCAGTTAACTTATTCTTGAAGGAACCTAGATCTGATACCAATTTTTGGAAACAATGTTAATACTGAGAGGGGGGTGAATCAATATTAAGGACAATCTTCAATTTTTATGCCAATTTTTTTTTTCTTATTCATACTTGGAAACCATCGATATAATAAAAAACAACATATAATATAATAGAGATATGAAATGAACATACAATCACATACCATGAGCATCATACACCTGAGACACAAGGTTTTACAAGGAAACCCTTCCGGGGAAAAAACCGCCAAAGCTTGTTGTTATTATTGATGTAGAATAAGAGCACCTACTCTATTACATCAATCTCTTTTGTGATCCACCACTCACAAGAAGCACCTACTCCCTTGATTGTTTGCTAGAACCCACTAGCAGGAAGCAATGACTCCCTATTTTTGTAGCCACCTGTCCAACTTACGATAAGCACCATGTGAAGCACCAACCTCATGAATTTGTTGCAAGTACCAACTTGCATTTCCTTGGATTTATGCAATTACAAAATTGCAGGAGGCACCAACCCCCAAGCCTTCTCAAGCACCCACTAGAGATGGAAGCACCAAATTCTTGTGTATTGGCTCCAAATCACACTTAGTGAGGAAATAATATTCATTGTCTATGATAGCCACTCTTCCTGATATCAAATCTATTCCGTCCTCTACTCACTCTACTGCAACCTATTATTCTCCTCAATAGCAGTAACTCCTCACAACTCACTGTTCATACTACAACATCAAATTTCTTGACCCCTCATAACCATAGGCTCTCTTGACAACCTTTCACACCAAAAAACTACACTACTCTAGATCCTCTGCACATGCACCTTCGACGAATTTTCATACAATAACACATACTCTCTCGGGGTCTCCTTTTTTTCTTCTGCATAGGCACACTTAGCCTTTTTTATCAGAACATGCTCACTTGGCCTTTCACACTGCAACACACACACTCCCCTGGGATCTCTACACAAATCATTGCATTTCCCCATATTCGTTCATCTAAGCTCTTGGGTTTTGTTCTTAAAATACACTTTTCTCTATGCTACCACTTTTTTCTACACTCCTTGAGTGTACCTCGACGTGGCTCTTCCATTATGCTATTGTTTTTTGACTTAGTCTATACTTATTGCATTAAAAACACAAGTGGGAATTTAAATGTTTCATTATATTTAGAATTAATTCTTAGTCCATCTGTGCACTTCAACCATGCACATTCCTCTTTTCGAATAAATCTCCTTTTCGTGGAGGCTCTCCATGCTTATTCATGATTTCACATAGCTCGACTTTACTTCAACATGGCTTCTCTAAACTCTATTTAATTCACTAAGGCATGCACTAGAATATCATAAGTGTCTTACTCCAGGTCTCAAGACATACCTTATTCAAATCAAACTATGCAATTTTGGTCTTTGCTGTCTTGATCAAGTGATTTTTGATGTTGCCATTAATCTCATGAACCAACTCTGCTATGAACATTATTACTTCACTGCCGACCCATCCGTCCTTGAATACACCTTTGTATTTTTATATCAGAGTATTCACTCCATATAGCTACACCATTGTAGCACACCATATCGTAACTTTCAAAGACAAAATGTTACGATATTTCACTTCTCCAACATCCTTGGTTTCCTTTACCTTTAACTCTTTTAGCACTGATTTACCATGGGACCGTGAGATGTGATTAGGGGCTTAGTGCTTATGTTCTTAAAGCCTTCCATATCTTGCCGAGGGACACTCTCCCTTTGTATTTGCACTGCGCCTTTGGTTTTCTAGACTTACCCGACCAAGTACCAGCACTACATTGAAGCCCATTTATCAGAACTTTGTTCATAAGGCTCTTGTGAAGAAGTTATGATGTTCATTATCTCCGATATGTCTGTCTCTAATATGAAATCATGGTTGCTTCATCACTTCACATGGTGCCTCGAAAGAGATGCCCCGTGTCACCTATATGTTTCCCACTGGGCCACCCAGTAACACTTAATATTTCCCCCACATGTCTTGTCGTACTGCCACGTCATGTTGACGTCATTTTCCACTTCAGTTTCTTAGAGCCAATCTCATGCTGCCATTTGTCGTGATTTACCATCACATCATGCTGATGTCATTTTTCACTTCAACTTCTCAAAGCCAATCTCATGTTGCCATGTGTCTACCCATACTACCACAACATGCTGACATCATTTTCCACTTCATCTTCTTAGAGCCAATCTCATGTTGTCATGTGTCTTGTGAGAGGAGAGAGAAGAGGCCCTGACAAGGCTTGGTTTCACCACATAATCCTTTGTTAATTTCTTTTTGAATTTTATCGGATCTTTTACAACTTATCGATAATGCATGTTATCATAACTTCTTTAAGCAATTCTATTAAGAATTTTGTATATTTTGATGTTCCGATACCCTGGACATCCGATATCTCGATATCTTAGACCTTCGATGTTCCGATATCTGAGACCTCTAATATACGATATATCTATGCTTCGATATCTCATTATAAAATGCTCTGATGTATCGATATTCACTGACCTCCGATATAGCCTACTTCGATGCCCTGATATCAGGTGTTGATGTACTTAGACCTCGAATATGACCTACTCTGAGGTAGCGATATGCTAGTCTGCTCCACTATTCTGATAGGCTGGTCTCGGATATGGGGGTCTCCTTTGATAATCTGATATGATGGTCTCTAATATTTCATCCTTCTCAATTATTCAAATCCTTGAACTTCAATAGACCACATCTTTTGATCCAGGAGTCCATTTTTGGGCTTCCATATATCTCTGGAAATCTCTTCGAGACCCCTTTCCAATGGGTAGGATCCAATTTAGTTTTGGAGAAAATTATCTGCCTCTGAGGTGACTCCAAATACTTTTATTATTGGCTCTTCTTCTTGTGCTTGGATTTCTGCATGCCTATACACCATAGTCATCATTTTATGGCTTCTCAATAAGCTTGTTTCTAAAATGATTCTATACCAAAAGCCTGTAGATATCAATGGAACATTCGCTACTTATGAAGTGACTGCAAACTCTCTTCCACAATTTGATTCTTGAATCTTCTTATTGCTTTGAATGTTGAGCACTTATCCACCATAGTCATCATTTTATAGCTTCTTAATAAGCCTACTACTATGATGATTCTCAACCAGTAGCCTATAGATATCAAAATATCACCATTGTCCTTTGGTTGACATTAAATGCCAATATCTGGTACAAGAAGTATCCATGGTAGTCTATCTAAACTATGTCCTAGATCAGATTTCTCATATTGTCCTGATGATGAACCACACTAGCTCGTTCGAAATGCATCGACAAAATCTACTTGAATGTGACTTTCATCAAAATATTTTATACACAATTTTATGTATCACAGAAGCCAAATTCCTAACATATATAGTAACTTTTCTGACTTAAAAATATAATCAGGGCAGCAAATGACCTAAATCATTTATAAGTGTTGGCCTACAAGGATCAAAATTAAATTACCCTCCATAGATAAGCAAGCATACATGGTCTACAAGATGGTGAAGTATTTTAAGAATTACCTCTTGAAAAGTCATGTTATCACATTTGTGCCTCATACAACAATTATATCACTCTTCGTATAACACGAGTTGGGTGGTAGGAGGGAAAACTGGATGAAAAGTCTTCAAGTATATGATTTTGAATTGTAATAACCTCGATTTAAATTTCCATGCAAATAGATAATGTATGGACATTATAGAAGAAAATATTAAACCAAGGTCATGGGAATATGAATGATGGGACAAAAATTACATTGGGATCCACTTGTGGTTAATTATTTATTGGCTATGGAAATTGACATTAGAAAGAAGTAAATGAAATAAATGGAAAATTAATTATTACAGGCCAGCAAGGATATGGGACAAAATGAACAAGAAATAAAGGAAATTGAAAGAAATTCCACTTCAGTAGGTGGGGAAGAGGAACATATAAGAAAATGATAAAAATAGTAAAATAATATGCATGGGAGGAAAAATGAGTAAAAAGGAAAAAGAAAATAAAATAAAAGGAGAGAGAGAACATTTTAGCATACTTTTTAGGGAAAATAGAGGGAAAAAAAGGAGAGAGAATAATACAATAAGGGAGAAAACACAATACTTGGACACAAGCAAGAAACAAGAAAGGAAAGCAAGCAACACAAGAAGAGGGTTGGAACAAGTAAACATAGGAGGAAAGAGAAAATGAAAGAGTAGCAAACAAGATAATTTTTGCAGGTAATAGTGTGCGTATTGACTATCTTGATGGGATTTGAATGTATGGTTCATGCACTAAGTTTTTTTGTCATTTTTGTTTTGATTAGCATTTATTTCGTGTATTTATAGTCATGTACAATTATGACTTATTCCATTTCCAGGATAACCATAATGTAGTGGGTTACCTGTTTGGTTCAGATTTGGAAGCAATAATATTTTTTATCCTAGTTAAGGTGGTATCAGAAAAATCCCAAGGGTTGAGGTTGGAGATGTTTTTATTCGAGTAAGTCCTTGACAAGTGGGTGAGATGAAAATTCCTTTAGGTATGGTGAATAAATTTTGAGGCATCCAAGCTTGTATTGGTTTTGGTGATTTCTAGACTTGGTTTTAGGTGAAATCACTGTGGCTTAAGGGTGGAGGTGGTTTTCCTATGGATTTCCTGTTTGGTTATATTTTTTTTTATCCCATGCAATCCCCAATTCAAGATTGGAGTATGGCACAGGGGGTTATTGGGCAGAATGAAAGAATTGGTTCATCCCAATCTATGGTTAGATGGAATGTCGAGGTCCTTGACTTGGTTGGTACTATGAATATGTTAATATGTGTTGTTCTTAAATGAGATCAGTGAGTACAAGTTTTGATTTAATCTATTGATTATGTGACTGGTTTTTCATGGTTCCATTTCTAGTTAAGTGTATGTTATATGCATGGTGTCTTTATTCTTATATGAAGTGCTCTTGTTATTGATACTGATCATGATTGACAATTCCTTGGATGTTTTATATGGATGTATGGAATAAATTGTGTTTTATTCCAGCTAGCATGAGAGGGTAGTAAACATCCTTGAAAAATCTATGAAAAACTAATGAAACATTGAACAAACAATGCATCCAAACCTATAGGCACCTCGATCACAACAAGTTTGTAAAAATGAACAACTTGTGCTAGGAAATATTGAGCAAGAAAAAATCTTAAAAGTAGAACATGAAGACTCAGGAACCTTATTGATAGAGCTATGGATAGTTCTAGGCAGTTGGATTGAAGGATTACTTTAAATTTATAGAACAAAGGTTGTGGTTGCATTGTCAAAATTGGGAAATTCCGGCCACAACCACACCCATGAAGGATTATCCGTGTGGTTGGAGCCCTATGGTGGCACTAATAGGCCCATATCCATGTGTTTAGGGTGTAAGTTAGGAAAGAGAGTGGACTGAGCTTAGAGGAAATGTCCACCTAGGAAAAGTATATTGATATCAGTTGATCATGTAGCCCTGAGTGTTTTGCAGTAAGGTTGATGAGTGAGACCCCATTTCCATAACTATATCCTATAATATTGGTCATGGATAATAACTCTCAACTCATTTTTACCCTCATTAGCATATTAAAGTGGGTAAATGTGGATTGGGGTATTATAGTGTGGTAACAAAGCAGGTTCACAAAATTGAACCTCAAGGTAAATGCAGATTGTTATACATATCTATATGTTTATCATGAATGCATGTCAATTATTTTACTATTAATACTATTATATCCATGTACATGATATTTTTATAGTTTTATGTTATTATCTTGATTTATGCATGAACTAATATGCTATCGATATTATTTTGTTAATATGGATTGACATGTGAAAATGTAATAACCTCGCCAAAAGAAAATTGAGGTAATACTTTGATTATGCCTTTTATTTTGTATGTCTAAAAATGTTATGTTTTTAAAAAGAGAGTCCATACAGGTGAAATTAGTTTTCAAAATAGAGGAATAACATTTTTCGAGTATTAAAAATACTCGAAACAAGTTATTCCTCTATTTTGAAAATGTTATGTTGTAGGAAAATATAATACCAAGAGATGAAGAGTAGAATGGTTGAGTACAATTCATATGACTACCTGCATAGGTCAGAAGAGAAATCAATTGAGAAATAGAGAGAGGAAGGCTCTCTTGATCTAGCACACACATTAAGGAGTTTGAGGGTAGACATTAGAAGTTGTAAAGTTGATAATGAGTGGTTGATTTAAGCCCAAGAAATGCTTGCAAAAGATCAAGAAAAGTAAACTGAGTTTAATTGTAATGAAACCAGCTCCAAAAATAGAAGAAAAGAGATATGAATGCCTTAGAAATAAGCCGCTTTGAGGGGGAAACCTCCTTTACATTAAATAAATGAGTAATTCTTGGCTGAAACAAATGACAAAACCTCCTTATATATATAGGAGTCCATGGGGTCACAATATAATCCTAGCCAACCTAGCAATAGTAATGTAAGGGCATAATAATAAAAAAATTTGGGTTATAGTGGTACAACAATAACAATATGGGGGCTACACTAACAACAATAAGGGACTACAATAGTAATATAGGTACCTAACATGCCCCTCTCCTTCAAAAAAGTGTTGTCCTCAATGCTTCAGTAACTTTGGGTGCTTTTGTATAAAATTCACATCCTCCCATATAGAATGTTCAATGGGTAAGTTCTTCCAGTTGACGAGATACTCTGAAATTGATCGATTTCGTAGCCGTCGAGTTCTTGTTTCCATGACTGATTTAGGTTCCAATATGATTTTTCGTTGCTCATCAATTTCTAGCAATATTGTTTGAACTAGAAAATTCTCAGCTATAACGTTCCTTAAATTTGAAGCATGGAAAACAAAGCCATCGATACAAAAAAAAACACGTAAAAATTGACCAAGTGTCAATTTATTTATGGGAGCAAAGCCATTGATACTGTTATCTCTCCAATAATTATCAAATGGTTGTTTTTCTTTTTTGGTTTAAAGAATATTAGAGGTGACCAAAAACCTACTTTTAAGACTCAGGATCAAGCCTTCATAATGCTCAGAGAGGGCTCTCTCTATATGATTTATCTTTGTTTATTTTAGTTGATTTTAGGCTAGTTATGTAGGATTACTTGGGATTTGATTTTTGGATTTGGTTTGGTGGTGAAATTACTTACTCAGATGGATAGATGTAGGTCTTCATTCCATTGCGCTAACGGAGTCAAAGTGTCAAGCTGAAAAACCAAGATCAAGGTTATAAAGGGAAGTATTCACAGGGAAAGATAGTTTAGTCACTTCAAATCCTTAGGCTGATAGTGAAAATGGTTTCAATCGGGATAAGAGATAAATTAAGGGTTCTCAAATCTGGATAATGAGTGAAAAGACAAAGATCAATCAAAACAAGGGATAAATTAAGAATTATCTGATCTGGATATTAGAAGAAAATCATATAAATGATAAACAATTCAAGACAGAGTGTAATTAAACATATTCTGTAATAACATTCCAGTTATATCATTTAGATTAAGAAAACATATGAGCATGTGAAAAATTTAGAAAGAAACAATTGAACAAATAGAAAGTACTTCATTGTAGTGGCCCAACACATGAATCCTGTAATATAATATATTTATTGCTTTAATCCACTCTACTGACTTGAAATTGGTACAATCAACCTCAGGTTCTAGAATAATACAACTATAGAATTGTTCAACAATTCATCCACACTCAATACTTCGAAACGTGAAGTATTTATACCAAAAATCTTACAAAATATCCTAAAACAAACTTAGGAATTATTCAAGGAAAAAGAAATATCTTCATTCAAGAAGATAGAGACAACTATCTAACTGATGAAAGTTGTCCTTGCTTTTATTGATTTGTTGTTTAATTGTTGATATTTTGTTGCTGATTTGTCTCTGATTGTTGCTCAACGAAGACTATAGTTAAGTGTATTTCATGTTGTCTCACTTTGAATTTCAACTATGTTTTGACTTTCACTCCGACTTTTAACTGATACTCTTTTACTCTGATACTCTTTAACCATTTGACTGCTATTTTACTTTTCATCATTCACTATTCTATTTTATTATTACTCCTGTTCTGTAATTGTAAAACTATCTTCTCTTTTTATCTGTTTTAACCTTTACTACTTTCATAATAAATCAATTAATATCTCCCAAAATTCTGCTTCTGGTAATTTGATATTCACCATCCTTCTGAATATCTCATCAAACTTTGTGTATTCTCTGAATGTATGCAATAGGTGTTTCACCTCATGTTGCAGGTAGAAAAGGTTGTCAAATATTTTGTAAAGTACCTTCCCTGTTGGAATTCCCTGCATAGCTAAATTATTAGCTTGCTCCTTAGCCACTTCTCTCATCTTTTTATCATAATCATCCTACTTCATTAATCTGTCATGAATGACTACTGGATTTGGAAGGCCTTTCTATCTGAGAGTGTAAAAATTCATCATAAATCTAGCTATGGCAACTTCCATATTTTGGCATTTCTCTTCTAGCTGTATCATCAGATTCCTTTTAAAAATAAACTTCCTGACTTCAAGTATGGTTTCTTTTGTGTCACTAATTCCAATTTCCTCTAATTCTTCCCTATTTTTGGAATTAAGGAGTTTGATGATTTCACTTTCTTCTTCAGGTTTCCTACCAAGTTCTTCTTTTATCTTCTGGGTGGCTTCAAATACTGCTTTGACTAAATCTTTTTGTTCATAGATAACTTGTATGGGTGGCCAAATTTCATTGAAAGATTCAATGGTATTGGCCCATAGTTGTTGCTTGGCTTGTGCCATTGGTTCTTCCAGTGTTATAGATTTCTCTAACTTCTTCAATTTCTCAGTCAACCTGTTTGATTTATGCTCTTCATTCTCGTGCATTATCTAAGCAAGTTTCTTTTCATCTTCCATAATTTGAAGCTTTTCTTTAAGTTTGTTGATTTCATTATTCTAGATAGACATGTCTTGCATTGCTTTTATTAAATTACTTTCCTCATCTGTAGGTTGTACTACTGTTGTTGATGAAACTGTTGCTAAAGTTGTTGATGCAGTGAAAGGAAGTGCTATAGGCATTGGGACTGTAGGAGCCAATGATTCTACTAGTGTAGAAGGCCCAACAATAGTGACTACAAGGATGACAGTGACATGGACTTCCTCTTCTCTGGCCTTTTCTCCTGGACCAAATTGTCCATTTCATTCTCCATTTATTTTACCTGGGCAGTTAATTGAAAAAGGAGATTCATCATCTCATCTTTTTGATTTGCATCTTGTAACACTTCCTTTGCCTGAGGATGTTTAGTAGGAGGGAGTTTTAGCTACTTATTTAATGTAGAAATGTCTTCATTCTTCTTTTTTATCAATTCATCTACAATTTTTAAATTATTAGGATCATATCCTACTTCAATAATCAAATATTATAGTGAAAGTAGATAAGAAACCTAAGACTGCAGCATCAACATGTTCATCTGTAACATATCCCAGAATGGAAGACACAATGGAGATGATATGTCAGTTTCTCTCAGAAAAGATTGCAGATGGGTAAGAAGGATTTGTCTTGGGTGTTTCTATAGATGAGGGCATGAAATTTTGGAATATATGAAACCTCTTCGGGAAATCTAGATTCAGGTATAACTATGTAAGAGCCTCAATGGACAAAGGGGTTTCATTTGGCTTGGATTGGATCTGGAGCATTTGATTGATTGAATCAGCTGTAATAGTGAAAATAATTTCTTTTTCAAGGGTTATTAGGGCTCTCTGATCTTGGAAATAGAAATATTTACAGAGTATAATCACTTCTAAAAACTGGAAAATATTTTGGAGAACATACTTTGGAAAATTAGACTCCCAAATGAAAACGTCATTTGCTTGATCTATGGATTTTTCATGGCTTCAGTAGTGGAGCTCAAGAAGATTAAATTTATTGACTGTGTCATTAATTTTAAAGTCCTTATCAGCCAGGGGAGTGTGTTATACATCTACAACTAGAGGTTTCAGAGGATTGAGAGATACAATGATTTTCGAAGCCATTGTTTTGTTTGATTTTACAATTAATTACTCTTTCGATTAAAGAAATAGATTTTAGGCCTTTAGGAGCACCTCAGAAATATAATTACAGTTTGAAGACTGGTTTAGGATGAAACAGGGGCTTATCTATGGTCTACAAATGTTTAAACTGCACAAATTTTAATCTATGTGATTAAAAACAGCGTTAGGACCTTAGAATTCTGTGAAAAAAGAAGACTAGGGTCTGCACAAAATGATTTGGAAGGAAAAAGGGCTTTTTTCACGGATGTAGAGGTTCCTAAATATTAAATTACTTATTACGTTCTCTTTTGATTAAGTACCAGTCTTTGCTTTGAAGAATACCTGGATAAAATGAAGATTTTAAGTTTGCAGAAGGGGTTCTGAAGCTGTAGAAGATTTCTAAGGCTTCACTAGTCTTTTATAGTGCTTTGGATGACTTCTGTAGCAGTTGTAGCATTAAATTATCTTGAATTATGGTTAAAAGACTTGAAATAAGTTCGGAATAGTGATATTTTATTGAAAAATGGTTTGCAATGCTCATTCTGTGCAAAACTGTAACAGAAAGTAGTGAAAAGTTTGCAAAGGGTGGCTTTATTCGCGTTTTAACCAACATTGATTAAAGAATTGAATGCACAGGTCAAATTCAAATGGGCAGGGTGGTTTCCGCAAAGGGAAAGAATACAACCCAATGGTTTTCGCATGAGCGAAATGCTGTAGGCAGTATAAATATTGAGGATGCGATTGAATGGAAAAGAGCCACGTAGCCTGGATCGAAGCTCCAAAAATCGTAGATATCATAACGTTGGGGTGTGGTTAAAATTCTGGCTTTCAGATGTGTGATAGGCCATAAGTACCATCGGATATGATCGGTTAAGATCTGACGGCTTGGAGGATGCGATGGATTTGTCAGGATTCGATAGGCATGGGGCTCGGTACTTTAAGTTATGAGGTGGGGTTATAATATATATGGTATGGGTTTGTAATAAGCAGGATTTAATATATAATGGGCCCAAGATAATTCACAACATTGGGGAATTTTAAAATATAGGTTAAAATAAAATATGGTTTGGGAAATATACATAAGGGAATCAATATATACGGGATAAAGGTATAACAAGAGTTTAATATATTAAAGTTAAATGTTAATAATGTAATATAATGCGGGTGGTTAAATACACTAAGTTTAACATAAAAATTGATATCGGGAAAGAATTTCTTCAACGTGGGACCCGATATATCACCTTTTAAAGAAGTACTTAGGATAAAGGTATTCTTTGGGTATTTTTGTGAATGAAATGGAAATTAAATAAAGGTATTTTACTTTTCCAAAGGAAAATATGCATTTTAACTTAGGAAAAGGGATTTTTTGTAGGGGGAAAAGAGTGAAGTAAGGGGAAAGAGTTAAAATGAAGGGGAGGGGGTATTTTTAAAATGGAAATGGATTTAGAAGAAAATTAGTAAGTATGAGATGATATTTTTCTGCTATCCATGCCTTGTGAAAAGTGCTTCTACCTACCCATCAGTATCCTGACATTTTTTCTTCATTTCTTTGGGTGAATTTGAGCTTGCAGACCCTTATTCATTTTTCTTTTAAGAACAAACTTTCTAATTCTAACCTTATTAATTCCAAGGGCTCAGATTAAACCGTTAAGCTCCTTATTTATTCTCTACCTAACTACTGATCTGCCAAGGTTAAACAATTCATCTAGATCTTTATTCTCTATCTATCAATATGAAATTTAAATCATGAAAGTTCAAGATTAAGCATTTTGACTTTCAAGGATTGTGGCATTTTTGACAAGATGCGCACAATATTATTTTGCAAACTAGAGTAAAAGGTAGTGGCATTTTAATTTGCATCACTTTCATGATCTATTTTTATCTCTTTTTTTGGGGGGGGTTCATATTTTATATTCTTTTTGATCTTTTTATTTCAAGTCCTTTTATTTTTCTTTTAGTACTTTTACCCTCTTTACATTTTTTTATTTTTTAATATGGGAAAACAATTTTGTAGAAAGCAAAATATGTGCATATTACAAGACTAATCAAAGTCAATTCAAAATTATGAATCCTATTATTATAGAATCCTAATAGTGGCTCCACATGGGGATGGAATTTCCTGGTGAAATGTCAATAAATTTAATATCATTAGCCTGATACATTGGGCCAATCCCAAGGCTGCACATGTTTTGTTATATAATCTTTGTGACTAGACATCTCATACTAAAACCAAACCTTTTTTGCAAACTGAAATATGAAAACACACTGAACTGAAACTGAAAAGATGTTGAGAGTAGTAAGCTTATTTTCACTCATGTACCTACTTTAATCTACTGATAGTCTTGTTGAATCAGGTAATAAAAAAATGTCAATGAAGCAAGTCAAGTAGCTATAGAAATGAATAGATAATTTGACTGTTTGTCACCAAACTTGGAAGCATAACTTGATCATGTGTCTTCATAATCAAAGATCTAATGTGTAATGGAAAATTTTGTTGTATTTGATCCTCATAGAAAAAACATGTTTGCAGAATTGAGCTAAAAATAATCTCCATATAATTTTATATAGGATAATCAAAAGCATGATGTATGATTTGTGCTTCTAGGCCTTCAATGACTAATTGATTATTTGTATCCTCAATATTAAACCTTGAAACTATTTCTTTAGTATTTTACTTGAAAGTATAATTATCCTCAATCTGCAAGTCAAAAGGTAGTACAATTTCCTCTTGCGTTGGAGGACGAAGATTGTCCAATAATTCTTTAGGATATTGGAAATTATATAACTAAATTTGAGAATGCAAAAGTTTAATGCCTTTTTCATATTTTTCAAAAACTAACTCAGGAACACATATTTTAAGTTCAGGAGAAAATTTTCTTGTTTTCAAAATAAGAAATACAGATCTTAGAAAATCCTCATCAAGCTGAAATTTTGATAACCCATCCCTAAATTCATTGAAAATCTCATGAGATGAAAGGTTTGCCACAAACCCTGTCATCTTGTATCACCGTTAATGCTGTGGAATATGGATTCTTTGATTATAGAGTCACACTGAACTTTGAAGCTCTGGATCTTGCACAATGGAGTCACCAAGTGAAAGGTACAATCTTCTGGTGTCTAATCGTTGTTCACAATTAACAACCAGATTTGAACTTTGATGCATTTTTCTAAGGGAGATAAAATGTTCGTCCCTAGTATGCTCGCGAGGATGTTATAACTCTAATAACTCTCAAAGGGTTGTTTTTATTTTTTAGTTTAAATGATATTAAAGGTAACCATAAACCTACTTTTAAGCCTTAGGATCTAGCCTTCCTAATGCACAAAGAGGGCTCTCTCTATATGATTTATCTTTGTTGATTTTAGTTTATTTTAGGCTAGTTATGTAGGATTACCTGGGGTTTGACGTTTGGATTTGGTTTGGTGGTGAAATTACTTACTTAGATGGATAGATGTAGGTCTACATTCCATTGGGCTAATGGATTCAAAGTGTGAAGCAGAAGAAGTAGGATCAAGGTTCTAAAGGGAAGTATTCACATGGCAAGATAATTTAGTCAGTTCAGATCCTTAGGTTG
This sequence comes from Pinus albicaulis, assembly GCA_034641835.2. Lineage (NCBI taxonomy): Eukaryota > Viridiplantae > Streptophyta > Pinopsida > Pinales > Pinaceae > Pinus > Pinus albicaulis. The sequence goes on from CM076576.1 coordinate 272,490,509, forward strand.
ATGGCGAAAATGATTTCAACTAGGGTAAGAGAGAAATTAAGGGTTCTCAAATCCGGATAATGAGTGAAAAGAAAAAGTTCAATCAAAACAAGGGAGAAGTTAAGAATTCCATAATTTGGATATGAGAAGAAAAACATATAAATGATAAAAAGTTCAAGACAGAGTGTCATTAAACATATTATGTAATAACATTGTAGTTATATCATTTAGATTAAGTAAACATATGAGCATGTGAAAATTTCAAAAAGAAACAATTGAACAAAGAGAAAGTACTTCACTTCAGTGGCCCAACACATGAATTGTGTAATATAATCTCTTTACTACTTTAATCCAGTTTTCTGACTTGAAATTGGTACAATCACCCTGAGGTTCCAGAGTAGTACAACTATATAAATGTTTAGCAATTCATCCACACTCAATACTTCGAAATGTGAAGTATTTATATAAAAAATCTTACGAAATATCCTAAAAAAAACTTAGGAATTATTCAAGGAAAAAGAAATATCTTCATGCAAGAAGATAGAGACAACTATCTAACTGATGCAAGATTTCCCTGATTTTATTGATTTGATGTTTAATTGTTGATATTTTGTTGCTAATTTTTCTTTCATTGTTGCTCAACAAAGATTGTAGTTAAGTGTCTTTCACGCTGTCTCTCTTTAAATTTCAACTCTATTTTGACTTTCACTCCAAATTTCAACTCTGGTTTGACTTTCACTCTGTCTTTCAACTGATAGTATTTGAATATGATACTCTTTAACCTTTTGACTACTGTTTTACTTTTCATCATTCACTGATCTCTCTTCATTTTTACTGTTGTTCTATAATTGTAAAGTTTTCTGCTCTTTTTATCTGTTTTAACCTTTACTGCTTTCATACTAAATAAATTAATTTCTCCCAAAATTTTTCTTCTGTTAATTATTCACCATCCTTTTGAATATCTCATCAGCCTCTGTATATTTTGAGAATGTAGGCTTGTTGAAAAATAGGTGTTTTACCTCATGTTGCAGGTAAAAATGGTTCTCAAAGATTTTTTAAAGTGCCTTCCCTATTAGAATTCTCTGCATGGCTGAATTATTAGCTTGCTCCTTAGCCACTTCTCTCAATTTTTTCTCATAATCATCCTGCTTCATTAATCTGTCATGAATGACTAGCGAATTTGGAAGTCCTTTTTGTCTGAGAGTGTCAAACTTCACCATAAATATAGTTATGGAAACTTCCATATTTTGGCATTTCTCTTCTAGATGTATCATTAGATTCCTTTTAAAAATAACCTTCCTGACTTCAATAATGGTTTATGTTCAGTCACTAATTCCAATTTCCTCTAATTCTTGCCTATTCTTGGAATTAAGGAATTTGATGATTTCATTTGCTTCTTTAGGTTTCTTGCCAAATTCTTCTTTTATCTTCTGGATGGCTTCACTTACTGCTTTGAATAAATCTTTTTTTTCATAGATAACATGTATGGATGACCAAATATCATTAAAATATTTAATGATATTGGCCCATAGTTGCTGCTTGGCCTGTGCCATTGGTTCTTTCACTGTTAGATCTTTCTCTAACTTCTTCAGTTTCTCATTCAACCTATTTTCTTTATGTTCTTCATTCTTTTCCATTATATGAGCAAGTTTCTTTTCATATTCTAGACTTTTAGGTTGTTCTTTAAGTCTTTTGATTTCATTATTCTAGATAGACATGTCTTGCATTTCTTTTACTAAATTACTTGCCTCATCTATAGGTTGTACTTTTTTTGTTGATGACTTGGTTGCATAAGTTGTTGATGAGGTGAAAGGAAGTATTGTAGCCATTGGGACTGTAGAAGCCAATGATTCTACTAGTGTAGAAGGCACAATAGTAGTGACTACGAGGATGACAGTGACAAGGACTTCCTCTGCTCTAGCCTTTTCTCGTGGACCAACTTGTCCATTTCATTATCCATTTCTTTTATCCATGAAGCTAATTATAGAATGAGATTCAATTCTATAATGCAACAATATAGAATTATCTCCATTCCTTCTTTAATGCAACAATATCTCCATTCTTCTTTTTTATCAATTCATCTGCAAATTTTAAATTATTAGGATCACATCCTACTTCAATAATGAAATCTTCTAGTGATTTGATTCTATTATCCTTAGCTTGTAAGGATGAATTTTCCAATTTAAGATGATCTTTGATGTTTTCGAGAGTATTTCGTAGCTTCTGTACACTCATGGATTTATTTTTCATTGTTGAATAAAGAATTTCACCATCTTGTTTGTGAAATTCCATTTAATCCATAGGATGAAGATCTTCTGCTTGAACTTCATATGATGAATTTTGTAATCATCTGATGATTTGGGATGCTTTACTTTAGGCTACAGGAAGTTCATATGCATCTTCCTAGTTTCGTATTCAAAAGAAGAAAGCAATCTTCTTTAGTCACTAGGTGATTGCTTCCAATATTGGTTATATGTATCAGTCTTCAAGGCTTCATTTTTCATCTTTATCTCTTTGTATTTATGCATAATTTCCATATCCTTCTCTTCTGGTTTGATAGATGAGGATACTTCAACATGTGTTGTTTCTGAATCATCTGAGTGTTTGAAGTTGTAGGCTGGTCTGTTATTTCAACAATTGTAGGTGAAGCGTTGTCTTTCACCACTATTTCTATATAAATTACTTCCATTGTTTCCACTTCCTCATTTATAGGATTTAATTTAGGCTTCTTCTTGTACATCAATTTAAATTTATTTTCAGTAGTTGTCTCTGCAGTGTATGCTGCTTCTCTGATTCTTTTTGAGTTTCTATCTTGTTGGGCTGGAGTCTGCAAGATTTGACTAGTACCACCTTGCTTCTCTACCTCTGTCAAGGTGTTCTCCAACCATTCATATTGATTAGAGTATTTATCAATGTCTGGTTTCTTCTCATGTACATAAGGAGTTAATTTTCATTTAACTCTAAATTTACTTATTACTCCTAGATTATCATAATACCACAGAAAAATCTTACTGAATTTAAACTCCTACAAATACTTTTCAGTCTCTAGACCTAGATCTCTACTATTACAAATAAAATGGCCAACCTGATTTTTTATTTTGAATTGTGTCTTCTTTTTGGCAGCCAAGAATTTGATTCCATCATAATTAAGGATCTTTTTGATATACTCAAGGGAAAATAACCTCATTGGGAGGTATTTGGGCAGCTTATATGGAATAAGATTTGATCCATATACCCTTATCTCTGTGTGGTTTTGATACAGGTACCAATATCCTATCCTACTATGCTTTGATAATTTTAGGACCTTCTTAATTTCCTCACTGATTCTTAGTTGCACATTGTTGTTCAGTATATTCACCATAGGATAAATGAAACAATCAACAAACATTGTGTAGGTGGACTGTGTCGAGTCTTTTCTGATAATTGGAGTCCAAAATATGACTGGCTATGGGTTACCTTCAACATCAATATTTTTAAGGTTGATGGAAAATTTCTCAAACTGAAAATACAAAAACTTGTGGAATAGGACTAATGAGTACTTGAAAACACCTTCTTCGGGAATTTTAATAAGTTGTTCATGCATATTATCTGCAAGGTACTAAGAAAAATTGAAAATGGTAGTAGGAGGCTGACAAAGTGTGAAAGTAGAAAAGAAACCTAAGACTATAGCATCAACATGTTCATTTGTAAAATATCCCAGAATGGAACACAACATGGAGATGATATTTTTGGTTCTCTCAGAAAAGATTGCAGATTTTTAAGCAAGATTTGTCTTAGGAGTTTCTATAGATGAGGGCATGAAAGTTTGAAATATCTGGAACCTCTTAGGGAAATCCAGATTCAGGTAAAATTGTGTAAGAGCCTAAATGGACAAAGGGGTTTCATCTGGCCTGGATTGGATCTGCAGAATTTGATTGATTGACTCAGCTGTAATAGTGAAAATAATTTCTTTTTCAGGGGTTATTAGGGATCTATGATATGGGAAATAGCAATATTGACAGAGTCTAATCACTTCTGGGCACTAGAAATTCTATGGGAGAACATAATTTGGAAAACTAGACTTCCAAATGAAAACATCATCTACTCGATCTATGGATTTGTCATGGCTCCAAAAGTGGAGCTCAAGAAGATTAAATTCATTGATTGTGTGATTAATTTTAAAGTCCTTATCAACCAAGGGAGTGTGTTCTACATCTACAACTCAAGGTTGTAGATGATTGACAGATACAATGCTTTTGGAAGCCATTGTTTTGTTTGATTTTACAATTAATTACTCTTTTGATTCAAGAAAAATATTTTAGGACTTTAGGAGCACCTTAGAAAGATAATTATATTTTGAAGACTAATTTAGGATGAAAAAAGGGCTTATATATTTGAGAGTGCAAGCTTCTGTGATCCATAACATATTAGATATAAATCTTCCGGATAATCACATGAGAGTTTTAGGAACGACGCGTTTCGAACTACCAACTGTAGTTCATTATCCTGATGATGAACTACAGTTGGTAGTTCGAAACGCGTCGTTCCTAAAACTCTCATGTGATTATCCGGAAGATTTATATCTAATATGGCTTATATATTGTTTGTAAAGGTTTAAACTGCTAAAATTGTACTCTCTGTGATTAAAAATAGTCTTATGACCTCAGAATTCTGTGAAAAAAGAAGAGTAGGTTTTGCAGAAAAGGATTTGGAAGGAAAAAGGGCTTTTATTCATGGCTGCAAAGGTTCCTAAAGATTTAGTTACATATTAATTTGTCTTTTGATTAAGTACAAGTCTTTGATTCGAGGAATACCTACATAAAATGAAGATTTTAAGTTTGTAGAAGGGGTTCAAAGGTTACAGAAGATTTGTAAGGCCTCACTGGTCTGTTATAGTGCTTTGGATGACTTCTGCAACAGTTGTAGCATCAAATGATCATGAATTCTTGTGAAAATACTTGAAATAATGTTGGCAGAGTGATATTTTCTTGAAAAATGGTCAGCAATGCTCTTTCTATGAGAAACTGTAACAGAAAGTAGGGAAAAGGTTGCAAAGGGCAGCTTTATTCGCGTTTTAATGAACAGTAATTAAAGCATTGAATGCGCAGGTCAAATTCAAATGGGCAGGGTGGTTTCCACAACAGGAAAGAATAAAACCCAGTGATTTTCACATGAGAAAAAGGTGGTATAAATATTTAGTATGTGATCGAATGGAAAAGTGCCACGTAGCTAGGATCAGAGCTCCGAAAACCACGAATATCGCAAGGTTGGGATGTGGTTAAAAGTCGGGCTTCCGGATGTGCGATTGGCGATAAGGACCATCAGATCTGATCGGTTAAGATCTAATGGTTGAGATAATGTGATGGATTTGCAAGGATTGGATAGGCATGGGGCCCAATACTTTAAGTTATGCGGCGAAGTTATAATATATATGGTTGGGGTTTGTAATAGGCAGGATTTAATATATAGTGGGCCCAAGATATATCACAACGTGGGGGAGTTAAACTATAGGTTAAAATAAAATATGGTTTGGGAAATATACATAAGGGAATTAATATATACGATATAAAGGTATAACAAGAGATAAATATATTAAAGTTAAATGTTAATAATGTAATGCAGGTTCTTAAATACACTAAGTTTAACATAAAAAATGATATCGGGAAATAATTTCTTCAATGTGGGACATGAAATATCACCTTTTAAAGAAATACTTAGGATTAAGGTATTCTTAGGATATTTTTGTGAATCAAATGTAAATTAAATAAAGGGATTTTACTTTTCCAAAGGAAAATATGCATTTTAACTTAGGAAAACGGATTTTTTGTAGGGGGAAAAGGGTGAAGTAAGGGGAAATAATCAAAATGAAGGGGAGGGGGTATTTTTACAAGGGAAATGTATTTGCAGGAAAATTAGTAAGTATGAGATGATTTTTTCTGCTATCCATGCCTTGCGAAAAGTGCTTCTACCTACTGATTAGCTACCCGGACATTTTTTCTTCATTTCTTTGGGTGAATTTGATCTTGAAGACCCTTTATTCATTTTTCTTTTAACAACAAACTATCTAATTCTAACCTTATTACTTCCAAGGGCTCCGATTAAAATGTTGAGTTCCTTATTTATTCTCTACCTAACTACTGATCTTCCAAGATTAAACAGTTTGGCTAGATCTTTATTCTCTATCTATAAGCATGGAATTTAAATCATGAAAGGTCAAGATTAAGCAGTTTGAATTTCATGGATTATGGCATTTTTGGCAAGCTGCACACAATATTATTTTTCAAAGTGGAGTAAAATGTAGTGGCATTTGAATTTGCATCACTTTCATGATCTATTTTTATCTCTTTTTTTGTTTGGTGTCTTTTTTTATATTCTTTTTGATATTTTTCTTTCCAGTCCTTTGATTTTTCTTTTAAGACTTTTACCCTCTTTACATTTTTTTATTTTTTAATATGGGAAAACAATTTTGCAGAAAGAAAAGTATGTACATATTACAATACTAATCAAAGTCAATTCAAAATTATGAATCCTATTATTATAGGATCCTAAAAGATACCATACAAATGTATTTTTTTCTAAAGATAAAGTTGCAATGTGCACCTTTTGTGTGTTTTGCACATTATGAGGATACAAAGTGCAACACCTTTTTTAGACAAATGATAAATCTAAAACAAAAGGGTTCCATGGGGGAGCACATTGAGGACTTCCAAAAATTGAATATAAGGGTAACTGATATTCCAGAGGAACACATGATTGATGTCTTCATAGGGACTTTAAAGGATAACATCCAACATGAGGTTCATGTTTGGGAACTTGATTCATTGGAGAAGGTATTCAGGTTGGAAAGAAAAATTGAATGTAAAATTATGGTGACAAGGAAGCCTACCACTCACATCTATAAATATTGAAGAGTTTCTACTCCTAGACTTCTGCAACCTACAAGGTTGACACTACAAAGATTGGAAGAAAAAATAGCAAGAGGTCTTTGCTACAGTTGTGATAGAAAATACACTAAAGCTCATAAGTGTGTTGAGAAGAAATTATTTTACATACAGTTTGAAGAGGAGGAAGAAAATGAACAAGAAACTTAAAAGGAAGAGGATATACATCGGGAACCAACCCTAAAATAAGAAGAAATGAGTCTGACCATATCATGTAATGCATTGGTACGAATTACCACTCCTCAAACTCTCAAGATAGAAGGACATATCAGGAATAAAAAGGTAATAGTGTTGATTGATTCAGGTATTACCCATAATTTTATTCATTGTAAGGTAGCCAAGGAATTAAATTGTTTCCTATACCTAACACCAGAATGTCAGGTGATGGTTGCAAATGGAGGAACTATAAATTTCTCTGGAAAATATCATAATATCAAGCTAACCATGGGGGAATATGTATTGAATAGTCCAATTCTTTCCATTCTAATGGGAGGTGTTGATGTTGTACTAGGAGTATAATGGTTACAATCTTTGGGGACGATAGCTTTTAATTTTCAAGAACTTCTCTTGATTTTTTTTTCGAAAGGAAACAAAGTCGATTTACAGGGTATTGCAGGGAAGCTGGGAAAGATAATAAGCTCTGATACCAAATTTTATGAAACCAACTCAAAAAATAGAAGAAAAAAGAGATCAACGCCTTAGAAATAAGCCACTTCAAGGGGGAAACCTCCTTTACATTACATAAATTAATAATTCTTGGATGATAAAAATGAAAAAAACTCCTTATAAAGCCTCTCATATTTACAAAAGCATGGACAACTCGGGACCAATGATGAAGACAGGAACGAAGAAAAGGATAATGGGGTAGATGGAAGCCGGTCTTAGAAAAAGTATAGGATGGACCATGATAATACATTGAAGAGTGGTAGATCCTTAAGTACACCTGAGAGGAGGGTTAGTATGTTTGGAATTTATTCTAGCTTTACTTCTAAGAGACATCATCACCATCACCACCAGAATCATCATAGGAGTAGTGACAAGGAATATTTTTCGAATGAATTCAAGAAATACAAGCCTCGTACTTTTGATGGTGTGTTGACCAAATAAGAAGATGAAAAATCATGTCTTCTTCGAATGAGTTTTTTTTTTTTAAATTCATGAATACTTAGAGAATATGAAATCCAAGATAACTACTTTTAGTCTCAACGGTAAAACAAATATTCGGTGGGAATATGTTAAGCATGCCAGGGGCATCAGGGAACTATATTATCACCATCCTCATTTCAAAGACGGGGCATGTAAGCATCCCATATGTCTATGTCTAGTAACTCATGTGGAGAACCTGCAACATCATAAATATTGAAAGGAGAAAAGTGTGAAGAAATCCATGAAGAAGCAATTGAAACAAAAATGAACGAGTTAAATTAATAAGGAGCTACCAAATGAACACATAAGTAGGAAATGTTTACTTTAAACCCTTTAAGGTGCATACAACTATGACCCTGTCCACCAAAAAATCACATATTTAACTAATTAAATCATTTAATAGAGGAAACAAAACCTTGAAAATTCGCTCCATGAAAACAATGCGAGAAGAATGTTGGTTCTCAGATTGTCCTGGTTTTTGACAATAACTCGAGAAGACATTCACTGAGGATTCCAATAATCCTCCCACTTTAGGTGAAAATGGTTGGTGTCCACAAGGGTTATTCCTTGGCAGTTGTTATCACCAATAAAATTTCATTAAGGTCAGGAAGGTCATTTCGTATAGGTTTTATTGTGTTGGTAAATTTATTCATGAAATTGATGAAATTTTATGAATTAGGTTATAACCCTAAGCTTCTTAGAGTCCCACATGTCATGTCATCATGGTCATATCCATAAAAATCCATTAAAAATCCGCATGCATTGGTTAAAATTCATTTTTAGCCAATTGTCTGATTTTTCCTGAATCAACAATGAATTCTATGGAAAACAGGTTGTTTTCACTACGGACTCACTTGAAAATTCTGTAGCGAATTTGCCAAAATCATAACAGAAAATGCTACGAACTCATGTTTTTTTTCACCGGAAAGATAATGGACGAGGTTTCGATTTGAAAATGGATAGAGGTTAGTCTGAGGTTATGTGCTAAGTTGTTCAAAGTCATGGTGCATGTGTGATCATCATTATCATCACGTCATTCTTTTTTTCTTCCTTATTTGGCCTCCTTCCTCTCCCATTCAAGCTTACCTTTTTCAAATTATCCTTGTGAGCTACTTGCTGCCACCTTTTCCCTTTTTTATGATTATAGCTCTAGGTACTATCATAGGTTATTTTCCACATTTTTCAACAAACAACATGTTGCCATATACACTTTTTGTAGGTGTCAACTTTCAAATAAGGCAGCACTGTTTTGGAGGAGATGACAGCACATAAGAACACCAACAAGGGAGGTTCAGTGGTAAAGTAGGAACCTATGGACCTAAAATTAGTCATGGAAGACCCTAGTGTTACAGAGGCCTTCATAAAAGCTGGTTGCATGAGATTTTATCAGAAGTTACAAGGGGATTTGTTGTGTTTTTGGACTGTTTAAGAAATCAAATTCAAGAATAGTTTATGGATAAACAGATATGAATTATAAAAAATCTAGAGAGATTGTTGTAAAAAATAGACAAAATAACATTAACCTATTTCACTTTTCTCACAAGTGTTACAGTTTGGGATATTCGAAAATGTGTTTGGGCTCTATTTTCAAAGTTCGTTTTTTTCCTGTTTTAGACATGTTTTTTAGATGCCCATTCTAGACATATGGGGATGGGTTTCAAAAAACCAAAAGAGGTTTTTATTCAAAAAAATATTGTTTACAAAAACCTCCTCCAGTTATGCAACATATATCAAGGATCTGAAGATAGGAACTCATTTTTGAGCGCTAGTTTTAAGGGAAAAACAAATCCATTTCTATTGGTAGATGAACCTGATAAAGGTGAAAATGCTAAGGGTAAGATGTATTTTTAACCAATTTTTCCTTATCATGCTTCATATTATCATATTACACAGCCATAGACATTTTATGGAAGAGGAAATTGAAAATTTCAAAATCTGTTGTCTATTAGGCAAGTTTGTACATATCTGAGTCTTGAAGCCGAGAAAACGCTATGAACTCACTGCAGATTTTTTTTGGTTATATATCATAGGTTTTTTCATGGAGGAGGCAGGTAAAGGCATGTATTTGATTATTTTGACTCATTATACAACCTCAAATCAAGAAAGGGAGCAGATAGTTTGTAGGGATGGTCAAAGTTAAAGGTGCTACTAAGTCTCACTACGGACTTGCCTAAAAGTCCCCTGTTTTTGCAACGAAGAGGATTTTGGAGATTTTTCAAGTCTTGATTGTCTTTTTAAGACAAGTGAGACACATGGAAAGTTCAAAGGTCATCAGTTGAATGTTTTGATGAAGACACACTTTTCGAGAAAGTTTTTCAAATTTCCAGCTCATCATGGAAAGCCACATAAAAAATTATGATACCACTTCCTTAAATTTTGGAGGACATGTCTCGTGACTTAATGCGAGTATTTATGATTCAGTCATGGTTAGTTCCACTTGAGGCACATGACATTCTCGATGTAAATATGCATATTTTAAAAGTCTGTTAACATAATAAATAAGTTGTAGAGTCCTATTAGGTTTCTAAGTCCTAAAAATGGCACATGTCTAATTTATCTCCTTGTAGTCTACTTTTAGTTAGTTTAGGTGTCATAAGAGGTACTAGAAGGTCCAGCCTTGTTGGAAAAATCAATGTAAAGATTCTAAAAGTTATAAATAGATAGATATTCAATGGAGAGAGTGGATTGATGTTTACTACAGACTTACTATTGTAAAAAAAATTCATCAGTAATATACAGTGGCAACTTTCCTCTCTTCACCTGAGATTCATTGATGTTATCATGAGTATTTGTCTTATGTATTCTGCAATTTTATCTTCAGTATTATGATGTTTGATTACTTAAAATTCATGTATTACATGCTATAACTTCCTTCAAACACTTAGACCATTGTGAATGTTATCTTTTCATCCCAACATCTATATGCCTCAGCTTCCATAAGAGGAGTTCACATGTCATTGAGTTCTTTACACTGACTCCATATGCCGAGTGGTAGTGATTTCTCCACATGTTTCACCTGCATAAAAACACACATAAAACACTATTTCAGAGTTAGCCATCCTTTGAAATTCATTTAGATAATATCATTCTATATCAATGAGAGAGCCTGTTCAAAAGGCTAATTTTCAGGTAGAAGTAGGTTTGAAATAGTTACTCTAGGTCGACTGTTGAAGCAACCCATCAGTATCAATTTAGTGATAAAAACAATAATATTAATTAAATAAATGTTCTTTAAGGAAACATTATTGTGCCATATTAATGATAATGAGTGCTGTTATAAATAAAATAAGTATTTTTGGGAAAGATAGGTGGTAGATATATAACACATGAAACTTATCAAATTAAAATGTCATTTATGAAAAATATAAGGTTTTAAATTAATACACCATATATAACACACAACATTAGGGTTAGTATTTAAAATAAAAGGAAAAATAAATAAAATAAAATAAATAAACTTAAATGTATCTAATTGAAATATGAGGTTAAAATAACAAGACATAAAGTATCACTATTATTTACCTTGCACAAACAATTGCAAAATTTTAATTAATTATTTATACCAATAAATATTTGAGAAAATATTAGATGAAATTAATTTGTAAAGGATTTGATAATATGATCAAGTATAAGTATTCTCAATCATTCACATATGCTAATGCAATAAATAATGAATAATGAATAATAACAATAATAATAAAAGGAATATATTAAAAGGACTAGGTTTTTAAATATATCCATGTTTACTATGAAAATAAACCTTAGATAGCATGTATCATTAGAGTCCCATTCTATAACAAATAAACTCTAATATGATTTAAATAATCCTCAAATACCAAGTATTCAATTATTTAAATCATTATTTCATGCAATATTACTGAATAATCATGTTATATCAATAATTTGCACAATAAACTAGTGAATAAAACCTCACTTAAATATAACACATAAAAATAGAATGAGGAAATAAATGAATTATTATATTATTAAATTAAAATAATCACAATCACCACTAGCAACACAACACATAAAAATAGAATGAGGAAATAAATGAATTATTATATTATTAAATTAAAATACTCACAATCACCACCAGCAACACTTCATCTCCAATGCACCACATTCCATCTATCCCTTGCCCAACCCCTCAAATGAGTGTTTGGATCTTCTTTTGTATGGATGAGAGTTAGTTTCCCATTTCATTCTTGTAACTTGCAAACTAAAATTACGTGAATAATAATAATAAATTTATCTAAATAGAATATATATTACATCATTCTAAGTGGACTTTAGTTGGAACCTCTCATATAATGAGTCTGTTTAATAGTTTTTCTGCATTAAAAAAGAAAATATATAAATTAGTTTTGAAATGTAAAAAAAAATGTAAATTGGCTTTTCAAAAAATCCAATGTGAAAACAATTTCATATTATTACAGTCATTGATATATTTATTTCAATGCTCCTCCCATGCTGCAAATGAATTTAAACCTACACAACCTCCATTCAACCATTAGAGATAAAATTATGAGTTTAAATTAAAAACAATCTGAAATATATATATGCTTTTAGTTTCAAATATAAAATAAAAATTCGATTATAAATTCTAAATCTTTATTTTAATATAAAATTTAAATATAATTTTTTTTAAATACCATAAACAATATACAAAATTATAATACTATATATATGTATTAGTTTATATACATACATACTATATTTCAGATATAATATATATAGTATTATTAATATATAAATATAATTATATATACATATTATTAGACAAGACTATTACTTATGGGTGGGATTAAATATAATCAAGAGCAAGGATATCGTACCGTTGGGATTTTGTTTAGATCCAAGTTATATATTTTGTAATATCCGATTTATTGATTTTTATTAATTTGCAAAAATAAAATAAAATGATATTCTATTAATCATGGTGTTGGAGTAGCCTACCGACTAAAATGTGACCCTCAACAAAAGCTAAGAGACAACCAAGATATAGAAGTTTGTTTTGGTGGTTATTATAGTACAAACACAGTGAAAAAGAAACTATGAAGAGAACCAATATCAAATTGGTCACTAGTTACATTGACCATACATAAACCATGAGTATGAAGCAAGAACACGCTATAAGTATCGACTACAAAACTATAAACCATGAAAGTAACTTCTGACATGATAAGGATTGCTAGTAATTTAATCATCTAGTATAGTCAGAGGAGGTTTCACTGACCATGTTGATAGGAGGAACATTTATCACTTCTTCATTCATCAGTGCAATAGAGTGAGTGTCTAAATATGAGATAATATACTATTCAATTTTGTTTGGAGGAACAACAACGCCATCCATATCATAACTTAGATTTCTCAATATTCTTTTTAACACTTTGTAACCCACAAAGAGTTTATATTTTGCGACTTGTTTATCCCAAAGAACCATGTGGAGAGGTTTCCATATATTTGTGTCTATTTGTGTGCTAAATGGAGTGCATGAAGTGAAATTTTATATTTCGATATTTTCCTTGGTCTAGTACCCATTTTTTTTTATCAGAACCAACTTCAGAGTCAGAAAAGTACATTCGTTTCCAAAATTTTCAGGCCTCAAGGGTGCGAATTTATTTATGCACCTCCATGGGAGCATCTGTTGAAATTTTAATTTCAACTGCTCCGCACAAATGCTTCTTTCTAATTTTGTTTCAGCAATTTCTGTCAATCACCGCTTTCCATTTTAGTTGAACAGTCAATTTGGAGTTTAATAGACCTTACAGTCTTTGGAAACAGAGTTTTTTGCATGCAGGAAAGTTTGTTTTAAAGTTTGATTTGGGCCATGCAGCAGCCGGTCCCACTTCCAGCACACCAGAGACATGGACCAATCAATGCTTTTCGCGTTGGTTTGGTGCCTACGTCAGCAAGCTAAAAATCGGATCGGAAAATGTTTTATAAAATGCGCCCTAAAGTTTTCACGTTACAATTGTCAGCATAAACTTTTGTTACGTGAACTTTATTGAATTTTGGTTTATATTTCGGTTTGGAATCCGTGGGTTTTGGTTTATATTTCGGTTTGGAATCCGTGGGCCCCAGCACTGGACAATCAAATGGCTATCGCACGGACTTTGGGCCAGGTGACGTCACGGAAATTTGTGACACGAATTTGCATTACAATTTGGTTTAATGTGTTTTAAATCCGGCGGGTCCACCGTATATCAAAGTTTTGTGTTTTGATTAATTTTTACGTTATAATGGTTTGTATTATCGCACGACTAAAGTTTTTTGAGTTTGGTTATGTAAGATGTTTCATACCGATATGAACATATATTATAGACTATATAGTTTATAATATATATATATATAGTTCTATACTTTGCTTTTATTATGTCGCACCATTGATTTGTGGGCTCGGAAGGTATACAAGGTTTATTTTATTTCTTTTGTAGTTGTTTTATTGTTGGTTAATATATGTGTTGCGCCACATATGATAAAAATCCTGAAAGCTAATGTAATACACAACAGTGTAGTGAAAACAAAAATACAGTGAGCCCGAAGACAAAGTTTTGAAAAAACACATACAGTGTGAAATTTTCCGTAAGAGAGATAGAGTGTTTTCTAGCACGTTTTTGTAGCAGCGATAGTGTAATCCCTTTGTTAGAGGAAGATAAATTTTGTAATATATTTTCAGTTCATGAAATAGAACCATAGTTTGTGAATCTCTGTCTATCAGTGAGTAAATTTTTTTTATTCTCTGTGTTTAAAGGAGAGTATTATTCTCTCAGACTTTGTTCTAAAATTATCAAAAATTCCAACATGGTATCGGAGCTAGTCCAACCTCTTTGAAGGTGTCAAAGAAGCTAAAGGAAGGATTTTTTGTTGCAGAAGTTTCTCCAGCAGTGTGAAGGCTCAACTAAAATCAAAGTTATTTCTCAAAACAGGGTTTGTGTTACTATTCGAAGACAATCAATTTATTTAAAAACCACAGGCAAGATTTAAAGCATAGTTCAGAGTGCTAGCCATGGCAGGAGCCAGCAGAAGCATGAGTATTGGAAATGCTCAGCTCCCACAGTTCAATGGGAAGAAGTATGATTATTGGGCAATGACCATGACAGCCCTGTTTGCCTCTCAAGACTTATGGCAGCTTGTTGAAGATGGTTTTGAAGAACCAGTAGATGAATAAGAGTTTAATGCCTTGACAGAGGAAGAGAAGGATTTGTTGAAGATAAATAGGAATAAGGACTCAAAAGCCCTCTTCTATCTCTATCAAGCAGTACATGAGAGTGTGTTTCCAAGGATGGTAGTAGCTAATAAATATAAGGATGCATGGGATACCCTCCAAACAACCTATCAAGGTATGGAGAAGGTGAAGACAACAAAGCTAAAATTGCTGAGGAGAGATTTTGATATTCTCTACATGAAAGTGTCTGATAACATAGACTCATTCTTCACACATGTGATTGGGATGGTCACACAGATAATATCGCATGGAGAAACACTTGAATAAAGAAGGATAATGGAGAAAGTTTTGAGGAGCTTACCCTCAATATTTGATGTTATAGTCATCACCATAGAAGAGACAAAGGATCTCCAAAATTTTTCAGTTGATGAGCTTCATGCATCACTGATCACACATGAACAAAGACTGGGTAGAAATGAAAACTCATCTTTGGAGCATGCCTTCAAGACCCAAATGTACTTTCGAAGAGGAAGAGGTCAAGGCAGAGGAAGCAATAGAGGAAAAGGTAGAGGCAGAAGCCAAAATAGAGGAGGAAGAAACAGCCCTGCAAATACTCAAGGAAGGGGCAGCAATCAAAGTGAGAACCAAGGCCAAGGCAGCAGCCAGCAAGGTGGACAATAGCATGCTCATGGACAAAGGTGTGAAAAATCCAATGTCCAATGTCATTACTGTAAAAAATATGGGCATTATGCCAATGAATATAGGAAGAAACAGAAAGACATGGGTAATAGACCCAGTGCCAATTTTACTAGAGAAAATATCAGCAAGGACAAATTGTTTTTAGCATGTAATATGGCTGAGGGAAAGGGTGAAGATTTATGGTTTCTAGATTCAGGATGTAGGAACCATATGACAGGAAACATTTCTATGTTTTCTATGTTATATGAAAATGTGAAGTCTCAAGTCACATTGGGAATAGACAGTAAGGTATCTGTCACAGGAAAAGGCATAGTAAATGTCTTGACAAAGAAAGAAGAAAAGAAGAGCATATCTGATGTATAGTATGTACCAGGTATGAAATGTAATTTGTTAAGCATTGGGCAGCTCATCCAGAAAGGCTACAATGTTTTCTTTCAAGATGATGTATGCACCATCATGGATAAACCATCAAGCAAACAATGTATTGCTGAAATAAGGATGACAAGGAATAGAATGTTCCCTCCCAGGATGAGGGCAGATTTGAAGAAAGGAGAAGAAATGGCAGTAGTGACACAAGAGACTTTCCAAAGGGAAGCAAAGGATGAAAACTGGTTATGGAATTTGAGATTTGGACATCTCAACTTTGGAGGTCTTAATTTGTTACGTAGAAAAGGAATGGTAAGAGGATTACCATTGATTGAGAAACCGAACAGCCTATGTGAAGGTTGTATCTTGGGTAAACAACACAAAGAAAGTTTTCCATGAGGAAAAAGCATAAGGGCAATGGCACCCTTAGAAAATTGTCCATTCAGATTTGTGTGGACCAATGCAAGCAACATCACTTGCAAGCAACCATTATATGCTGACTTTTATTGATGATTTCACAAGGAAAACTTGGGTTTATTTGTTGAAATATAAAAGTGAAGTGTTTGAAAATTTCTGCAATTTTAAGGCACTTGTTGAGAACCAAAGTGGGTAGCATATCAAGGTCTTAAGGACTGATAGAGGAGGTGAGTATATCTCTAAATAATTTCTACTTTTTTGCAGATAAAATGACATACACAAGTAATTTACAGCAAGGTACACACCGCAACAAAATGGAGTTGGTGAAAGGAAAAATAGGACCATAATGGATATGGTAAGGTGTATGCTGAAGGCAAAACATTTGCCAAATGATTATTGGGCTGAAGCTATACATTTTGTAGCATATGTACTAAATAGATGCCCAAAAAAAGCAGTGATGAATAGATTTCTGAAAGAAGCATGCAGTGGGATAAAACAAGGTGTCACCCAGATGAAAGTTTTTGGTTGTGTGGCTTATGCACATATTCCAGATCAGCTAAGGAAGAAGTTGGACAGCAAGGGGGAGAAGTGTATTTTTATTGGATATAGTGAGGAATCCAAGGCTTATAGGTTGTATAACCCATCCACTAAGAAATTTATTGTGAGTAGAGATGTTCAGTTTATTGAAGAAGAAGCTTGGGATGGAAGCATTGAGAAAACAGTCAATGTAAAAATTTGTTTGTCTCATGATGAAAATGAGGATGATATGGCTGAAATACATCCATCATTAACACCACTACCTCCACCAACACAAGGACAGCAAGGGACACCACAAGCTGGAGTAAGAACACCCTTGAGAAGTAATGAGAGTGCTTCTCCAAGCACACCACAAGGAGCAGATTTAAGTGCTTCTTCAAGCACATGTACACCAAATGAAAGAGGAACAAGATTCAGAAATTTGAATGATATTTATGAGCAAGAGGAAGCAAATGAAGGTATGAACTCTTTATTTACTTTATATTGTCATGTAGATGATCCTATTCATTTTGAGGAAGCTATAAAAGATAAGAAATGGATAGATGCTATGGATGAAGAAATTAATGCCATAGAGAGAAATAAAACATGGGATTTGGTTGAACTCCCAAAAGGTAAGGAAGTCATTGGAGTGAAATGGGTCTACAAGACCAAAAAGAAATGTTGAAGGTAAGATTGAAAGACACAAGGCCAGAATTTTTGTCAAAGGATATAAGCAGCAACATGGAAGAGATTATGAGGAAACATTTGCACCGGTTGCAAGAATGGAAATAGTGAAAGTAGTGTTGTCTATAGCAGCACAAGAGAAATGGAAGGTTCACCAAATGGTTGTAAAATTAGCATTACTAAATGGAGTATTGATGGAAGAGGTTTATGTTGAACAACCTCTAGGCTATGAGAAAAAGGGCCAAGAACACAAAGTTTGCAGATTGAAGAAAGCTCTTTATGGGATGAAACAAGCACTAAGAACATGGTACAGTAGGATAGATTCTTATCTACTGTAAAATGGGTTTGAAAAGTGTGAAGGAGAACCCACATTATACATCAAGGAGAAAGATGGTAAGATGCTGATTTTTGTCTTATATGTTGATGATGTGATCTTGACAGGTAAGGATGATTACATCATTGAAAATTTAAAAAGGTCATTAAGGATGAATTTCAAATGACTGATATGGGTTTTATAAAATATTTCTTAGGAATAGAAGTAAAGAAAAATGAAAATACAATTTATATTTCTCAAGATAAGTATGTAAATAAAGTTTTGGAAAGATTTAACATGTAGGATTGCAAGACAGCAATTACACCTAGAGTAATGGGATTGAAACTTAGCAAAGAGGATAGCAGCAAGGATTTTGATCCTAGTTTGTACAAGAGCATAGTTGGCAGCCTCATGTATTTGACTGCAACTAGGCCTGATATTATGCATGCTATTAGTTTTATTTCTAGATTCATGGAGACGCCAAAAGAAGCACATTGGCAAGCAGAAAAAAGAATTCTGAGGTATGTGAAAGGAACAAATAGGTATGGTATTTTGTATACTACTTCAGAAACTTCTAAGTTGATTGGATACACTGACAGTGATTGGGCTAGAAGTGTAGATAACTGGAAAAGCACATCTGGTTATGTTTTTAATATGGGTTCAGGAGCTATTTCATGGGTTTCTAAAAAATAGCCTATTGTAGCATTGTCTACAACAGAGTCAGAGTATGTGGTAGCTACAGCAGTAGCATGTCAAGCAGTGTGGATGAGAATAATGTTGAGGAGTTTATGTCAAGAACAGGTAAAAGGAACAGTGATTTATTGTGATAATAGCTTAGCGATAGCATTGTCTAAGAACTATGTGTTTCAAAAAAGAACAAAGAAAATAGATGCTAAGTTTCACTACATTCGGGAGCTAGTGAACAATGGAGAAATTATATTAAAACATTGCAGAACTCAGGAGAAATTTGCAGATATATTGACAAAGCCATTGGGACAGAAAATATTTGAATATTTGAGGAAATGCATGGGTATGACAGATAACCCAACGGTTGAACTTAAAGGGTATCATTGAAATGTTAATTTCAATTGCTCTGCACAAACACCACTTTCTTATTTTGTTTCAAAAATTTCTATCAATCGACGCTTGCAATTTTAGTTGAACAATCAATTCAGAGTTTAATAGAACTTACAGTCTTTGGAAAAAAAAAAATTTGTACGTGAGAAAGTTTGTTTTATAGTTTGATTTGGGCCATGTAGCAACCCATCACACTGCCAACACACCAGAGACATGGAACAATCAACACTTTTCACGTTGGTTTGGTGCCTATGTCAGCAAGCTAAAAATCGGACCTAAAAACATTTTATAAAATGCGCCCTAAATTTTTCGCATTACAATTCAGCTTGACGTCAACATAAAATTTTGTTACGTGAAATTTATTGAATTTTGGTTTATATTTCGGTTTGGAATCCGCAAGCCCTAGCACTGGCCAATCAAATGGCTATCGCACGGACTTTGGGCCGGGTGACGTCACAACAATTTGCGACGCGAATTTGCATTACAATTTGGTTTAATGTTTTTGAAATCCAGCAGGTCCACCGTATATCAAAGTTTTGTATTTTGATAAAGTTTTACCTTATAATGGTTTGTATTATCTCACGACTAAAGTTCTTTGAGTTTGGCTATGTAACATGTTTCATATGGATATTAACATATATTATAAACTATATAGTTTATAATATATATATAGTTCTATAGTTTGGTTTAATTATGTCGTGCCATTGTTTTGTGGGCCTAGAAGGTATACAAGGTTTATTTTATTTCTTTTGTGGTTGTTTTGTTGTTGGTTAATATATGTGTTGTGCCACATATGTTAAAAAATCTCGAATTTTAATGTAATACACAACAGTGTAGTGAAAACAAAAAGATAGTGAGCTCGAAGACAAAGTTTTGAAAAACCACATACAATGTGCAATTTTTTGTAAGAGAGAAAAAGTGTTCTCTAGCACTGCGTTTTTGTAGTAGTCATAATGTAATCCCTCTGTTAGAGGAAGATAAATTTTGTAATAGATTTTGAGTTAATGAAATAGAACCACAGTTTGAGAATCTCTATCTATGAGTGAGTAAATTTTTTTTATTCTTTGTGTTTAAAGGAGCGTATTATTCTCTTAGACTTTGTTCTGGAATTATCAGAAATTCCAATAGCATCATTAAAAAATTTGCTATCGAATGCCAATGAAAGAGACGCCACTCCATGGAGGAGGACGCCCTTGGTATACCACCCCTTAAACTTATCAAACACTGATGTAGAGCCATACTAAACTCATACCAACAAGAAGTCTTGAGAAAAAATATAGATAACCGACAAAACTGACTAAATTTCCCAACTTAGAGATATATAGTGTATGTGAGACTAAATATGCAAAGAGTTTTGACAAAGCGTTTAGGGTGAATTACTGGAGAGACAACAATATTATTGTCAAGGAATCCAAAAAAAATAGTTGTAGACTTAAGAAATTACCAGTATCATTGTAGGTTAATGCAAACATATGTGTTACCCTATATGAGTTCAGTAATGTGCCACAATAAATTCCATTATAATCACAATTAAAACCAAATATATAAATACCCATGGTGCCATACTCCCGCAACCAAAATTAGATAATTAAAATATATACCAGATAGTTCGATAGATCGTGGGTCAACAAAAGAGAGGACCAACAGATGCTCAAACAATGGACCCGTACTTAAGCCCACTGAATCCATTATGAATTGGCACATTGGAATATCCTTATGCAGAATTTCATCTCAGACATGACCTTTGAATAACTATGACCACCCAACTAGTTTTAGGCATCGTGACCCACATCGAATGTATTTATATGCTAAACCTTGAACATTTAAACACGACAACACCATAGCATATGAGTTTTTAACTAAGTTAAATCTAATAGGATAGATAGCAGTGAAAAAATAGAGGTGAAGCTCGAACATATAACCTCCATGCAGATAAAATGTTCTTCACCACCCTGAGAAAACTTTGGCAGCTTGCCACCCTAAGGCATCGTTTAAACCAATATAGAAGAATACATGCCTGATACTTCCTTTACCAGAAAAATAAACTAGTTGAGACAATGATCCAAACAAACTCAAGGTGGAATGTTTTACCTCTGGTTTCACCATCCCAAGGACCTTCATCATGGGAGGATCGTTAATATCATGCGATCAACATTCAGAAGGGATCAGAAGAAAATCCAAACCTGCTAATGTTTGCACACTCATCCCTTCTCACGAGGAGAAGAAGGAATGTATTGACTGTTTAATTCTTCTAGCTTCGCTAGTTCTCACCCATGGGGAGTTAATGTGATAAACCTACCATTCTATGGAGGCATCACTTATGACAAAAATATGCCATGTGTTATAAATAAAATTCAAAGTGGAGGTGATGGATCATTCTCTGATACCCACCCCACACTCAACCACACATTTCATTTGCATGGTATTCATTGTTGTGGGGAGAGAGTTTCCACCATAGAATGAGAATGCACATTTTGCTAACAGAGTATTTCTGGTAGGTTACCCCCATCGGTGGTTGATCTATGTACTCGATCACTATTTTGATAGACCCATTGATTCAGGGTTTTGAGAAAATCTAACTACAATAATTCTGACCATTCCTCATCCAAAGCCATATCTTTCCTGCTGCTGCCCCATTTGGCTAGATAGTGTGCAACTTTGTTGCCTTCCCTCCTGGTGTCTACTAGTAGTTATTAAATGTTAGTAATAACTCCTGCATGTTATTGGAATCTTCTTGGATATGAAAAATATTTATGACCTCCTCTAATGGCTAACCTAGCTAGAGTTCATGCACCATGTTGATCACTATCTAGGAGTCCCCATGGATTTGTAATAGTGCAATCCCCTTTTGGGATGCTATTTGTAAGCTTTTCTCTAAAGCCTAGAATTTGACTAGGTTGTTTGTAGTTTCCCCACATGAAAAAGCATAGACATGAATCGGATTAAAATTGTAATCTCGTAGGATGCATCAAAATCCAGTGTCACCTTAGTTACCTCTAGAGGTACCATCAAAACTCAATGAGTTAAAGGACCATGGCAGATGTGTGATGAAATTCACCTCATTCTGCCTTATATTATGACCTATATGTGTGGAAGAGACTTTTTTGAGGTCCAAGTATAGTTTTTGTAAGGTGAGCACTTCCTCTATATCTATATATCCATCTCCCGTATCTAGTGGATGCATTAGAAATGCTTCTCTAACATTCCTACAAATGAGTTCTTGCACCACATGAGTAGGTCCGCATTTTCCTTCAAACAGCCTCATGTTCCTCTCTTTCCATAAGTTCTATAGGGAGAGGCCTATGTTTATATGCCATGCTTTTGTTAGCCAGGGATACTTAAACTTCATTTGAAACCATTCCATACAGAAATTTGATCTCTAATGATTTAGGTATATGTCGGTTAAATATTTCATAAATGAACATCCATATTCTTTGTGAGAAATCATAGGAAATGAGTAAGTGATTTGTTGTTTCCTCCTGCAAGCATAATGAGCATCATGATGGATCTGCAAAGCCTTTTTTTGCAGTTGATACCAATTTAACGCTCTTACCCACTCTATCAACCAAGGAAAAGTAGATACTTTTGGCTAACCACCGTGCTTCCATATATAGTCCCATATACGATTATCCTCCTAAGGTAGCAGGCCAAGTAATAGATAATACAATTCCTTTAAAGAGAAGGTCCTTAATTGTTGCTATCCCCTTCAAAAAATATCATTTTTGGAGGAACTCCTTATATTTTTATTTTGAATATATTTATTGAGTTCATTCCACAATAGAGAGTCATTTTTGTGCACCTAATCTATTTGAGTTTTCCATTGTCCTCGGCCATGAGGTGAGTTCCTAGGGTATATGAAATTTGCCACCTTCAAGTACCCTTGAGATTGCGTCCACTTTTGGATTTCATGAAGATTCCTCTTTTCGTGGAGGGGGTGATATTGCTGACATGAATCCTCTGAAAAGGATGTTATTTAACCATCTCTAATCTCCCAAAAATAAAATTCTTTCACCAAGTTTCTTGTACCACATACCAAATTCCATATTATTGAGCATTTGATATGTTCATATGACTATAACATATCTACCTGTTGATTAATAGCCAAATAAGTTCACTTCGATTTTTTTTTCCAAACCTGATTTCCTCCTTGTACCCATAACCACCATAAATCCATTGCATAGGCTTTGATGATAAGAGAGGGATATCTAAGGCCTAAACCTCCATATAAATTCGATAAAGTAAGTTTATCCCAACCAATAAAAGCCCACTTTCCTATTTTCTCTGAACCTCTCCATAAGAAGTTGGTCTAGAGGGTTTTCGATGATTGGAAAATATTAGCCAAGATTGGCACTACAGATAGTTGAAATTTAGGGAGTGCTTGGAGAAATACTTTCGTCAGAACTAGCTGACTATCCGACTGGTAAAATTTAAGGGTCTAACTACCCAATTTTTCACTCTACAACGTGTCTTCTCTTCTCGAGCACCTTTGACCATATGGAATTTCTATTATAATTCATTACTACCAGAACTCCTAGATATTTAGATGGTGACATTGCTATAATACATCTTATTTTCACTTTCTTTTTTGTACATACGAATATTTGGAGAATCCTTTCCATTCTTATGATATCTCTCCTTGTGGGTAGGCCAAAATATATTACATCATCAACAAACTAAAGATGTGTGATTGAGAAGTCCTTCCCATATAGCCGAAGACCATATATATAGGTGTCATCTCTTGCTTTTTGAAACAATCTCCCAAGGGCTTCCATGAATAATATGAAAAGCAAGGGGGACAATGGATAACCCTCCTTGATACCTCTTGATGGATGAATATTTTGTGAAGGGGACCCATAGATTGTATCAAATCGTAAGTATATTTCGACCTTGTTTGGGAGCATGTGATATTCGTTGAACTTCACGTGGGAGGCTATTGGATAAGGGTATACCATAGGACTTGTTAATATAATGTATGAACTCCCTTAATAATCATTGTGAGTAATGAAAGGTGAGGTAATGACATATTATAATATTATTGTTATTTTTATTTAATTTTGTTTATTATTTAATTAATATTTTTAAAATTTTTATTCATACATGTATTTTGTTTTGTTTTGTTTTATGTAATTTAATTTATTTTTATTTAGTTTGACATAATATTTTAATTTAATTCATTCGCTTTGTATTTAATTCTTATTTATTTAATTTATAATTTAATTATTCTGTTTAATTTAATCTATAATTTTTTATAATTATTTTAAAACAATTTTATATTTTGATTATTAAATTAATTATTATTATTATTTTTAATTAATTTTATTTAAATTTATAATAAAATGTGAAGTAGGTTACAATTTTTTCTTTTTTTAAGACAAAAAATTTCATTTTTAGAAGTTCTTCAACTTTGAGCAAGGAAAATCAATTTTTCTATTTAGAATTTCATTTTACAATAAAAAGAAAACTCCTCAGAAAATTTATTAGCTTCATATTTGATATGTCAACTGAGAAATTAAAACTGCAAATTTTGAATATGTTTAGCATAACCTCAAGTTTACCAACATATTAGTTAAATGTAATGAACTATAAAATTCTCATATCTTTTACAACGTACTTTGGAAGATACAAAATTTTGATTTCAGTGAACCATAATGACCTTAAGAAATATTTTGCACACATTTTTTTAAAAAATTAATTAAAATTACTAAATATCTATGAAATTCCATAAAATTTATATCTCCTAAAAGTAGATTCAATTCTACAAATGCTAGTATCGGTTATAAAAGTTAATTCATCAAATTTGATGGATTTTAACCATTACAAAGTTGGAGAAAGGTGATCAAAGCTGAGCTTGCGTATGTATTAATTCTACCGAATTTTTTTTTGATGTTGCCTTCTGCTAATATAAATGGAAGCAAAATTTGGCCTAAAATTTAGTTAGCAATTTCTGCAAAAACAAAACGATGTGATGGCACACCATAAATAAACAAAACCAAAACATCATTTTCACACATTTTTTCCATTTGGACTGAATTTTAAAACTAAATCTTTTGGGATGAATTTTTAAAAGAATTTTTTTGAGCTTCATTTTTAAAAGACATTTTTTTGGCTGAGTTTTTAAAGTGATTTTTTTTTTAAAGTAAGTGTTTCGGGCTGAATTTTTAAAGTGAGTTTTTTTTAAGGTAAATCTTTTGTGCTGAATTTTTTATGACACTTTTTTTGAAATTAAGTCTTTTGTGTTGAATTTTTAAAGTGAGTTTTTGTCTAAATTTTGAAAGTGAGTTTTTTGTCCAAATTTTGAAAGTGAGTTTTTTTGAAATATTTTGAAATTGACTTTTTTTGGTTGGATTTTGAAAATATAAATAGAATAAGTTATCATGGGAAATCAAATAAATTGCAAGAGAAAATATGATCGAACAAGAGACCATGAAGCTCGTAGAGAATACGCGAGACAATATTACAAAAAAAGGAAAGAAGAACACTCAAATATTGAAAGGAGAAATCAACCTCAACTAGAATTTGAAGCAAATATGTAAATGCAAATATTTTAAATGATCTTTAAAATTTAACTAGTGTAACTTAATTTTATTTGATGAACTAATTTGAAAAATATTTTGCAATGTAGTAGAGATAGAGATATTCCTCATAACATTGATAACGAGATTGAAAAATTTGAAAGACAAAGTGAAAAATATAATGAACCAACAATTGACGATGTTTTTCAAGATGTTGAAAGAAATTTAAGTGAAGAAATTTAATCACCACCTATGTATATATATGTCATGTGTATTATTGAAATTATACATGTTTTTTAATTTCAATTTCATTCAAACTCTATTTTTTAATTTAATTAATTACTTAATATTTATACCCATTTTGTACATTTAATTCTCAAATGTATAGATGAAATCAATATTAATGATGAGATGTTAGAAAATATTGACACTGACATGTATGGAGATAAACAAACCGACCATGTTATACAATATCGTGTTAAGCTCATTATTGATAAGTTCTTCAAAGATGAAAATGTGGCAGTTGAAGCCCAAATTTTGAGAATTCTCTTAACATTAAATAAATTAAAAGAAGCTACAACTCTATTGGGTATTTGAAAATCAATGAAAGATATAAAATGAAGGAAAATGTGATTCAAAATATAAATAGTTCTCTACAATAAATTGGAAGATTTAGAAAATAAAGTGAGATATATGCACATAGAGCAATACAAATAGTAGTGGTTTCATCAAGTACTAAATAAAATAGTTTAGTAAAATATCTTGCAAAATCATTACAAACCTCACAAAAAACATTCCACAAACATCAGAAATTTCAATTTAAAATAGATGCAAATGATGAACTCGCTTATTGGACAGTTATTTGTAGGAAACCATACACAGATAGAGTTGTAGAATATGTTAAAAAAATAAGATATGAATATTGGATGGAAAATTCACGTGTTTCACCAAAATCAAGGGATGTGATGTGTCGACGAATATCATGAAATAAATATGAAGAACATGTAAAACATATCTTGGACACCACTAAGATAGATTTGTTAAATAACTTCATAGAAGAGAATCATGGAATTGATGTCTAAATCAGTACTTTTGTGCAACAAAAACCATGGTATGTTAAACCTATCACTGTATGCGGAACTTGTTGTTCTCGTTATCATGTGGAATTTTATTTATATCATGACACATTCCTTAATTTTGGTAAAAAATTTCGGAAAATCTCACCTCCTCCTTCCACTATCCATGATTTCAGATCCCAAATTCTACGTGCAAGCGAAAGTCATGAATTAGTTTACCAAAAGAAATGTGTTGGTGGTAAAAAATGTGATCATTGTGGAAATTTGACTTTATTTTACAACAAATATCCTATTGATATAAATGATAAATCATTTTCCATCATAAAAATGAAATGAAAGAGATATACATATATTCATACATCAATTGGTTCAAGTAGTACTACAAATACTAAAAGGTTTTATTTACAAGAAGAAGAAATTTGTGTCATGGAGTTTTTGAATAAGTTTGAGGCAGATATTTATAAATGCACCAAGCATTCGCATAGAGCTCAATGGTAGGACTTGCAATTCAAAAAATCTCGTGAAATCTTTCCACCAGGGACCATTTTATCAATAGTTGATTTTGCAGATAATCGCACATTCGTTGCACAAAATGAAATACAAATTGAATATTATCATTCAGACCAAGTTTCTATGCTTTTCCATATTCTATATAGACATGCTAAACAAAATGTTTATCATATAGCAAGTAGTAGTGAAAATCAACATGTTATTAAAGAATATCACTTTTATATGAGGGATGATCATACGGATAATATACATTTTGCACAACATTGTTCTGATAAGATTTATGACTCATTGAAAGGTTGTGGAAGAAAATTCAATGAACATTGGATATGGTCAAATGGATGTGCAGGTCAATTCAAATATTCATGATCATTATTTTTGTTGTGTCATCTTCATATGAAAAACCACATTAAACATTGTTGGAATTTCTTTGAGACTAGTGATGGAAGAGGAGAACATGATGGTACATGTTCATGTATAAAACTAGCACTTCAAAGATATCGAATAGACCACTTTGCAAACCAAATTGTCTCAACTGAACAAGTTGTTCAATGGTGAATTTCTGCATTAAGCCATGAGACTAACTCATCGAGGGAAGTACTAAGGTACATGTACATATATACAAATTAACTTGCATGTATACAGAACTTTAATATATGATCTAATTTTTATTATTTTTCTAATTTTAAACATTTATAAATTCTAAAAATTATTAATCACAATGATTATCTTTGATATATAAATTCTATTTTAAATTTAACATATTTATATATTTTTTTGAATTTTCCATATACGTTTCTTTGGCATATTGGAGTCCAAGATGTAGATAGATCAATTGCATATCAAGGTGAAACAATAAAAGGGACTCGGAAATTGCATTCAATTAAAACAAATGAGTACTGAAATGTGTTTGTATTTGATAAAATAAAATATTCTTGCTTTTGTCTTGTTTTCATAGAGGACACACAATCCAATGATGTTTGTGAAAACAATATGTATGTAAATGCTTGGAAACATAGATAATTAAATACATAGGGGAAAATGTCACTTGCAAACTTTGAAGAGATGGAATCATAGGAGACTATAGTATCATCTGAAGGTGATCAAGTTTCTGATCTTGTTAGCAAATGTAACATTTAAATTTCTTTCAAATGATAGAGATGTAGAAATAGATAATAAAATCAATTCCATGCCAATAAATTTAATTTCATGTTAATTATGATATTATCGATAAGTTCTTCAAAGATGAAAATGTGGCAGTTGAAGTCCAAATTTTGAGAAGTCCCTTAACATTAAAGAAATTAAAAGAAGCTACAACTCTATTGGGTATTTGAAAATCAATAAAAAATATGAAATGAAGGAAAATGTGATTCAAAACATAAATAGTGCTCTAAAATTAATTGGAATGTTTAGAAAGAAAAGTGATATAGATGCACATAGAGCAACACAAATGGCAGTGGTTTCATCAAGTACTAAAGAAAATAGTTTAGTAAAATATTTGGAAAAAGAATTAGGGACCTCACAAAAAATATTGCACAAACATCAAAAATTTCAATTGAAAATAGATGTAAATGATGAGCTTGCTTTTTGGACAATTATTTGTAGGCAATTATATAGAGATAGACTTGGAAAATATGTTAAAAAATAATATATGAATATTGGATGGAAAATTCACGTGTATGAGTAAAAGAAAGGGATGTAATGCGGCGACGAATATCATGAAATCAATATGAAGAACATGCAAAACATATCTTGAACACAACTCAGATAGAGTTATTCAATAAGTTCATAGAAGAGAATTGTGGAATTAATGTCTCAATCAATAATTTTGTGCAAAAAAAACCATGGTATATTAAACCTATCATTGTACACGAAACTTGTTATCGTCATTATCATATGGAATTTTAGTTATATTATGACACATTCCTTAATTTTGGTAAAACATTTTGGAAAAAATCACCTCCTCCTTCCACTATCCATGATTTCAGATCCCAAATTCTACGTGCAAGAGAAATTCATGAATTATTTTACCAAAATAAATGTGTTGGTGTTAAAAAATGTGATAATTGTGGAAATTTGACTTAGCTCACAACAAATATCCTATTGATATATAGATCAATCATTTTCCATCATAAAAGTGAAATGGAAGAGATATGAAAATATTCATACATTGATTGGTTCAAGTAGTACTACAAGTACTAAAAGGAATGGTTGACAAGAAGAAGAAATTTTTGTGTTAAAGTTTTTGAAGAAGCTTGAGGCAGAAATTTATAAATACACCAAGCATTCACATAGAGCTTGATGGTAGGACTTGTAATTCAAAAAATCTCGTGAAAGTTTTCCACCAAGTACCATTTTATCAATAGTTGATTTTGCAGATAATTAGACATTTGTTGCACAAAATGAAATACAGAGTGAATAATATCATTATGGCCAAGTCTCTATGCTTGTCCATATTCTATATAGACATGCTGAACAAAATGTTGATCATATAGAAAGTACTGGTGAAAATCAACATGTTATTAAAGAATATCACTTTTATATTAGCGATGATCATACACATGATATACATTTTGTACAACATTGTTCTGATAATATGTATGACTCATTGAAAGGTTTTGGAATAAAATTCAATGAACAGTGGTTATGGTCAGATGGATGCGCATGTCAATTCAAATATTCATGATCATTATTTTAGTTGTGTCATCTTGATATGAAAGACCACATTAAACATTGTTGGAGTTTCTTTGAGACTGGTCATGGAAAAGGAGAACATGATGGTACATCTGCATGTATAAAACTAACCCTTAAAAGATATCAAATATACCACTTTGAAAAATGACTTGTCTCAACTGAACAACTTGTTTAGTGGTGAATTTCTGCACTAATCCATGAGACTAACCCATCAATGGAATTACTAAGGTACATGTACATATATAGAAGCTAACTTGCATATATACAAAGATTTAATATATGATCTAATTTTTAATAATTTTCTAATTTTTTTTTATTAACTGGAACGGTTATGTTTCATTAATGAAAGACAAGTTGGCCAAAGCCTATACAACCATTACAATCTACAGGTTTGACTTAGACTCTTTTTCCGGTTAGGGAATAATTTCCATAATCGGAGCACCTGCATTTATGCTGATCATTCCATTTTGTAGAGTGCATCCTATATTTGCCAATCTATCCGCTTTCTCGTTTAATCCTCTGAGGATGTGGAAAATTTGAACTGAGGGAAAGTCCTTCAGAATTCTGTTCACTCTTGATAGTTGTTTGTTTAGCACTGGATCCTTGAGCCCTTTCTTGCTTATTATTGTTTTTATCAACAATTTTGAATCTCCAAAGATAAGGATTTCGCTTGGATTTTCTTTTCTGGCCATTTGACAAGCTTTTAAGAGACTTAGAGTTTCAGCCTAGTTGTTGGTTTTCAATCCAAGTCCCCAACTGAAATCAACGTTTTTCCCATTTGTAAAGAAGATCACCCCTCCTGCTCCTGACCTCTCTAAATTGCATTTTGAGGCTCCATCGAAGAAAATAGTGCACTTGCCCTGGGATTTCCACCATTGTTGGAATATATCCTCTGATTCTCGAATCTGCCATCTTTCCTTATGGATTGGGCGTGTGATTGCTGGGGATCTGGCCTTGCAGGAGTAACCATCTAACCACATCCTTTTTTCGATTCAGAGAGAGTTGTCATATTTGACAGAAGAATGGTTCAGAGTTTCTAAGAGGAGATTATTTGCCTGATATGCCACTTTTGCTGCAGGCACTTCATTGTGATTGAAAATGATTTCATTCTGGGCTAACCATAGCTTCCAACAGACGTACTTTGGGGCAGCTATCCATACCTTGTACCATATAGATTTGCTGACAATATTTTAAGGATAGCTGGCTTTCCAAGTGGAGAACATGACAGCAATCGAACCTTGAGTTGGAGGACACACTGTCAGTCCGATCAGGAAAATGGACCAGACCTCCTTTGCAAACTCACATTCTATAAACAGGTGTTCTGAAGTTTCCAAGGTGTTTTTGCAGAGGACGCATCGGTGTGGGCTTGCTATGTTCCTTTTGCACAGATTTTCTCCTGTCAGAATTTTATTGTGGAACAGAGTACAGAAGAAGAAATTGATCTTAGGAATGCTGAAGCTATCCCAGATCTGCTTCCATACGGATTCTGGATGTGGTGAGTCCCTTTTACTTTGCATCTATAAATACCCTTGGCTTGCTGTGTACACCCCCATCTTACCCCATCCCCAGGAGTCTTCATCATCTGTGTGCACCGAAGAAAAATCAGTAATTGCCTCTTTAAGAGCGTCTAACTGGGATTTTAGATGTACTGGGATTCTAGGAAAGATCCAGCGCTGCCAATTTCCATTGCTGTCCCAGCCAGAAATATCCTCAATTTTCCTGATGCCTTTTGCATTTAGCCATTCTCTTGTCTCAGCGATTTCGTTGTTTTCTGCTAGAGGAGGGTGTCCCATGATTTTGTCTCTCCAAATCATAGTGTTTTTTCGATTCCCAGGAATTCTATACAGGTGGCATCTGAAAAATTCAATGCCTTTGCTACACAGCTTCCAAGCCTGCGTTCCTTTAGGGGATTTATCCATAGTGAAGGATTTTATTGACTGGTTTTTGAGGTATTTGTGCTTTACGATCTGGCTGACTGGGTGGTTAGGCTCAGCGAAGAGCTGCCATAGTAATTTATAGCCCAAGGCTATATTTTCTTGCAACGGATCGCGGATTTGAAGGCCTCCTTCCACGAGAGGTCGTTTCGTTGTTTCCCAATTTATTAAGTGAAATTTGTTGCTATTTCCACGTCCTCCATTCCACAGAAAGTTACGCATGAGTCTGCATATTTGATCTGAGATTAATTTTGGGGGCACCATTAAAGAAGCCTGTTATGTGGGCAGGGCAGAAAGAACTGATCTGATAAGCATGAGTTTGCCTCCTGTGGAGAGCCAAAAGCCTCCCCACGTAGCAATTTTTTTTTTGAATTTTGAAATCACTTCCTGCCACAGATGGTTTCTGTTGGAGCCCAGCGTTATTCGGAGGCCCAAATATTTTATTTTGTCCCAGTATGCATATCCTATAAAGCCTAGGTCATTTTCTATTTTCTCAATTGTGTACTAATCTGTATTCCATCCATATACAGTGCTTTTCCTCTCACTTATTAATGCTCCCGAGATGTTGCAAAATTCCTGAAGGATGGTTCTGAAGGAGTTTGCAATTCTTGAAGAGGCGCCCCCAAGAAAAAGTGAATCATCAGTAAAAAGCGCGTGATTCACTAGGTCAATTCCTTTCTCGATTATGATCCCAAGGATGCTGCCAATTTGTTTTTCCATGGTCAATTTCCTGCTCAAGGAGTCTGCCATCAAAATGTAGAGAAATGGTGAAAGAGGACAACCCTGCCTCAAACCCCTGGTGGCTAAAAAGAAGTCAGCTGGTCTTCCATTTACCATAGGGGCAATCCAAATCTTCTCTATACAGGCTTTGATTAGATTGATGAAGTCCTGGCAAAATCCGAAGGATGAAAGTACCCTGTACAGGAAAGAGCTATTAACTCGATCAAAAGCATTGCACATATCCAATTTTATTAGCATACCTTGTTCTTTGCATGAATGGCTGGAATGAAGGGCTTCTTGAACTTGAATAAAATTGTCCAGAATGTATCTTCCTTTCACAAATCCCCCTTGGGCTGGAGAAATTAGCTTTTGCAGAAGAGGTTTGATTCTATTCGCCAGAAGTTTAGCTACAATCTTATAGGACGAATTGCAAAGTGAGATCGGCCTATATCTTTCAAAGGAACCTGGGTTTGCTTCCTTGGGGATTAAGGCGAGAAAGGTGGAATTTATTCCGCCTCCAACCTTTGCCTTCCTCATGAAACCATGTATTATTCTAAGGATATCAGATTTGATAAGCTCCCAGCAAATTATGTAAAAGTGGATTGAAAATCCATCAGGTCCAGGGGCTTTGTCTAGCTCCATGGACCAAACTATATTTGAAATTTATTCTTCTGTGGCTGGGCTCAAAAGAGTTTCGTTATCTTCTGTTCTAACTAACTTTGGGATATTTATGAGGAATTCTGATATATCCTCCTCTCTCCCGTCCCTTTCTACACTAAGAAGATTCTGAAAGTGCTTCACTGCAACTTCCTTGATTTGTTCAAATCCTTTGCACACCTGTCCACTAGATGTAGTGATTTCTTCTATGTGGTTTTGCGATAGTCAAGCTCTGTACTGCCTATGAAAGTATGTGGTGTTTCTGTCCCCACCTTTGAGCCACAAGCTGCGAGACTTTAAGCGCCAATACTCTTCTTCACTTCTAAAGGAGTTATATGTTTTCCTTTGAGTAGATTTTTCTTTATCTAAGTCCATGGGAGAAATATCTTTCTCTTCCAGTTCAAATTGGAGTTCTTCCAGTTGTAGGACTGCTTCTTTCCTCTGGCTGGTGGGGGAATTCATTGACTTCTTTATCCATTCTTTTAGGGCCTTCTTATCATTTTTCATTTTTTGTTCCCACACAAAGCTTGGGGAGCATGAAACATCAATTCCCCAGGCTATTTGAACAGTTTCAAAGAACCCTTCTCTTCCAGCCCAGAGAGGGTTGAAGTGAAAAGGGAGAGGACCTAAATCTTCTTCTTCTTTCAGGGAAAGTAGGATTGGTTTGTGGTCCGAGGTGAGTTTAGGAAGAATATTGGTGAAGACTATTCTTTTATCCATCATTATGGAACTGCTGACGAAAAATCTGTCCAGCCTTGCTGAAATGTGATTTTCCCCTGTTCTATTGTTGGACCAGGTATATTCTCCTTTCACTGGCTTGTGGTCTATTAAGTCCCACTGTAGGATGATATTTTCCACTGTGGAGACGAAAGGGTCCTTTGAGAAGGTCCCTCCTCTCTTCTCTTTGGGGTCTAAAATTATGTTCAGGTCTCCTCCTATGACTATATTCATAGGATTGAGAAACTCTAAGTATTCCAAGAGTGTCTTCCAACACTCTTTCTTTTCATCATAATGCACAGGGACTTACATATTAAACAGAGCTAAGATGAGATTGCTTGCTGTATGGCGCAGGTCAGTGTAAATCCAATGTTGGGTCTCAAAGGATCTTTCTAGAGAAAAGGTGTTTTTGGACCAGAATGTGCCTATTCCTCTAGCCGAGCCTCTAGCGCTGACAACCTTTCCTGAATCAAATTTCCATTTTGTGTTGCTAGTGTTTAGAAGGATCTCCCCTTCTATTTTTGTCTCTTGGAGCATGAGAATGTCTGTGGATTCCATTTTCAATAAATCTTTAATGGCCTCTGCCTTAGTGGGATTCCCAAAACCCCTGCAGTTCCAAGAGACCAGCTGCATCATTTACAACTTGTTGGGGTAGGTCCACCTCCCTTGGGGACCCTTGGTCTGGTATTCCTCCCGAGGGTCATCTCAATAGTGGCTTGACTTCCAAAGGTTTTTTGTCTTTCTGATTCTTCTTCTCTGGTTTCTTTCTTTGATCTCCTTCCGACTCTTTTTGATGGCCTTTCAAAGGTCTCATCTTCCGATGAGCCCACATTTTCTGTGTTCTTCTTCTTTTGTTTGATTATATTAGCATATGAAGCAGAAGAAGTATTACATTGAGTCGGGTTTGGACTATTACCTGGATCTATAGAGTCGATGTTGTTCATTTGAGGGAGGTCGTCCCTTTCTGCCTCTGGAGGATCTGAGAGTGATTTGAGAGATTTAAAAGGGTTTTTGTCCTCCACAATGCTGATAGTTTCCTTGCTTCCAATTTTTTGAGTGCTTTTGCTTTCTTGTCCTGGTTTGTTCCCTGTCTCTTTGAATTTGTTTTTGTTATTATGCCTGTTGCTTGTTGTTTTCTTTACTTGTTTCCATTGGTCTCCTTTGTCTTTCTCTGTTGTCTCCTCATTTTTTTTCTTACAATATCTTGCAAAGTGCCCGTATTTGTGGCAGTGACGGCATTTAAAGGGCAACTATTCATATTCAAGCTCTTGGATGTGAGTCCAGTCAGCCACTGATAGTTTGATGGCTTCAAGTAGTCCAATTTCCAGATCGACTTCAACGCATATTCGGGCACAGGAGTATTGATCCTTCCTCGACGCCTGATCTATGTATCTGCCTGGCACGTTGCCAATGGATTGCAACGAACTTTGACTCCAGTAGTGAAGGGGAAGGTGAGGGAGGCACACCCATACAGGCACAGCCGTGGGCACATCTTGTGCTGGGTCAAAGTATGGAGACCATTTGTTCAAGTAAAGCCCTTGAGGGCCCATAAAATATGGCCCGTTTCTGAATATCAGGCTTCTGTCATCCACATTGTCAAACACAAAAACGAAGAACCCTTTGCCTACAAAATGGATTTTTATTCCTTCTTTGACCAATGGTATCCAATTCCGTTTGACCCAATCTTCTACTGCTTTCAGGGAAGGCCATAGTCTAGTGAACTGACCGATGAGGCCTCTTTCGGCTAGGTTTAGCGTAGTTCTACAAGTTTCTTCCACCGGCAGGGTCACCGTGGGGATGTTTTCAAACTTTTTAACAAACTTTTGATGAGTACCAGAAGTCGGATGTTTTCCAACAGCAGCAACAAGAGATCTGAACGCTTCAAGTTTAGAAGGCGGGAGAGAGGAAGCATCAGGGCCGCTTCCATGTTCCATGGCGGAGATCACACGATGGATCTCCAACCGGACGAGGTTAGGGTAGTAGCAAAGCTCCCATGCGAGATCACAGGGCCAAAAGACCTTCTGAACAAGTTAGACCACACAGAGCAGATCCAACCCGATGCGCCGCGCCTTCGGCCCAAAGCACCACGCCCTTCCTATGTGCCGCACAGGAATGAAATACAACGCGGGGAGACGGACCTGTGCGCCGCGCACGCCTGATGCGTCGCGCCGACAGCCAAATGTGCTGCGCTCTGCAGCTTCGCACAGAAAAAACCCTAGAGATTACAAAGCTCGATGTAATAATAATTTTCTAATTTTAAACATTTATAAATTCTAAAAATTATTTATCACAATGATTATCTTTGACATATAAATTGTATTTTAAATTTAACATATTTATATTTTTTTTTGAATTTTTCATATAGGTTTTTTTTGTCATATTGGATTCCAAGATGTAGACACATCAATTGCATATGAAGGTGAAACAATAAAAGGGACTCGAAAATTGCATTCAATTAAAGCAAAGGAGTACCCAAATGTGCTTGCATTTGATAAAAGAAAATATTCTTGTTTTTGTCTTGTTTGCATAAGGGACACACAATCCAATGATCTTTGTGGAAACAATATGTATGTAAAAGCTTGGAAACATAGATAACTAAATAAAAAGGGGAAAATTTCAGTTGCAAATTTCGAAGAGATGGAATAAGAGGAGACTATAGTATCATCTAAAGGTTATTGAGTTTCTGATCTTTTTAGCAAAGGTAACATTTCAATTGATTTCAAATGATAGAGATGTATAAATAGATAATAAAATCAATTCCATGCTAATAAAGTTGATTTCATGTTAATTATGATATGAATTTACACTTGTTTTATTGTGCAGGATATGTTTTTGTTGTAGTTTCACTCGTTAACACCCTAGAAAATGTCAAGTATTATTTGATGTAGTGCATTGAATGAAATATGAAATTATTGGAAAACTATGATGATAACAGGTTTATAAATTAAAGAGGGTCTATTATACTGAAAGGTTATTTTTTCCAACAAACTCATCAAACTGAGAGTAATGTTTACTTTCAAGACTATCAATTTGATGGCATAAGTTGTTAATATAGTCACTTGGTGTGTGCAGTGCACATAAAGTTGATAGAAGTTCAATAAAAGAAAAAATTAAAAGCTAAGAAATGGAGAATGTCAAAATATGACCATGAACGAATCATTAAGAATGGAATTCCATTAGAATTTTTTTAATTGAAATTCCCAGCAATTTCTTCTCCTTGGATTCATCTTTGAGAACTTAGATTTCAAGTACATTGTTAGCCTTTTTTTTGTGTGCACTTTTAAGTTGTACATTCTTAATAATATATTGAGTTACAAAATTACATGTATATTTCCTGTTATGTACAAGTGTATTAAGGATTTTATTCTATTGATATTATGTTTTCATGCACGAGAAGTAATTTATATGTACATACATTCTCTAGTCTTAAATGATTTCATACATGAATGAAATTTAATACATTATTTAATTCTATACATGAATGAAAAATGTATGTATCTAGCATATTTTATAATGCAATTTTAAGTTATGATTATTTTAGACATCTATAGCAAATTGCAATATTAATTCAAACGCAAAATGTGTACCATTTTTTTTAATTTCCAATTTTACTAGATTCAAATTTCAAATAAATTGACAAAACTTTAAACAAAACCTAAGAGTCATATACTCACAAATTATAAAAATGATTGAATGAAAAATGTACCAACTAAATGAAAATTTACTTTCATTGTTACATATTCATGAACTTAAATATGTTAAACCTTTAAAAGCATCAAACCATACATGAAGCAAATTATGGGTCATGTTTTATAATGCAATTTTATCTAGTATGTTTGTGCAGTCAAATAAATTTGTATTAAAAGTTAACTATCAATTGACACCCATAGAAGCCTTTCTAGACATTAATGTAAAATTCTGTATACCACAATTTTTAATGAAATTTTAAAATTTTATGATTGTTTTAGACATCTATGTACCTAATTATAA
Organism: Pinus albicaulis; assembly: GCA_034641835.2. Taxonomy (NCBI): domain Eukaryota; kingdom Viridiplantae; phylum Streptophyta; class Pinopsida; order Pinales; family Pinaceae; genus Pinus; species Pinus albicaulis. The sequence continues at coordinate 272,528,601 of CM076576.1, forward strand.
GATTCATGTTCAAATGAAAAATGTACCATGTTTTGTAATTTTCAATTTTAATAGATTCATTTTAAATAGCTTTTGAAACATTGAAATAAATTAAAAAAAAAAACCTAAGAATCATCTAATAACATTAAATAAGAATGTTTGAATGAAAAATGTACCAAATAAATGCAAATTTACTTTCATAGAAACATATTCATGAACCTACCCCCGACCAGGGTGCATACCTGAAGGACAAAACTCCCATCAAAAATTATGATGGAGACCTCAAAGTACATGCCCACCACTTTCCACATGTGTGGAAAGGATGGCAGGGCATCCCTCAACATGCAAATGGGTGATATGGGGAAGGAAGATCTTAAACAAAGCCATTCAGGGCTCGATCAGTTGAAGTCTCGCTTGCTCCGCTCTTGTGGTGGTAGATTGGGAATCCCCATTCACAGTGAAGGTGGAAGGTCGGCTCCAATGCTCCTTCATTGTTCCGCAATAGTGAAATTCTGGTATGTAACTTTTCTTACCCTCCTTTCTTCCTTTCTCTCCATGGTATTCTCTGTTGTAGGCATTTGTGGCCAGTTTGAATGGATTTCAAGGGGGTATGTGGGTTTATGGGCAACTCCTTCTATGCAGGCGTTTGATAGTAGGGGGACCTTTGTTAGTTGGGCTGATACTACCTTTGGTTTTGTTGGGTATGTCCTGTGTTGCATAGTCCTTAGTGGGACAGGTCTTGTAGCATGCATTTGGCCTTGTGTGAACTAGGGTAGTTAGTGGGATAAATTGAAAGGGTTTAAGATTCCCAAGCCAAGGTTGGCTGAGTTTGGTAGAGATGCAATACCTCTGTCTCTGTTTATGTCGAGTCTTAACATATTTAATTATACCTGAACCGTGCCTTGTGGGCACATTCTGAGTGACCTTTCCTTTACGAGTTGGGTGGTGAATTCGTTGATACTTAACCGTGAATGGGCCACTGTTTGGCATGTATTTTGTGGTGGTGGAAAGGTTTTGAGTGATAGTGGGTGGGATGAACCCTTTATGGGTTGGGGATTTCTGTTGGCTCTGGTAGGGATAATCACGAGAAGAATGTGTTGGGTCCTCCCTAGGTTGTCTGTTTGAAGTCGTGACAGGGCACCTGAGTCAATAACAATGACGTTGGGAAACCTTGTATAGGAGGCTCAGCTTGCCTCCTTGTCATGAACGAGAACTTGGTTCGAGAGAAAGAACCCCTACATGCCTCTTGGAATGATGTTAACTATTTTTTCAACATGTCAACATGTTATTAAAGAATATCACTTTTATATGGGCGATGCTCATACAAATAATATACATTTTGCACAACATTGTTCTGATAAGATTTATGACTCATTGAAAGGTTGTCAAAGAAAATTCAATGAACATTGGATATGGTCAGATGGATGTGCAAGTCAATTCAAATCTTCATGATCATTCTTTTGGTTGTGTCATCTTCATATGAAAAACCACATTAAACATTGTTGGAATTTCTTTGAGACTGGGGGTGGAAAAGGAGAACATGATGGTGCATGTTCATGTATAAAACTAACACTTCAAAGATATCGAATAGACCACTTTGCAAACTGACTTGTCTCAATTGAACAAGTTGTTCAATGGTGAAATTTTGCATTAAGCCATTAGACTAACTCATCAAGGGAATTATTAAGGTACATGTACATATATAAAAATTAACTTGCATGTATACAAAACTTTAATATATGATGTAATTTTTTTTATTTTTCTAATTTTAAACATTTATAAATTATAAAAATTATTTATCACAATGATTATCTTCGATATATAAATTGTATTTTAAATATAACGTATTTATATTTTTGTTTGAATTTTCCATATAGGTTTCTTTGGCATATTGGAGTCCAAGATGTAGATAGATCAATTGCATATCAAGGTGAAACAGTAAAAGGGACTCGGAAATTGCATTCAATTAAAACAAATGACTACTGAGATGTGCTTACATTTGATAAAAGAAAATATTCTTGCTTTTCTCTTGTTTTCATAGAGGACACACAATCCAATGATGTTTGTGAAAACAATATGTATGTAAAAGCTTGGAAACATAGATAACTAAATACATAGGGGAAAATGTGAGTTGCAAACTTCGAAGAGATGGAATCATAGGAGACTATAGTACCATATGAAGGTGATCAAGTTTCTGATCTTGTTAGCAAATGTAACATTTCAATTGCTTTCTAATGATAGAGATATAGAAATAGATAATAAAATCAATTCCATGCCAATAAAGTTAATTTCATGTTAATTATGATATTATTGATAAGTTCTTCAAAGATGAAAATGTGGCAGTTGAAGTCCAAATTTTGAGAAGTCCCTTAACATTAAAGAAATTAAAAGAAGCTACAACTCTATTGGGTATTTGAAAATGAAAGAAAGATATGAAATGAAGGAAAATGTGATTCAAAACATAAATAGTGCTCTAAAATCAATTGGAGGATTTAGAAAGAAAAGTGATATGGATGCACATAGAGAAACACAAATGGCAGTGGTTTAATCAAGTACTAAAGAAAATAGTTTGGTAAAATATCTGGAAAAAGCATTAGGGACCTCACAAAAAATATTTCACAGACATCAGAAATTTCAATTGAAAATAGATGTAAATGATGAGCTTGTTTTTGGACAATTATTTGTAGGCAATCATACAGAGCTAGACTTGGAGAATATGTTAAAAAGTAATATATGAATATTGGATAGAAAATTCATGTGTTTCACTAAAAGCAAGGGATGTGATGTGACGACGAATATCATGAAATCGAAATGAATAACATGCAAAACATATCTTGAACACCACTCATATAGAGTAGTTCAATAAGTTCATAGAAGGGAATCATGGAATTAATGTCTCAATCAATACTTTTGTGCAACAAAAACCATGGTATGTTAAATATATCATTGTATGAAACACTTGTTATCGTCGTTATCATATGGAATTTTAGTTATATTATGACACATTCTTTAATTTTGGTAAAACATTTTGGAAAAAATCACCTCCTCCTTCCACTATCCATGATTTCAGATCCCAAATACTACATGGAAGAGAAAGCCATGAATTATTTTACCAAAATAAATGTGTTGGTGGTAAAAAATGTGATAATTGTAGAAATTTGATTTTAGTTCACAACAAATATCCTATTGATATAAATGATCATTCATTTTCCATCATAAAAGTGGAATGGAAGAGATATGAAAATATTCATACATCGATTGGTTCATGTAATAAAAGGATTGATTTACAAGAAGAAGAAATTTTTGTGATAGAGTTTTTGAAGAAGTTTGAGGCAAAAATTTATAAACAAACCAAGCATTCACATAGAGCTCGATGGCAGGACTTGTAATTCAAAAAATCTCGTGAAATTTTTCCACCAAGTACCATTTTATCAATAGTTGATTTTGTGGATAATTACACATTTGTTGCACAAAATGAAATATAGAGTGAATAATATCATTATGACCAATTCTCTATGCTTTTCCATATTCTATATAGACATGCTGAACAAAATGACGATCATATAGAAAGTACTAGTGAAAATCAACATGTTATTAAAGAATAACACTTTTATATTAGGGATGATCATAGACATGATATACATTTTGTACAACATTTTTCTGATAATATTTATGACTAATTGAGAGGTTATGGAACAAAATTCAATGAGCATTGGATATGGTCAGATGGATGCACATGTTAATTCAAATATTCATGATCATTCTTTTAGCTGTGTCGTCTTGATATGAAAAACCACATTAAACATTGTTGGATTTCTTTGAGACTAGTCATGGAAAAGGAGAACATGATGGTGCATATTCATGTGTAAAACTAACCATTAAAAGATATCAAAATACCACTTTGTAAACTGACTTGTCTCAACTGAAAAAGTTGTTGAATTGTGAATTTCTGCACTAATCCATGAGACTACCCCATAAAGGGAAGTACTAAGGTACATGTACATATATACAAGTTAACTTGCATATATACAAAACTTTAATATATGATCTAATTTTCAATAACTTTCTAATTTTAAACATTTATAAATTCTACAAATTATTTATCACAATGATTATCTTTGATATATAAATTGTATTTTAAATTTAACATATTTACCATTTTTTTTTTGAATTTTTCATATAGGTTTTTTTGTCATATTGGATTCCAAGATGTAGACACATCAATTGCATATGAAGGTGAAACAATAAAAGGGACTCAAAAATTGCATTCAATTAGAACAAAGGAGTACCAAAATGTTTTTGCATTTGATAAAAGAAAATATTCTTGTTTTTATCTTGTTTGCATAAGGGGCACACAATCCAATGATCTTTCTGAAATAAATATGTATGTAAAAGCTTGGAAACATAGATAACTAAATAAAAAGGGGAAAATTTCAGTTGCAAATTTCAAAGAGATGGAATAAGAGGAGACTATAGTATCATATGAAGGTTATTGAGTTTCTGATATTGTTAGCGAAGGTAACATTTCAATTGATTTCAAATGATAGAGATGTAGAAATAGATAATAAAATCAATTCCATGCTAATAAATTTAATTTCATGTTAATTATGATATGAATTTACACTTGTTTTATTGTACAGGATATGTTTTTGTTATAGTTTCACTCGTTAACACCCTAGAAAATGTCAAGTATTATTTGATGCAGTGCACTGAACGAAATATGAAATTATTGGAATACTATGATGATAGCAGTTTTATAAATGAAAGAGGGTCTATTATACTGAAAGGTTATTTTTTCCAACAAAATCATCAAACAGAGAGTAATGTTTACTTTCAAGACAATCAATCTGATGTCATAAGTTGTTAATATAGTCACTTGGTGTGTATATCACACATCAAGTTGATAGAAGTTAAATCAAAGAGAAAATTAAAAGCTAAGAAATGGAGAATGTCAAAATATGGCCATCAACGAATCATTAAGAATGGCATTCCATTAGAATTTTTTTAATTTAACTTCCCAACAATTTCTTCTCCTTGGATTCATCTTTGAGAACTTAGAGTGCAAGTACATTGTTAGACTTTTTTTTGTGCACACTCTTAAGTTGTACATTCTTAATAATATATTGAGTTACAAAATTACATGTATATTTCCTGTTATGTACAAGTGTATTGAGGATTTGATTCTATTGATATTATTTTTTCATGCACGACAAGTAATTTATATGTACATACATTCTCTAGTCTTAAATGATTTCATACATGAATGCAATTTAATACATTATTTAATTCTATACATGAATGAATAATGTATGTATCTAGCATATTTTATAATGCGATTTTAAGTTATGATTATTTTAGACATCTATAGCAAATTACAATATTAGCTCAAACGCAAAATGTGTACCATGTTTTGTAATTTCCAATTTTACTAGATTCAAATTTCAAATAAATTGACAAAACTTTAAACAAAACCTAAGAATCATATACTAACAAATTATAAGAATGATTGAATGCAAAATGTACCAATTAAATGAAAATTTACTTTCATTGTTACATATTCATGAACTTAAATATGTGAAACCTTTAAAAGCATCAAACCATACATCATGCAAATTATGTTTCATGTTTTATAATGAAATTTTATCTAGTATGTTTGTGCAGTCAAACAAATTTGTATTAAAAGTTAACTATCAATTGACACCCATAGTAGCCTTTCTTTACATTAATGAAAAATGTTATATACCATAATTTTTATTGAAATTTTAAAATTTTATGATTGTTTTAGACATCTATGTACCTAATTATAACATTCATGTTCAAATGCAAAATGTACCATGTTTTGTAATTTGCAATTTTAATAGATTCATTTTATATAGCTTTTGAAACATTGAAATAAATTTTAGAAAAACCTAAGAATCATCTAATAACATTAAATAAGAATGGTTGAATGAAAAATGTACCAAATAAATGCAAATTTACTTTCATAGAAACATATTCATGAACTTACCCCCGACCAGGGTGCGTACCACAAGGACAACACTCCCATCAAAAATTATGATGGAGACCTCGAAGTACATGCCCACCACCTTCCACATACGTGGCAAGGGTGGAAGGGTGTCCCTCAACATGAGGATGGGAGATATGGGAAAGGGAGATCTTAAACAAAGCCATTCAAGGCTCGATCAGTTGAAGTCTCGCTTGGTCCGATCTTGTGGTGGTAGATTAGGAATCCAAATTCACAATGAAGGTGGAAGGTTGGCTCCAATGCTCCTTCATTGTTTCGCAATAGTGAACTTCTGGTATTTAACTTTCCTTACCCTCCTTTCTGCCTTTCTCTCCATGGTAGTCTCTGGTGTAGGCATTTGTGGCCAGTTTGAATGGATTTCGAGGGGGTATGTGGGTTTATGGCCAACTGCTTCTATGAAGGCATTTGATAGTAGGGGGACCTTTGTTAGTTGGGCTAATACTACCTTTGTTTTTTTTGGGTGTGTCATGTGTTGCATAGTCCTCAGTGGGATACGTCTTGTAGCATGAATTTGGCTTTGTGTGAACCAGGGTAGTCAATGGGATAACTCAGAAGGGTTTGCGATTCCCAAGCCAAGGTTGACTGAGGTGGGTGGAGATGTAATACCTCTGTCTCTATTTATATCGAGTCTTAACATATCTAATTATCCCCAAACCGCGCCTTGTGGGCACATTCTGAGTGACCTTTCCTCTACGAGTTGGGTGGTGAATTCGTTGACAATTAACCGTGAATGGGTGATTGTTTGGCATGTATTTTGGGGTGGTGGAAAGGTTTTGAGCAATAGTGGGTGGGATGAACCCTTTTGTGGGTTGGGAATTTCTGTTAGCTCTAGTAGGTATAATCGCGAGAAGAATGTATCAGTTCCTCCTAGGTTTGTTGAATATTTAATTAAACTGAGAGGGGGGGGGGTGAATCAGTTTAATACATACATAAGCCTTTTAAAATTTTCACCAAAATTATTTACAGCTTAATATGTGAACAGTATTATTTTAAGCCATTATTAATTTATTGTGACACCATACTTATGTTGAAGGCAGCAAGCATTTAAGTAGATTGAAATAATCACATAAATACATAAGAAGCACACATAGAGACAACAGATATAAGTGGAAACCCATAAAGGGAGAAAACCACATCTTATTATTGTTGTGATGCAAAGGCAAGCTCTAACTCCCTCTCACCACTGTTTTCTGCAGGCACCAACCTACAGGAGGCTCTATCCTCAATTCTGCAAGCTACAACTTGCAAGGAAGCACCAACTCCCTTCAATTATTTGCAGACACCAACCTACAGGAGGCTCCAACCTCAGTCAGCTACAACTGACAGCTATCAAGTTGCAACTTGATAGGGAAGCTCCAAATTCCTCAATTTATCAAACTAAATCTTTGTTGATTTACCTCAGATATCAACTCTGTTCTGTAGCTTCTCTTTCTGCTCTTCTTTTCTTAATCTTATCTTCCTCACTCTTCAGTATTCTTCCCTTTCTATATTTACACTCTCTAACCTCACTTTGCATATCAAGATGATATTATTTATAGATTTCCTCACATGACTGTTTGTATTCTACTTGGAATTCGAAATGGACAGTCATGTCTCTTTGCCTTCTGCCTTCTCACTCCTTTTATCTGCTTACTCAGAAAATATAACTGTAGGTATTAATCTGACATTACAGTGGAAATTTTTTCTCTCTCAGAGACTTTTCAATGCATCACAAACAATAAAAATAGTTAAAACATTTTCATTCGAATTACAAAGTGAATTCCATCTCACTCATTCACCCTCTTGGCTAGTTGCGCATTTGTCTTTTCTTTGACTGTGTTTTGTCTTTTCTGTCCTCTGTTGTGGTGTAATTGCTGCATATATGTAACTGAGCTTTTTAAATAAATAAAAATGTAATTACTGAATTTTAAAACAGGGCAATTGTAATCCTTTTCATGCCACAAGTGTCTTGTTGATGTGGAACATTCCGCAAGAGGAACGGACATATATCACAGTCGTTGTATATTAATAATCACCCTCCCGTTAAGCTGAGGTATATACATACAACCCACAGACCACGTGGCACATCTTTAATACCACTGCAACAATGTTATATATATATATATATATATATATATATATATATATATATATATATGTATATATATAACAATGCCCTTTCATATATACATATAAGTAATTTCAACTCTCGGCATACATATAAACTTCCTTTTTAAATCAATTCTCAGCATAATATAATGAAGACTTTTTAAACATATAAGGACTCTTTTTTGGGCCCACTTGACACTCTTCCCGATGTGATATGATTCCAATTATTGCAATCGGTGATCAACACAGTGCTTCAATATATATATATATATATATATATATATATATATATATATATATATATATATATATATATATATATCATTTGACAAAGGCTCTGATGAGATGCCAATCGGCGATCGCAAATTGCAGTGTTTTGAATACCCACTTGTTAATTGTTCCACAGCCTGATCTGATTCAATCGGATATCGCCAATCGCCAGAATTGATATCACTCAACTATTGCAACTCCAATGTGCTCCGATGCAATACAATCGGTGATCGGAGATCGCTAGTTCAGTATGTCACACCCGTCGATAGACTCCACAGAATGCCGATGCGATATTCCGGACCCGATTTATTTCAAAATTCAGTCTTATAACCTTTGAATACGATGAATAAGTTAAATAACATTTATAATATTTTTGATTGAGCCCCACACATACAATCAATAACCATGATATATATATTTTCATATATGTATTCCATCAGACCTTATAAAGCGTTGACTAACACCAATTATTTCTATATATTTCCGCCCCAGGCCCACAATACAATCAAACGGACACATCGTACTTGGCTTAATTCACGTGCTATTCAATTAAACCTCGGGCATATTCAACTAGTGATCACCATTAGATATTGTGCCTCTAGATCAACGGTGTATATTAATTTCGCTCGGCATCCAACGCAAGACATTAACGTACGAACGCACAGTTTAACAAGCAGTTTTGGAATGAGTCCATAGGCCACGTGGTGATTCCTGTATGGAATCGATCCCCATTCCTCCAATACCACCTTCCATATATGAGTGGTGCGGAAAATACCACCATCCAGCGCCAAACCGCCATTACTGTTCATATGGGTCACGGTTCCGCTTCTCCCTATGCTCCAAGTTCCGGTCCAATGTATTTCAATTATATATATATATATTATTTGTTACGACTATGGTTCCGCCTCCATTCATACTGCGCATTTGACTATGGTTCCACCTCCAACGTAGAGTTCCACCATTCATATGACTATTAAAAACACAGTCCGGAAATGTGTTATGTGTAACGCCCGGCTGTATAACAGATTCTGTATCCTCCATTTGGGTAGGCAATTCCCAGAATAATATTTGTGTTATATTAAATGTATAACGCCGGTTGGAGTGTGCGATTCCCGGAATATGGTTCTGTATTATATGTGTAACGCCCAGCTTGGGGTATGATTCTCGGAATTTTATAACTGCTCTGCCTCTGCCTCTGCTGCTTCTGTCGCTCTGCCTCTGTTATATTCGCTTCTTCCTTTGCCTGTCTCGCTTCAGTGCTGCCTCCTTTTCCATCAATGACAACATTTCCAACAAGGTCATCTATTTGAAGTCATGCCAGGGCACCTGAGTCAATAACCACGACGTTGGAAAACCTTGTATAGGAGGCTCAACTTGCCTCCATGTCATGAACGAGACCTCGGTTCGAGAGAAACACCCCTTACATGCCTCTTGGAATGATGTTAAATATTTTTGCAATGAATTTATGGAATGATGCTCCTCTACTGCTACTTGGATAGGTAACCAACTTGGAACTAGGGCATGTTGGTTGACTTACCCTATGTAAAATTCTCATCCTATGCCCATCTCACCTATCGGTAAGAAATTTGATATGGCTCGGTCCAAAATGCTAGCTGTGAGAGGTCAAGGAAGAAAAAGCAAAGGGAAAGAGCCTGAGGGACACCCTAGTACCTCCTCGGGGAACACAAGAGGTAGGAGGCCCACTATTAGTACCATTCATGATGATGCGAAGGCATATCACAAGAACACAACTAAAGACATTCAGAAATTGATAGAAAAATGGGAGTCAGAATTAAAACGCCATGCAGGTTCAGTGGAGACAGAAGCAGAATAATGGAGGGCCCTCGTGCCTCACCCTGGGAAAACTTGTGGCCGAGTAATGTAGTTAAAACAAAATCTCTTTCTCTATTGGTCCATGAAAGGAAGCGTGGGAAATTCCCTGGAATAGATCTTCATGAGTGTGGCTATGATCATACAAGACTTTCCATATTACATAAAATAATTTGATAAACTCAATTTCTAACTACAAAAGGATGATGGGCTTCATTAATCTGACTGAACCCTTGGGAACTTCTGTTAAGGACTCGACACCAATAGAATCTGCCTCAACTGAGGAAGCAGATTAGTTTATATGATGTTTACCACTGTTGGTTTTTGTGTTTACTATTTATATGCAGATAGTATTTAGTTTTACATGTATAGCCACTCATGCTAATAGGAAAGTACATGATAGATTATGTATGAACATCTAGTCGTTTCTAGCTTGGTTTTACAGACTCAAAACTTATTGTTTTTGGATGGAATACCACACCATCAGGTGGGCAACAGACTTATTTTTCTACTCAAGGAATGTTGAGGCCACCTAAAACTATCCATCTGGTTGTAACTTGATAATTAAAATTAATGAAAATGGAGGTAATACCCAAATTTCCCAAAAAAATATATTCATGAACTTAAATATGTAAAAGCTTTAAAATATTCAAACCACATGTACACCATGGAAATTGTATGGTCATGTTTTATAATATGTTTGTGCATGAGAAACTTTATATTAAAAGTTAACTATCAACCGATATCCATAATATCATTTCTAGATGCATGAATGTAAAATGTACATGTACTCAATATTTTATAACATTTGAAATTTTTATGATTGTTAATAGACATTTGTACACCTAATTATAAGGTTTCTTTTCAAATGCAAAATGTACCATACATGTAAATTTTGTAATTTGAAATTTTAATAGATTAATTTTAAATAACTTTCAACATTGAAATAAATTTAAACAAACCATAGGAACCATATATGCTAACATTATAAGAATTATTGAATGCAAAATGTACAAATTAAATGAAAATTTACTTTCATTGCTACATATTCATGAACTTAAATATGTAGTTAACCTTTAAAAGCATCAAACCACATGTACATCGTGCAAATTGTATACAATCATGTTTTATAATGCAATTTTATAGTATGTTTGTGCATTCATTTAAAAATTTATATTAAAATTTAACTATCACCTAATAGAAATCTACACCTAATTATAATATCCATGTACAAATGAAAAATGTACCATGTGTTTTGTAATTTGCAATTTTAATAGATTCATTTTAAATAACAAGTGGCAAAACAACTTTAAACAAAACATAAGAATCATCTACTAAAATTATAACAATGACCATGCAAAATGTACCAACTAAATTAAAATTTACTTTCATTGCTAAATATTCATGAACTTAAATAAGTAAAAATAGGTTTTAATCATCAAACCATGCATCATGCAAGTTCTAACACACAAAATGTACATAAACTCCAAAATTAACATGTACTAAATCATAATTTAAAGAGTTCTAGATTAAAAATATGTCCAAAATTTATATCATAAAATAAAAGTAAATATAACATGTACTATAAAAGAATCTCAAATAAAATGTTGCATTAATTTAGACAATCTAGCTAAAATATACATTCCGTCAACCTCCCTGTGCTCTCATCTGAATCATCGGGGCCCTGCATAGCATGTGTAATTGCATATACACATATAAGAAATTTATGCACATTAAAATTAAAATTTAATGTTTGAATTTAAATGGGAATGTAGTTTCATTAAAAATAAAATAAAATAAAATATTCAAATTCCATGCAATACCTCATGTTTTCCCCCCTCCATTGTCCTTTTCTGGTGTTTATTGGTTGTGTCTTCTATTCTTTCCATGACTATAATTAGGCACGAAGCAGGGGGGAAGAGGGGGGCAAAAACCCCCCTACGCTTGCACTAGGTGCAACCCCACCTTGTCAAGGAATGTTATTTTGGACCCTATATTAGGTGGGCAGACCCACCTATGGTTTTGTGCATGGGTTTGCACATGGTTTTTGAAATGATGATTTTATGGTCATGGTATTTTGTAGATCCGGTCAAGGGAACTACGGTTATGTTCTAATCAAGGGTTAATGACTTAGGATTTATGAATGATTCGCATGTATATATATGTGTTGTAACATTCAAAGGAATATAATGAAAAATCAAGCTAGTAGTCTCGGTTAGGGATCCAAGGGAAAATCTCTCTCTCTATATATATCTATTTTATGTTTTATTCTCTCGCTATTTTTTATTTTTTATTTTTAAAGAATTCATTTGCAGATAATTTTTGTATAGGGTTGAAACCTACAGTGTTCACAGTGCATCGCGCCCTTGTGGATAAATTGTGTAATACACATGTACAAGTATATATATATATATATATATATATATATATATATATATATTTTAAAACTTTGCAAATGAAAATGCATAAAATCATACAATTTATTAAAAATAATGTTAGACAACTAATTCAAACTTTTCGAATGTTGCTATCCCCATCATCAACTCCATCGCTAAAGTCCTCAGGGAACATAAATCATCTCCAAAAACCTAAAATTTTAAAATTTTAAAACTGTAAAATAAAGATCTATCCCATTTTTTAATGAAACTTGCACTTCAATTTATAACAAAACATTAGTGAAATTTTGAATACAAGTGACAGTGGAATAATATTTGGCACATCCCCTAACAAGGTAGAATAGGGTGCCGCCATTTTGAAAATGTTAGAAGAGATCAAAATATATTAATATTTGATTATATACATGTATACATAATTATTTATTTTAAAAATGTGTCCTCATGATACCGATATAATAATATAGTAATAATTGTACATCAAGATCATGAACTCTTAAAAAAAATAACATTTAACAAAATATCATCTAGATTTCTAGAACGTGAACCTTGGACTGTGGTATTATGAAATTTTTTGTTCAACAAGCGTGTTAACTACAAATGGTGAAATATTATACATTTATGTTATATTAACACATATAGATAAATGTGTATATGTAAATTTCAAATTACGTTAAAATATCTACCCTAACCATTAACACATACCGATCCCACGCCCTCTTCCTCATGAAGAATTAAGTCTTGCCAACCATTGCGACAACCCTTTTCATGTGCTTTAAGCTCCTAAATATTAATGTTATATATCTCCTCATCTATTTTATATAAAAAATTAGCATATGCATTATCTCGTGCTCTTTGTCGATTTAGACCAATATCAATTTCACTAAATCTAGTCTAGACATTGTTTATCATGGCACCCCTTGCTTCTCGATTAATTCGACAAGTGGCATTCATATTTGACCACAAATTTTCCACATAAGGGGGTTGACGTACCAAAGGAGGCTTAGGGTTAGGTAATTCAGTATCATGCTTAGAGACCTTACGGTCACATAATCGACCTTTCCCAGTACCAAAAAATTCAGAAGGACGGTCATTATAATTGGGTTTCATACCAAAAAAGAAGTCTGCATAAAATATTTTTGCAAAATAAATAGGAACCTCGTCATTCCATGGAAGATTTCTGTAGGTTGCAAGTAACCTATCATACAAATTCTAAGCTACATTAGGGTGCTTGAAATATCTCACCTTCAAAAATTTTCTTTTTGGACCTACTTTGAAATTAAACATATATTTTTCCATTGCTTTTGTGACCCTATTTTTAATGTGGACCCATTTATCATGACCCATTACTGCTTCCCTTGAATGCCTCATCATTTATACAAAGCTATCCGTGGTTGGCCCAAGCTTCTTGTTAACATATAGAAACATGTTTAGAGAGTGCACAAATTTCTCTAAGCTTTCCCGATTCTCTACAGGGAGCTCCAAACACCCAAGATATTTCCTAAATTTTGAATAAAGACCTTGGCACCTCTGTAATGTACATTATTGGATGTTCGTTTTCCAAGGAAACTCATCGCCAATTTCAGATGGAAAAGTTGTAGTTGGTGTAAAAACTTCGTCTTGATTTTCTTGATTTCACCTACGTCTTTTTCATGCAACATATTCACCCTATACATCAATATATAAAATTATGTATAAATAAATAAAAAAACATTTGAAAAAATGTACAAATTTGTTTTAACATAAAAAAATTATATAGTTTAAAAAAATGATGATCATGATGATACGGTTGAAATTGATGACCACCTGGAGATGGTTGATCACCATCATGCCCACTGGATATGGTTGAGAACCAACACAACCACCCATTGATTGATCACAAGGGGAATGTATACCACCACTGTCACGCGACGAGAGCGAAGCTTCTTAAAAAAAGTATAATTTTCAATCAATTCACACACACACACACACATATATATACATACATATGATTCTACCTATTTATCATTTAAAAGTAAATGATAAATAGGTATAATTATATATGTGTGTGTGTGTGTGTGTGTGTGTGTGTCATTGGTTATGTGGAAGGAAAATTGAAAGAGCATGAAATAAATTATGTTGCACATGATTTGGAACTTGTTTCCATAGTACATGAATTGAAGATGTGGAGACATTATTTAATGGGGGGGAAATTCAAATTTAAGACAAATCATAGAGGTTTGAAACATTTATTTGAGTAACCAAATCTAAATTTAAAATAGACAAGATGGTTGAAATTTTTAAGTGAATATGATTTTTACATAAATCATATCAAGGGAAAGGAGATCAAAGTTGTAAATACACTTAGTAGAGGGTACCTATTATGCATGCTCCAACCATTATAATGTAAAATTAATATTTAAAAAACATAATTTTAGAAGCTATTGCTACAAATTAGCATTACCTACCTATTATGCATGCTACAACCCTAAAAATATGTCCTCATGATAACGATATAATAATAGAATAATAATTGTACATCAACATCATGAGCTCTTAAAAAAAACTAACATTTACCAAAATATCATCTTTATTTCCAAAACATGGACCTTGGACCGTGGTATTATCAAGTTTTTTGTTCAATAAGCGCGTTAACTGCAAATGGTGAAAATATGATACATTTATGTTACATTTACACATACAGATAAACATGTATATATAAATTAAAAATTACATTAAAATATCCACCCTAACCATTATCACAAAACGATTCCACATCCTCTTCCTCATGAAGAAATAAGTATTTCCAACCATTGCGACAACCCTTTTCATATGCTTTAAGCTTTTCAATATTCATGTTATCTATCTCCTCATCTATTTTAAATAAAATATTAGCATGTACATTAGCTCATGCTCTTTGTCGATTCATTCCAATATTAATTCCACTAAATCCAGTCTAGACGTTGTCTATGATGGCACTCATTGCTTCTCGACTAATTTGAGAAGTGGTGTCTATATTTGACTACAAAGTTTCCACATGAGGGGTTTTACGTACCAAAGGAGTCTCAGGGCAAGGTAATTCAGTATAACGCTTAGTGCCCTTATGGTCACATACTCGACCTTTCCCAGTACCAAAACAAGTATAAGGAAAGTCATTATAATTGGGTTTCATACCCAAAAAGAATTCTGCATAAAATATTTTTGCAAAATAAATTGGAACCTTGTCATTCCATGGAAGATTTCCATATGCTGCAAGGAACCTATCATACAAATGGTTGCCTATATTAGGGTGCTTGAAATATTTCACCTTTAACATCTTTCTTTTCGGACTTTCTTTGAAATTAAACATAGATTTTTCCATTTCTTTTGTAACCATGTTTTAACATTGACCCATTTATCGGGACCCATCACTGCTTCCTTTCTATGCCTCATCATTTATACAAAGCTATCCGTGGTTGGCCCAAGCTTCTTGTAAACATCTAGAAATGTGTTTAGAGAGTGCACAACTTTTTCTAAGCTTTCCCGACTCTCTGCAGGTAGCTCCAAACTCACAAGATATTTCCTAAATTTTGAATAAATACCTTGGCACCTCTGTAATGTACATTGTTGGATTTTTTTTTTCCAAGTAAATTCATCAGCAATTTCAGATGGATAAGTTGTAGTTGGTGTACAACCTTCTTCTTGATTTTCCCAATTTAGCCTACATTTTTTTCGAGCAACATTTTCACCCTTTGCATCAATATAAAAATTATGTATAAATAAAAAAACATTTGAACAAATGTACAAATTTTTTTGAACATAAAAGCTTATATAATTTAGCAAAAGGATGATCATGCTAATCTAATTGAGATTTGTGACCACCTGGAGGTCGTTGAGCACCATCATGCCCATTCAGAGATGGTTGAGCACCAACATGACCACCTATTGATTGGCCACCGAGGGAATGTTTACCACCACCCTCACGTAATGAGAGTGAAGGTTCTTAAAATATGTATATAATTTTCAATAAATTCATATATATATATATATATATATATATATATATATATATATATATATGGAAGGAAAATTGAAAGAGCATCAAATAAATTATGTTGCACATGATTTGGAACTTGTTGCCATAGTACATGAATTGAAGATGTGGAGACATTATTTAATGGGGGAAAAAATTAAAATGAGGAAAAATCATAGAGGTTTGAAACATTTATTTGAGTAACCAACTTTAAATTTAAAATAGACAAGATGGTTAGAGTTTTTAAGTGAATATGACTTTCACATCAATCATATCAAGGGAAAGGAGATCAAAGTTGTAGATGCACTTAGTAGAGGGTACCTATTATGCATGCTACAACCATAAAAATATGTGCTCATGATACTGATATAATAATATAATAATAATTGTACATCAACATCTTCAACTCATAAAAAAACAAACATTTACCAAAATATCATCTTGATTTCCAAAACCTAAACCTTGGACCATGGTATTATCAATTTTTTTGCTCAAGAAGTGTGTTAACTGAAAATGGTGAAAATATGATACATTTATGTTAGATTAACACATACAAATAAACAAGTATATGTAAATTACAAATTACATTAAAATATCTACCCTAAACATTAACACATACTGATCCCATGCCCTCTTCCTCATGAAGAATTAAGTCTTGCAAACCATTGTGACAACCCTTTTCATATGCTTTAAGCTCCTCAATATTCATGTTATCTATCTCCTCATCTATTTTATATAAAAAAAATTAGAACATGCATTAGCTTGTGCTCTTTTTCGATTCAGACCAATATCAATTCCGCTAAATCTAGTCTAGACGTTGTCTATAATGACACCCCCTGTTTCTCGACTAATTTGAGAAGTGGCATCCATCTTTGACCACAAGATTTCCACATGAGGGGTTCAACGTACCAAAGGAGGCTGAAGGTGAGGTAATTTAGTATCATGCATAGCGCCCTTACGGTCACATAATCAACCTTTCCCAGTACCAAAAATTCAAAAGGAAGGTAATTATAATTGGGTTCATACCACTACAAGGAAAAGACCCTTTAGCTGATGTTTTTGAGGAACCCCTTATAAAAAATACCCCAGAAATCCATTTCTAGCGGAGGTTACTAGAGGAGGTTGGCGAGCGGATGTTTTTGCGGATGTATTTCGTCCGGTGCTCTCATCATCATATGACACACTGGAGAATTCAACATGAGAAAGCACCAGTGTGCACAAAACATTGGCACACCAGACACCGTGCGCTCCGTACACACCCGCCCGGTGCGTTGTATTTATGTAGCGCATCGGTTCTTTACAACACTTTCAAACTAGTGCCTCATTAAAAGCGCACAAAAACAGAGACTTTCCAATGTGGAATAAATAAAAAGCACCAGTGCGCCCTTAAAACCATGCGCACCGAATCAGGGTTAAATAAAAAAAAATTACGACAAAAAACCACACAAAAAGTTGACACACCAGACACCATGCACTCCGTACACACCCACACAACGCATTTTATTTCTGTAGTGCACCATTTCTTTACAACACTTCCACACCGATGTCTCATAAGAAGTGCACGAAAACAGAAACAACCCGGTGCAGAATTAAGAAAATGTCGTGGTGCACCCATAAACCATGCGCACTGGAATAGGGTTAAAAAAAAAAATTACGGCCAAAAAACCTCACAAAACATTGGCACACCAGACACTGTGCACTCCATACACACTCGCTCGATGTGTTTGGTTACTGTAGTGCACCAGCGCATTACACAACATCAGCATCGGTGCCTCATAAAAGGTGTGTGAAACCAGAAACCACCTAGTGCAGAATAAAGAAACGCGTCGGTGTGCCCATAAAAACCCGCGCCCCTAAATGGGGTTAAAGAAATAAAAATTACTACCAAAAAACTGCAGAAAACATTGGCACACCAGACACCGTGTGCTCTGTACACACCCTCCTGGTGCATTTGATTACTGTAGCGCACCAACTCTTTACATAATGTCCCCACTAGTGCCTCATAAAAATGCGCGAAAAGAGAAACTGCCTGGTGTGGAATAAAGAAGTGAATTGGTGCTTTACACAACGTTCACACCGTTGCCTCACAAAAAAGCGCACGAAAACATAAACCATCTGCTGTGAAATGAAGAAACGCACCAGGTCGCCCATAAAACCCCATGCACTGGAATAACGTTAAATAAAAAAAAATTACGGCCAAAAAACTGCATTTTTCACTTTTGTCAGTGCTACATAACTCTCAAGCATCGGTGCATTTTATCCTTGTCTGAGCCACCCTAATATCGGTGCTCGCATTGCACTCATTGCACACACTATTGTTGTGCATTGGCCACCAATCTCCAACTTGAATTTTTCAAAACGGTGGACACATTTTCTTTTGCAAATTTTACAGCCAATATGCCTCCTGGAGGAGAAAATGTATAGGTTTTTTTATTCTTTTTCCATAATTAAGCTTTTTAGTGGATTAGAACTTCAAATAACCTTAGAATTAACCATTTAAAAGCAAAAAAAAAATTATCGTGCAGTGCGCTCGAGCCGTTTGGCTCGCACTAGTTTGCGGTGCTACCTGTAAATTTACAGGCTGCACCAAAACCGGTGCTAATGATATCCACACCGGTTCTGGGGTGGTACCAATAGGCGCACCATGTTATTTAAAAAAAATAAAATAAATAGTGTGATGCGATCGTTTACCAAGCCACACCGTTGAAAATGTGGGATCGTGTCAACTTGGTGCATTGACTGAATTATCCACCCCGGGGTGGGTAATCTTGTCACCACACCGCATACTACATTTCGACATGGTCAACGGTCCGGCCTGGTCAACTGGTGCTAACAGTATCTGCACAAGTATTATTTTAAATTTTTTTACAAAGTGCAGTGCGGTTAATTACCTGGTCGCACCATTGAGCTAGTGGAATGGTGGCGATGCGGTGCATTGATCAAAATAGCCACCCTAGAATGGATATTTTTGTAGTCTTGTAAAATACCACACCATTCACTATGTCATGATGGCAGGAGGTCGGTTTGATGACTTAACTGTAAGCCTCGGGGCATAGATTTTAGTCAGCGCACCGCCCTCTTGACACCATACATAGTCAAAAATGCTCTACAAATTTTTCTGGAGCACCACCCTACTGCACTAAATATTATTAGGTTCATCAAAGCTGGTGTGCTCCATGCAATGATGCACTGCGACCGATGCGTGACTGTGTTTTCAGTGCACCGACTATTTTTTTAATTTAAAAAAAATATATATATATATGTGTGTGTGTGTGTGTGTATTTCTAAATACATGTCCCATTTAATAAAAAAATTGTGTTTAATATCCCAATCATTCAGAGACATGAAAGGAGAGAAGAAGGGGAATAACAACAACAAGAGGCATAGAAGTATAGCATGGTTCGCCTATGGGAGGCACGAGATAGGGAGAGAGATGCGTACCATCGCCCTATTACACACTAGAAAATTTGGGCCAATTTTCGATGGCCAATTCGTCACTATTCCGACACATAGTCGTCGCAAGAGTGACAGTTAGAGGTCGGACAAAACGTGGTTAGCCATTACGTCGTAATTCCGATGCTTTGCCAAAGTGTCGCAATACCGACACTTTTTCCGACGTTTCCAAACAACCATTGCTCTTCCAACATTTTCCAAACCGTGTCTCTTTCGACGTTTGTAAACTGTCGCAATTCCAACGATATTTGGTCCAACATTTTGAACATCGCTCTTCCAACATTTGTAAACTGTCGCTCTTCTGACGTTTGTAAACTGTAGCAAATCCGACGATATGTGGTCTAACGTTTTGAACGTCGCTCTTCTGATGCTTATTAAAGTGTCGCAATACCGACACTTTGCAAAAGTGTTGCAATACCGATGCTTTGCAAAAGTGTCGCAATATTGACGCTTTGCAAAAGCATCACAAGACCGACACCGGGAAGAAGTGTCACAATAGCGACGAAAATTTAAATTTTTTTTTAAAAAATGGAACGTTGCAAGACCGACGAAAAGGGAAAAACGTTCAAGTTGTCGGAAGACTGGAGATTATAAAATGTCAGTATATCGATGGCGGGTTAAATAAAAAAAAAAAAATGAAACAGTAATCTAGACTGGATCATGGTGGAGACATGGTGGCTATTTAACTTATTGGAGTTGACGTGATTATATACCGAGTGTTAAAGCATGTTTTTGGTTTAATTGAATTAATGGTTGAGGGTTTCCACCTCTTTAATTTACGTTCCCATACAAAGTTTCAAAGATAATGGAGGGCCATACAAAGTTTCAATACCTCTACTGTGGGCTAATCTGGTGTTATTCTTGCATATGAAATGGCTTATTTACAGAGCCCTAAATTTGAAATTGGATGAATTTTGTGAATGAACTAAACTGAATAATTCACCAGATGACTCAAGCTTCTGAATTTCTGTCTTAGTTGGTCAGGTTTTGCTAAATTCGATAACTGTAATTTTAATCTGAAAAAACTATAGTGCTATTTGTAGACACTGGCTAACATATATAAACATGAAATCAAATAAAAAACCTGAAGGTGAAAACATCACTTCCTCTCTGAAATTGATCCACAGAGCATTGTTGCATTTCTTGCCTCATGATTTAACACTTTTATTTCTCGCCTTATTATTCAACACTTTTTCCTCCGGCCTCATTTCATGTGATTACCATCTCAACAACATATGTAAGTCCATCATATGGGAGAGAGCAATTGTTCTGTTCTCAAGCATTAATGTTGCATTGGATCTCCAAATACTTAATTTTGCACCAACCTTTAAAGGCTGTTGTAGTTCCATAAGGATAGTGTGAGTATTTTTGAGGAAGCAACTGCGATTTATGCATCTTATTATTCTCTTGTGACTCTTTGAGAATAAGTAACAACTATAATAGTCAAAACATGTGGTTGGCAAACTGGGATATTTTCATCTACAAATTCAGCTATAGCGACCTTCACCCTTGGTCAAAAACATCATGAGGATCAAGAATAAAACCTTGATTTTTCCATGTCGCACCTTAATAGGATTTGTAAATAGTCTCCAAACAATAGCATCTGATTGAATTATGTATATTTTGCATAGCTTACATTTGCTATTATTTCACATGTAGATGTGCAACTGGAATGGGAGGCTATATTACTCCTAGGAAACCACAAATAAATTCTTAACATATATTTCATCAATGCAGGGTACCTTAAGTAGCTACAAGTTGGTAGAGACAAGTTCTGGAGGCAGGTTAAGCAAACATAATCTACAGATTCAACAATTAGGTCTTGATACAGTGACAAAGGTATCTACTTTTCACTTGGCAGGTGAAAAACAAACACAAGATTTACATAGCAAGATTATTTTAAACCATCCAAGAGGCTATAGCAGGTAGCTCCATAAGTGCATTGTGACACATCCCTCTGCGCATGCTATCTTTGATGGTAATGTCAAGGTGAACAGGTAGGTATCTTCAATCTAGGTTTTGCTTCATAAATATTGCAGTATAAGTTAGAAATTGAAAAAATTAACTAGTTGTCTGTTTCCTCTATTGGGCTATTAATTCTTTCTTCTATAAATGCAAACATGTATGGGTATCTAGATGTGTGAAGTTGTTTCCTTATACATACAAGTCTTTGTATAAAAATCATACAATGCAGAGTTTTTGTAAGCATTTACTAAGACATTAAGTCCTAAAAGTGCACAATGCCAATATGGTATAATCAATTGTCCCTGTTTATTTTTCACATTGATTAGTTGCTGTAGTTAACTTAATTATGTTGAAATTTGGTTACTGGAGGATAGGTGGTTTATTATTTGTTTTGAAACAGAAAAATGATAAATCTATCTTGATATTTCTCATCATAAGATATGTTCTTATCCCTTTCTTTCCTAGGGAAATTTTTGCAATAGAGTGAGATACCTAGCATTGGTTGGCTCATTGAGAATAGAGACTTTCAATTGCATTGTAATCTAGTTCCTTGTGTGCAGGTTACACAAACAAGGAATCAACCAATCATCTGGAGCAGAGGTTACACAGTGAACATAAACCTTTTAGCCATTCCAAGAAAATAGATCACATAATATATTGAGAAAAGTATTAGCATATAAATATAATAAATAAAAAG
This sequence comes from Pinus albicaulis, assembly GCA_034641835.2. Lineage (NCBI taxonomy): Eukaryota > Viridiplantae > Streptophyta > Pinopsida > Pinales > Pinaceae > Pinus > Pinus albicaulis. The sequence continues at coordinate 272,551,292 of CM076576.1, forward strand.
TATAGTTATATATACACATAACAAAAACCAGCCAAAAAAACATACATACATCATCATTTCACAAATAAATAGACTCTTTCATGCACTTCCAAGGACTAGCATATATCCTCATTAGTTACATCATGTCCAGGGAAGGATACACTTACAAAGGGTTAACCAGATCTTCTTCCGAAACCTGATATACGACTTAAGCTTTGGAAGCAATAAAGCACAAGGTAGAGGAATAGGCCTATCTCTACCTTATCAATATATTATGTGATATTTATATGCTAATACTTGTAGCAAAAGGTAGAGGAACAGAGACCTAGCAACCATTTTTGCACATAGAGTGCTATGTACAAGTATGAGGTTCATCATAAAAAAACTTCCACAGAGGATCTGTGTTGGTCAAGAGAGTGGGTGGGCTATAAGTCCCTCATTTACGGATCATAAGGTGTCATAGCAGTTGCATCCTTGACCATGAAAGCTTCCAGAACTTTGAACTGAACATTAAAAAAAAGATGCAAAGTGGCAATGGGATTACTGGAGCTGCTTGTGGCATTTATGGCCATCAAAGAATGGAAATAGATATTTATTCACTTTGTTTGGTACTACACACAATATACAAAGTACATATTTTGAGGCATTATGCTTCCATCAGATGACAAGAGTCTCTATTATTCTTGAAAAATGAGATTATAAAGGATATATTGAGCCAAGCAGGGATCAGAGAAGAGATTAACAAGTACAAAACCTTGGAGAGGTATAGTTTCCACTCACAATGGCAACACAAGTATGATGCATCACATTTCCTTTGCAGACAAGCATACTGTTTGTTCCAAACCACTCCATGGAAATAGAAATTCTTACCTGTGTAAGTAATCCAAACTTTACAAGAGATCCAAGACGAACATAAAAGATATTAGTCCCATGGTTGAAGCGGAAAGAATCTGGAGCCACTGAAAGGAAAATCCCAGTACAGAAGTGAAATTCAGCCCCTGAAAAAATGATTTTAGGAATATTATGTTCAATATGCAAACTTATTCTTAAAATTTATAAAACACCTAAGAAAGCAGAACGATGTGTGTTACCTGTGATTTATAAAGCGTGCAACATTCCCATACTTGGTAGCATCAATAACATATGGTTGTACACCATCAATCAAATCAATTGTATCAATATGGGTGTCAATATCATATAGGTAGCTACAGCCTTCATTGTCATACCTGAATAGTAGTAATTTAGAACAAACAAGAAAAGCAGTGGCAGTAAGAAATACGTGCATTCAGTTAGAGAACCATTTATGATGAAGAAATAGGAAAAAATAATTTAATACAAGATAAAAATTTACCTTTCTCCTCTTTTATTTGCTTCTTGATCATCTAAAACCTCTCCAAGGTATTCACAAATGAATGTCCCACGTGAAATTGCTTGTGCAGCTCTAAATTTCCTGCCCTAAAATCAAACAGAAAGACAAACCAAAACATTGAAACAGAATTCGGGTCTTGTTGCACCTTAAAAAATGAAATTTACATTTTTTTTTCTTTAATGATAGTAATCTATGTATTCATTCATTAAAATTAGATACATTTTCTATAATAAATAAGGACGATCTACACTCGCTGTTAGAGCCACTGAGCAAAGAGTAGTTCATCTCTTTGATGGTCAATGCAGGTTCTTCATACCCTGTAATTGCAGAAGAAATTAAAGATGTTGCAAGCAAGGACCTGGCTCATCGGAAGCTTTTTGTGTGTGGATTGTCTTGGGAGACTTCTTCACAGACCCTATGTGACGCATTTGAATAGTATGGGGATATTGAAGAAGGCGTTTTTATTATGGATAAGACATCTGGAAAGTCATGAGGATTTGGCTTTATCACATTTAAGCATATGGATTCTACTCAAAGGGAAAGACTATTGATGGGAGGATTACTGTAAGCAATCTGGCAGACGTGGCAAGCACAGGTCCTAGTCAAAGTACAAATCAGGCTCAAAGGAAAATTCACATTGGTGGTATTTCATATGACACGACCAATGATAATCTTTTAGAAGTTTTTTCCAAATATGGAGAGATAGAAGAAGGTTTGGTTGTATATGATAAGAATACCAAAAAATATAGGGGATTTTCATTTGTGACATTCAAGACTGTGGAGGCTACAAAGCGGGCTCTTAAAGAGGTTAGGGGTTTAGAGGTTTATGTTTTAGGGGGTTAAATGGGTTAGGGGTTGGGAATTAGGGTTTAATGGGTTAGGGGTTAAGGGGTTATATGTTTAGGGTTTGGGGGGTTAAATGGGTTAGGGTTTAAGGGTTTAGGGGTTAATGGTTAAGGGTTTAGAGTTTTATGGTTTAGGGTTTAAATGGGTTAGGGGTTTAGAGGTCTAGGAGTTTAGAGGTTTAGGAAACCCTTGAAGCAACAAATAATCATATAGATAATGAGCTTCAAGATAAAAATCCCATAGACATGAAGAGTGTCATAAGCTTTGTTGAAAAATGAGTAAATGAAATTGTGGACCTAAAAAAGAACTCTAGAGAAGATACCTCTATTTAAATAACTTACAAATCGTATTACAAAAAAAAATTACTTCTTCAAAGCTAATTTGTCGAATTTGGAGGGCTTAGGGGATTGGGGGTTAGGGGTTAGGGGATTTAGGTGCATTTAGGGGTTAGGGGTTGAATAATGAGTTAGTAGTTAAGGGATTAGGGATTAGGGAATGGGTTTGGGAGGGTGCCCTCAAACGAAACGATAGGGCACGCCCGACTGAATGAAGGCACAAGGGGGAAAATGAAAAACGGGCTGCACAGACGTGCACAAGGCACCCGTGCGGTCACAACTTAGCAAATTTGATACGGCCGCCCTCAAATGAATTGACCCAACCCAAATGCGTTTGGGCAGGCGCCCTCACACGGTGTGACACAGCGCACACAACCGAACAAAGGCACGAGGGATAAAAAGGAAAATGGGCCGCATGAATATGAAAAATGCACCCGTGCGATCACAACTCAACAAATTTGATACAACCGCCCTCATACGAAACAACCTGACCCAACCTGAACACGTTTGGGCGGGCGCCCTCACAATATGACATGCCTGACTGAACAAAGGTACAAGGGAGAAAAAAGCAAACTAGCCAGGAGAATGTGCATAAGGCACCCATGCAGACACAAGAGGTACTTCAGAAGTGTGACAGATTTGGTTGGTCACCCTCACACGGTGCAACACGACATGCAAGACCGAATGAAGGCACAAGGGAGAAACTGAAAAATGAGGGTTAAATGGGTTAGGGTTGGGAAATAGGGTTTAAGGGGTTAGGGGTTAAGGTTTTAGAGGTTTAGGGTTTAGGGGGTTAAATGGGTTAGGGGTTTAGGGGTTTAGGGGGCTAAATGGGTTAGGGGTTAAGGGTTTAAGGGTTAGTGGTTAAGGGTTTAGAGGTTTAGGGTTTAGTGGTTAAATGGGTTAGGGATTTAGAGTTTTATGGTTTAGGGGGTTAAATGGGTTAGGGGTTAAGGGGTTATAGGTTTAGGGTTTAGGGGTTTAAATGGGTTAGGGGTTTATGGGTTAGGGGATTTAGCAGTTAAGGATTTTATGGGTTAGAATTTAGGGGCTAATGGGGTTAGGTTTTAGGGGGTTAGATGGTTTAGGGGTCGGGAATTAGGGTTTAAGGGGTTAGGGTTAATGGTTTAATGGTTTAGGGTTTAAGGGGTTAGGGGTTAAGTGTTTATAGGTTTAGGGTGGTTTAAGGGGTTAAATGGGTTAGGGGTTAAGGGTTTAGAGGTTAATAGTTTAGGGGTTAAATGGGTTAGGGGTTTAGAGGTTTAGGAGGTTAAATGGGTTAGGGGTTGGGAATTAGTGTTTAAGGGGTTAGGGTTAAGATGATAATTTCATTGGTCTCTGTTTTTGTACATTAGTTTCTTATTCTTTCTGTCTCAATGTAAAAAGGATATAGTGAGAGGATTGGAGGGTAGAGAGAGAGAGAGAGAGAGAGAGAGAGAGAGAGAGAGAGAGAGAGAGAGAGAGATTGGGGAAGAGAGAGGGAGGTATAAGGAGAGAAAAGGAGAGAGAAGAGGGACAAGAGATAGCAATTAAGAGAGAGATGGAATCAATATCATAGAAGAAATAATATGTGACCAAATTACCCTATATGGAGATGGGAGATAGGGGTACCCTACCTACCTACCTACCTATGCGTTTCCTTGGGCAGCCTCACACGGCACGACCTGACCCGACACAACCCGACCCGACCCACCCAAATGTGTTTCCTTGGGTGCCCTTAGTTACAATACGGCACGAACCGACCTAACCTAACCCAAACTCGTTTCTAGCTAATTGGGCACCATCACACGACTCGGCCTGACCTGTACGAATGTGTTTCCTTGGGTGGCCTCACACGACAAGACCCGATCATGGCGCGACATAGTGACCTCACACAATGCGACATGGTGAACGATGCCACAGCGGAGAAAATGGTAAACGAGCTACCTGAACGTGCACAAGGCACTTGGGTGGCCACAACTTAGAAAAATTGATACGGGCACCCTCGAACGAAACGACCTGACCAAAACGCGCCCGGTTGGGTGACCTCACATGGCGCAACATGGCGAGCCCGACCGAACGATGCCAAAAGGGAGCAAATGAAAAACGAGCCACTCGAGCATGCATAAGGCACCTAGGCAGTCACATCCCTCGAATGAAATGACCTAACCTTAACGCACCCAGTCGAGCGACCTCACATGATGCGACACAAAATGAACTGAGGAACGATGCCACAAGGGAGAAAATAGCAAACGGGCCACATGAACGTGCATAAGGCACCTGAGTGGTCACAACTTAGCAAAACTAATATGGGTGCCCTTGAACGAAACAACCTGACCTGAATGTGCCCGGTTAGGCGACCTCAGACGGCGCGACATGGTGCACCTGAACGAATGATGCCACAAGGGATAAAATGGAAAATGGGCCACCTGAACATGCACAAGGCACTTGGGTGGTGATCACAACTTAGCAAAATTGATATGTGCGCCCTCGAATGAAACGGCCTGACCCGAACGCGCTTGGTTGGGTGACCTCACACGGCGCGACACGGCGTGCCCAAACAAATGATGCCACAAGGGATCAAATGGAAAACGGGCCACCCAAATGTACACAAGGAAAACATAAAACGGAAAATGGGCCACCTAAATGTGCACAAGGCACCCAGATAGTCACAACTTAGCAAAACTGATATGGGCGCCCTCGAACGAAACGGCTCGACCCGACCCAAACGCGCCTAGTCGAGTGGCCTCACATGGTGCGACATGGTGCACCCGACTAAACGATGCCACAAGGGAGAAAATAAAAAACGGGCTGCCTGAACGTGCACAAGGCACTTGGGTGGTCACAACTTAGAAAAACGGATACGGGAACCCTAAAAAAAAATGACCCGACCCGAATGCTCCCAATTGAGTGAACTTACACAGCGTGACACGAAACGAACCAATGGACGATGCCACAAGGAAGCAAATAGAAAACGGGGCACCCAAACGTGCACAAGGCACCCGGGCGGTTACAACTTAGAAAAACTGAGACGGGTGCCCTCGAACGAAACGACGTGACCTGAACGTGCTCGGTCGGGCAACCTAAAACTGTGCAGCACGACGTGCCCGAACGAACGATGCCACAGGGATAAAATGGAAAAAGGGCCAGTTTTTCGTGCACAAGGCACCCGGGTGGTGATCACAACTTAGAAAAACTGGTACATCCACCGTCAAACAAAAAGACCCGACTCGAATTCGCCCCGTCGGGCGACCTGACACGGCGTGACACAACGTGCCCAAATGAACGATGCCACAAGGGATAAAACAGAAAATGAGACACTTGAATATGCACAGGCTGGCACCCGACTAGTCACAACTTAGCAAAACTGATATGGGTGCCCTCGAATGAAATGGCCCGACCCGAACACGCCTGGTCGGGTGACCTCACATGGTGCGACATGGTGTGCCCAAACGAACGATGCTAGAAGGGATCAAATGGAAAACAGGCCACCGGAAAGTGCACAAGGAAAATGGCAAACGGAAAACGGGCTGCCCGAACATGCACAAGGCACCTGGGTGGTCACAACTTAGCAAACCTAATACGGGCGCCCTCGAACAAAACTGCCTAACCCGACCCAAACACGCCCAGTCAGGTGACCTCACACGGCCTGACACGATGTGCCCGAACGAACGATGCCACAAGGGAGAAAATGTCAAACGGGCCACCTAGACATGCACAAGGCACCCGGGCAGTCACAACTTAGCAAAACTAATACGAGCGCCCTCAAATGAAATGGCCCGACCAGACCCGAACGCGCCCGGTCGGGCGACCTCACATGGCACGACACAGTGTGCCCAACCGAACAATGCCACAAGGGAGCAAATGGAAAACGGGCTGCCCGAAAGTGCACAAGGCACCCGGGTAGTCACAACTTAGCAAAACTGATATTGGGTTAGGGGTTTAGAGGTTTAGGGATTAAATGGGTTAGGGTTTTGGAATTAGTGTTTAAGGGGTTAAGGGTTAAGATGATAGTTTCATTGGTCTCTGTTTGTGTACATTACTTTCTTATTCTTTGTGTCTCAATGTAACAATTTTGTAAGTATTGTTGCTTGTTGCCATGTCTTCTTTATTTATTAATTTATAGTGTTTGTTAGCCATTTCTTTACATTTATTGATGAAAATGTCTATTGCAATCAAACCAAATGTATGTTCAATATCCAGTTTCAAAATAAGGCAGAGTGTTGTCACACAATTAAGTCTAGAGAATGGCCATCTAATGAAGTCTTAATAACCAGACTGCACCTCATGACTACTCTAGAAAATCTTAAGTTCGAGTGTCCCACATTTAGGAGAAATTTCGCTCTAATTATACTCTTGCTCCACCTGACTATGTCCTAGAAATACCCTTGTTTATTGCAAAAACATCCTAATGTTGTCGACCTTGTCCCTTAACAGACCAAGGAAACATATGTGACTGAGAGGAATGGAAAGCACTACAAATTTGAAGAGAGTACAAAAGACTAAGATGGTTTAAAGGATAAGCTTGAAGAATCTAGCAGTGTTGAAACAACTAAAATTTGTCCCAAACAAAGAGTTGATAATTCGAAACCTTCTTTTGTACCAGTCAAGCAAGACTACATTCATGTCAGAGCAAGAAGAGGCCAAGTGACTGATAGGCATAGCCTGGAAGATAGGGTATGGTTACCTCTTTTTTGATGAAATATTTGATCTACATTTTGTCTATCGAAGATTAGCCACTTTAACCTTGCCAACAAGGTGGACAAGGGGAGTCACAAGGGAGAGATGGAGATAAATTGAAGGAAAGGGGAGAGAATTAATGGAGAGAGAGAGAGGGGGAGATGAGTGAGAGAGGTAGATCAGAAGCGTAAGAGAGGGAGATAGTTACACAAAGATAGAAGGGGGGCAGAAAGAATGATAGAGGGAGGGATATAGTGAGAGGATTGGAGGGTAGAGAGAAAGAGAGAGAGAGAGAGAGAGAGGGAGATTGGGGAAGAGAGAGGGAGACCCAAACGTGTTTCCTTGGGTGGCCTCATGACATGACACACGTGACCAGATGTGCACAAGGCACCCAAACATGCATAAGGAACCCAGGCGGTCACAACTTAGCAAAACTAATATGGGTGCCCTCGAAGGAAAGGGCCTGACCCGAATGCACCCGGTCGAGCGACCTCACATGGCACGACTCGACGGGCCCAACTGAATGATTCCACAAGGGAGAAAACAGAAAACGGGCCACCCGAACATCCACAATGCACCCGGGCGGTCACAACTTAGCAAAATTGATACGGGCGCCCTCGAACGAAATGGCCCGACCCAACCTGAATGTGCCTGGTCGGGCGACTTGACATGGCACTACATGGCACACCCGACCGAACGATTCCATAAGGGACAAAATCACAAACGGGTCGCCTGAATGTGCACAAGGGACAGAGGCAGTCACAACTTAGAAAAACTGATATGGGCACCCTCGAACGAAATGGATCAACCTGAACGCGCCCGGTCGGGCGACCTCACACGACGGGACACGGCACGCCCGAACGAATGATGCCACAAGGGAGAAAATGGAAAATAGGCCACCCAAATGTGCATAAAGCACCTGAGTGATCACAACTTAGCAAAACTGATACGGGCTCCCTCGAACGAAATGGCTTGACTCGACCTGAACTAGCCTGGTCGGGTGACCTCACACGGCCCGACACGACACGCCTGAACGAATGATTCCACAAGGGAGAAAACAGAAAATAGGCCACCCGAACATGCGCAAGGCACCTGGGCAGTCACAACTTAGCAAACTGATACAGGCGCCCTCGAACGAAACGGCCCGACCCGACCCAAACGTGCCCGGTCGGGCGACCTCACATGGCGCGACACGATGTGCCCCACTGAATGATACCAGAAGGGATCAAATGGAAAAAGGGCCTTCCGAATGTGCACAAGGCACTAGGGCAGTCACAACTTAGCAAAACTGATACGGGCGCCCTCGAAAGAAATGGGCCGACCCCACCCGAACGTACTCGGTCGGGTGACCTCACACGGTGCGACACGACGAACCCGAACAAACAATGCCACATGGGAGAAAATGGAAAACAGGCCACCTGAACATGCACAAGGCACCCGGGTAGTCACAACTTAGAAAAACTAATATGGGCACCCTCGAATGAAATGGCCCAACCTTAACGCGCTCGATCGGGCGACCTCACACGGCGCGACATAGCGCGCCCAAACGAATGATGCCACAAGGGAGAAAATATAAAATGGGCCACCTGAATGTGAAAAAGGCACTCGACCAGTCACAACTTAGCAAAAATGATACGGGCACCCTTGAATGAAACGACCCGACCCGAACGTGCCCAGTTGGGCGACCTCACACGGCGCGACACAGTGCGCACGAACAAACGATGCCACAAGGGAGAAAATGGCAAACAGACCACCCAAATGTGTACAAGACACCTGAGCACTCACAACTTAGAAAAAATGATACGGGTGCCCTTAAATGAAACGACCCGACTCGACCAAAACGCGCCCGGTCCGACGACCTCACACGGTGCGACACGACGCACCCGATCAAATGGTGACACAAGGGAGCAGATGGTAAATGGGCTGCCTGAACATGCACAAGGCACTCGGGTGGTCACAACTTAGAAAAACTGATACGGGCCCCCTCGAATGAAATGGCCCGACTCGACCCAATCGCACCGGGTTGGGCTACCTCACATGGTGCGACACGACACCGCACTCGAAAGAATGATGCCCCAAGGGAAAAAATGGAAAACGGGCCACCCAAACATGCACAAGGCACCCGAGCAGTCATAACTTAGCAAAACTAATACGGACGCCCTCGAATGAAACGGCCCGACCCGAATTTTCCCGGTCAGGCGACCTCACACGACGCGACCTGGCGGGTCCAAACGAATGATGCCACAAGAGATAAAATGGAAAATAGGCTACCTGAACGTGCACAAGACACCTGAGGAGTCACAATTTAGCAAAACTGATATGGGTGCCCTCGAACAAAACAGCCCGACCCGACTTGAACGCATCCAGTCGGGCGACCTCACACAACGTGACATGACACGCCCGAACAAATGTTGCCACAAGGGATCAAATGGAAAATGGGACACCCAAATGTGCAAAAGGCACCTGGGGAGTCACAACTTAGCAAAACTGATATGGGTGCCCTCAAACGAAACTGTCCGACCTGACCTGAACGCGCTCGGTTAGGCGACCTCACATGGCGTGACACGACACTCCCGAACGAATGTTGCCACAAGGGAGCAAATGGAAAATGGGCCACCCGAACGTGCACAAGGCACCCAGGCGGTCACAACTTAGCAAAATTGATATGCATGCCCTCGAACGAAATGGCCCGACTCGACCTGAACGTGCCCGGTCAGGCAACCTCACACAGCGCGACACAACGTGCCCAAACGAATGATGCGGCAAGGGAGAAAATGGAAAACGGGCCACCAGAACATTCACAAGGCACCCAGGTGGTCACAACTTACCGAAACTGATACAGGCGCCCTCGAACGAAACGGCCCGACGCAACCCGAACGCACCCAGTCGGGTGACCTCACACGGCGCGACACGGCGTGCCCGACCGAAGGATGCCACAAGGGAGAAAACAGAAAATGGGCTGCCCAAACATGCACAAGGAACCCAGGTGGTCACAATTTAGCAAAACTGATACGGGCGCCCTTGAACGAAATGGCTCGACCAGACCCGAACGTGCCCGGTCGGGTGACCTCACATGGTGTGACACTACACACCCGAACGAATGATGCCACAAGAGAGAAAATGGCAAACGGGCCACCCAAACATGCGCGAGGCTGTCGAGCGGTCACAACTTAGCAAAACTGATACGGGCGCCCTTGAACGAAACGGCCCGACCCGAACATGCTCGGTCGGGCGACCTCATAGTGCGCGACACAACGCACTTGACCAAACGATGCCACAAGGGAGCAAACAACAAATGGGCTGCCCAAACGTGCATAAGGCACCCAGGTGGTCACAACTTAGCAAAACTAATATGGGCACCCTTGAACGAAATGACCTGACCAGACCTGAATGCACTTGGTCGGGCGACCTCACATGGTGCGACATGACGCACCCACCGAATGATGCCACAAGGGAGCAAATGGAAAATGGGCCGCTCGAACATGCACAAGCCACTCGGGCAGTCATAACTTAAAAAAACTAATACATACGGCCTCGAACGAAACGGCTAGACCCGAATGCGTCCGATCGGGTGACCTCACACGACGCAACACGACGCGCCTGACCGACAAATATGCCACAAGGGAGCAAACAGAAAACGGGCCACCTAAATGTGCACAAGGCACCCGGGTGGTCACAACTTAGCAAAACTGATACAGGTGCCCTCGAACAAAATAGCATGACCTCAACGCGCCTGCTCAGGCGACCTCACATGGCGTGACACGGCGCGCCCGACCGAGCGATGCCACAAGGGAGAAAATGGCAAAAGGGATGTCCGAACGTGCACATGGTACTCGAGTGGTCACAACTTAGAAAAACTGATACGGGCGCCCTCGAATGAAACAACCTGACCCGAACGTGCCTGGTCGAGCGACCTTGCACGACGCAACATAATGCGCCCAACTGAATGATGCCACAATGGATCAAATAGCAAACGAGCCTCCTAAACGTGCACAAGGCACCCTGGTGGTCATAGCCTAGCAAAACTGATACGGGTGCCCTTGAAAGAAACAACCCAAACTGAATGCATCCAGTCAGGTAATCTCACACGGCGCGACACCGCGTGCTCGACTGAACAATGCCACAAGGGAGGAAACGGAAAATGGGCTTCCTGAACGTGCACAAGGCACTCGGGCGGTCACAACTTAGCAAAATTGATACGGGCGCCCTCGAACAAAATGGCCCGACCCGAATGCGCCTGGTTGGGTGACCTCACACGGCACGATGTGACGCGCCTGACTGAACGAATATGCCACAAGGGAGAAAATGGCAAACGAACCTATGGTGTATGACTACGGGTGAAGCCACCTAATGGTGTATGACTGCAGGTGAAGCCACCCAATGGTGTATGACTGCAGGTGTTTTATGGTTGGTAAGCCTAGCTGATTCACAACCTCTGCTGAAATGAGGTTCTTTTGGCTCTTGTTTTCGACAATGAACTGCAGTGGAGAACCCTTCACCCACATCTATGAGTGGAAGAGGCGATCCTCCTCCTCCGAATCTTCGGGCTCATCCTTATGGATCTTGGTGGTGGAAACAGTGGCACTAGGCTCTGCATCAATCATATGATTCCCTTTGTCATTCCCCTTATCGGGTTTTGACTTAGAATCAGAGCATGCATCTTGTTAGCACTCATTTTTTCACCCTCAAAAGTTGTCTTTCATGATCATTTTTTGGCTATGATTCCTTATGCCTTCACTATATTCACCATTTTTCGTTGTTATCATATACCTCGATTTTTCTAAAAATCCCTAAATTACCCCAATCTGGCCATTTGCATGCTAAAATATATGAAATCCTATTTTTCCTAAACTACCTTAATGATTGTCCTATATATTTCCCTCTTTTGCCATTTTTGTAAAAAATCTCAAAATGCCCTAACCCTATCGTATTCTAGCTTATTTTATTGGGCAAATAAAAAAGTGTATATCAATTTTATATTTAATATAAAATTGTTTATATTTTTAATAAAATTGTGGGCTTTTTACAAATTGCTTATATTTTTAGTAAAATTGTGGGATTTTTATAAATTGTTTATATTTTTAATAAAATTGTGGGATTTTTACTCCATCGAGCACCTGGCTCAGCCCGAGCACCTACACTAATCAGCATAGGACCGAGGCCAAGAACTACAAGCTAAACCAAAACCAAATCAAAGTCATGAGGGGAGGGGTTGAGTGCATGCACTCAGTCCCAATTGATTTTATGAGTGTGCATAGCCTTCGGCTCGTAGTCGAAATATGTAAAACCTCAACACATATATAAACACCAATATCGCTTATATGCCCAGTGAATGTGGGATTATCCCACCGAACACCTTTGCCACCAACCATCACAAGAGCGACACTCTGCCACCAACTATCGCAAGAGTGACACATTGCCACCAACCGTCGCAAGAGCGACACTTTTCCACCAACCATCTCAAGAGTGACACTTTACCACCAACCGTTGTAATAGCGATGCCTTCCTCTAAACGTCACAATAGAGACACCTTCCTCTAACTGTCGCAATAGTGACACCTTGTCTCTGTAACATTGCAATAATGACATATTTTAGAAATCCGTCGCAACTACGATGTTTTTTTGCAAACGTCGCAAGATCGACACTTACCTCTAAGTGTCACAATACTGAAACTTGTCTCCAAACATCGGTATGGTGACACTTTGTGGCGGGATTTGAAAAATTGATAAAATTTGGGGAAATTTCTGACATTTCGTCAAAAGTGTCGGAATTTTTGCCAAATGTACTAGTGACACTAGCTACGCAAGGGCTCCTAAGACAGGTAGGCCTCCTCAAGTTCTATGAGGAGGCTACTTTCCTAAAGGGCCATAGTTTTTTTTTGAGACATCTTATCCGAAGGTGGAATGGCCAGAAACAGGCTTTCCGAGTTGGTATTAACCATTGTCACATGCCCACTGAGGAGCATATATATTTCATTACAGGGCTATCAAGGAGAGGGGTGTATTTTCCATCATTCCCAGAGGTTCCAACTAGTTGTGTAGCAGGGAGTCAGTTAGTTTACTCCCTGAGATACATTGGAGAAAATGTACTGTATCCTGCAGAGTTTTGGGTCGCTGGAGGTCAGTTACGTATTGGTGCATTTGGTAGGGAGGAGGTGCAGTGTCTCTTACTTATCATTTCTACCATTTCGTGCAACACCAGTGACAGGAAATGCATTAGTTTCTTGCTTCTATATTATGTTGATTATTTAGTACAAGAGCCACGACTTGTTAGGTGCTCTGCCATTTTTTTGCAACATTTCTGTACAGCCTTAGATAGATGTCGTGCTCATGCATAAGGGAGGGTGAACTTCCCTTTTTCTTCAGAGCTTTTTTGTTTATTTTTTGAGAGTTTTCTAGAGACGGGGCCTATTTTTCTTCGGCAGCCTCGTAGGCTTCTGTTTGAGCCACGTATGCACATGTGGGGGTAGATGATGCCCAAGAGGGATGACACTCTGCTTGCAGTGAGGATATCACATGATGCACTGGAGTTGCTAGCCAATGTTGATGAGCATCCCTTCATTATGGTCCCCTGTCATTACATGGGTGTGGATTGGCGAGGGTGTGCCAACATCCTCTTCACAACTTATGAGCCACCAAATGATAGAGATAATATTACTGTTCTATTTATAATTAAATTTGTTCTAGGATGTTCTTTAACTTGTTTTTATTAAATTGTGTGATGAAATTGTCTAATTATTGTTGTGTACTTGTATATATTTTGCAGACATTAGCACTTTTGATGGCGACAAGATTCCGACACCACCACATGATCTAGGTGTGGATCTTGATGATGATCAGGCCATGCCAGATGCTGAGGATCATCGGGAGGCTGGTGCAGAGAGACCTGCTCCTGCTGGTGCACTGGTACTGCCTTTTGCTAGGCGCGGTCGACTTGATGCTAGATACAGGATGGATTTGGGTGACCAACTCAGTGCATTGATTGTTAAGGCAGGCATTAGGCCCGCTCATTAGAGAGATATAGAGGCTGATGATAGGCTATTATAGATGTGGAGAGGCATGGCGCGTGACATGTACAACCTGATGTAGCATGTCGTAGGAGTTATGGCAACTGTTACGCGACTGACGAGCATTGTTGCATGTTATAGGCATGGTCAAGCCGCAGCACGTGATGGAAAGTCCACGAGAAGTGACTCATCATCTCATGATCATTCACCTCGCGTTGTGCCAGATGAGCATGAGCCTCCACTAGCATTCAACAATAGTCAACATGGAGATGAGGCTAGACCATCGGCCACGTCGAGTCAGTAGCTTGCAACATCCATCAGTACTCATGATCAAGAGCATGTTGGATCATTAATCGTCGAGGCTGCACCATTGACTAAGCAGGCCTCCACTAGTACTGATATTGATGTTGTACTACCACCGGTGATCCATGACATTTATAATATAGTTGTATATTTTTAACATTATTCAGTTATATATATATATATATATATATATATATATATATATATATGTATATATGGTCCATGTATTTTATGTTCATGTTGCAAATTTACTTAATTTACATGTTGGTGATCATCATGATGTGTATATTGTTAGGTCATGTTAGATATGCTCATTTAATGTGCGGATTGTAGATATATGTGTATGTGATAGCATGAGTTATTTTACATGAGATGTATATTTGATGTTTGTGTTGTGATGATGTTAATATATAATGTTAATTGTGTTTTGTTAGATGATCATGATCATGATGATTTTAACGATTTTGAATGTGTTTTTTAGTCAAATATGATGTTTGTATGATGGTTATCATGAACGTGATGTTTATTAATTTTTTAAATATTAAACGATCACGATATTGTAAAATTGTAATATTTGTAATTCTAATTGTATGTAAAATTCTAAAATTGTAATTGTAATTGTAATTGTACGTGAAATTGTAAAATTGTATAAATTGTAATTCTAATTCTAATTCTAATTTTAATGGTATGTAAAATATTTGTAACATTTTAATTGCATTATTGTGAATTGATTGTAATTTCCAAATTGTAATTGTATGTAAAATTCTAAAATTGTAATTGTAATTGTATGTGAAACTATAAAATTGTAATTCTAATTGTAATTCTAATTCTAAAGTTAACTGTAATTGTATGTAAAATATTTGTAAAATTTTAATTGTATTATTTTGAAATGAATTTATTTAAATTTTTAAATTTCAAATAATTGTAAAATAATAAATCTAGAATAATATGAATTATTTATAAAGTTTAGAAAATAATGCAAATAGATTAAGGTACTTTAGAATTATCATTATTTTATTATGATCTTAGATTAAAAAAAAAAAAAAACTAATTTATACAATACGTTATTGTTTTTTAGATCAACATAATTGAAAATTATCAAGTGAATTATTGATTTTAACATTAACATAATGCAAATTACCGATTAATTCAAAATATATATTATAATGTTTTGAAAAACCCATCTTAAAACGTATAAATATTAATGAAATAACACATGTACCATATCACTCTCGGTTATCATGACCACCCTCATTATATTCTAGCTCGCATGGCATGATAACACTATTGTTCACAAAAATATGTTTTGATCTAGAGTCATGTGTCAATACGAACCACCAATCCCTATCCAGCACGTCTAGGTAAAAAAAACACCCGGTTGCAGTGTTTGGGGAAACATAGGGCTCCTTAGCTTCATCCCACATCCTTTTAGAGTTGATACGTATTAGCCTACTATCATAATCTTCCTTTACATTATTCTGATCAAAGGTGTCCCACCACTTGCACCTAAAAATAACACATTGGAAAGAAGAGAAATCCACTTTAATGATCTCTTGCATCTTTCTTACGTAACCTAATGTCCCTCGTACTAGGTTTTGATCATGGTGGCTAGATCGACTAGATTGATCGAACTCGACTTCAACTCCACAGTCTTGTGTGATGTTTCCAGCATCGGCATTTTCTGTGTGAAAATGGTGTCCATATGCCCACATAGATGGGAACAAATGCACCTATTATAAAAAAGTTAAAAAAATCGTAGTTTCATATGTCTTATAATAACCCAACAGTTAAAATATGAAATGTATATGTCTTATAAGTTTCAAATTTACATATAAATTAAAAATATTATTATCGAGTTGCTGCACCTAATCCCTCCATTTAACGCATCTACTTTAGCACACGGGTAACGACCGGTAGCACTGTATTTCTCTCTGACTTGGTCAGCAACCTAACTATTGGGGCATATTTTTGGCATATTTTTTTTTAAATGATCGGGATAAGGCACACTTTTACCATTCAATCGTCTGAATTATATCTTGTCACTATCCCATTTCATCCTCTTTTGTTCGTACAATGCGACCCACGGTTGTGTCGCTTCAAAATTTTAAAGAACGAATTTATTGATTGCCTAAATTTCTGCATTCGCTGATGAAATAAAACCAACATTATATATTACATAGAGATAAAAATATACATTATATCAAATTTCAACATGAATAATAATTACTTTTTGTAAATTTGACAAAATTATAAGTCACTTACTCTTTATCAAGCGCTTTTTTCCACTCGTTTGGAGCAACTCCCCTTCTCTTTTGCCTTCATCCCTTTCATCATCCCAAATCTCCACACCTGGTCTGTTGTCGATCTGCTTGATGTACTCACTAGCATAATAGAAAGACTCATACGATATGTACCCCTCTGCCATAGACCCCTCGGGTTTTTCCCTTTCTCGAACAAAACCTTTCAATTTCTTCATGTATCTCTCTAAGAATAACATCCAATGATAATAAACCACCCCAACTAATTCAACCTCATAAGAAACCACCAGTGCAATTCCTTCTCAAACATACAAACAATTTGAACTATCTCTTGACGCCACCATGGAATGCTAGCCACATGAATCTCCTTTGACATGATTCGACACAAAAATGCATATAATTTAGATATGGCACATCCTAGGTCTTAAGGTAATTCATGTTTCACACACCCACGCACGAACAAAGGATAATGACACTACAAAGTTATAAACACGTGCAATAATATACAAAACTAGTTATGTTTTATGATCCTCACATGGGATAAATTTTTTTAATATAAAAAATAATAAAACCATGCATTTGAAATTGTACGTACTCTTAGAATATTCAAATGGTTATGCGATTTAAACCCCAGCAAATACTCTGTAATATTCCAAATATGGAATTTTCTACAACAATAAGAATACCCCAAGGTATTCCAAAGTTGGATATCATCAAGTAATCAACTCATGTAGTGTTTTTAAACACATAACCGTCATAGAACAATTACAACAACAAACTATGATTTTATATAAGTCACCAAGTGGGGAAAAGCAACTAATTTGGCCTCAAAAACATTATTTTGTGAAGATGGAGTTATAATAGTGGAAAATAATGGTTGTGTCCCTTATAATAGACAATATAGGACATTTAATAAAAATATTTTTAGGAAAAAATGCCTTTAGCCTAGTTAAACAGGCCTCCCATGCTCAAGACAACTAAAAATTGATAAAACCCCAAGACTACAAAATACCGGAGCTACTGCATAAGAGAATGCGTAGTATAATAGAGGTTAAACTTAGAAAAATAGAGAAATATATCTGATATTATTATTATATTACTCAATGAGGCATAAAAACAAAGATATCATCTCTTTTATACAGATCCAAGAAGACCTGGCAAAGGTTTCTTGACAAAAATGATATACATGAAAGAGTTGTTGTAGATATGTGGCTGAATCACCATGTATGGTTGTATATATAAATGATAATGGCTGAACATACAAATAAATAGCTGTAGAATCCTTTCTAGCTCTCCCAAATAAAGGATGATCCTTCTCTTGGGAAACTAGCCCCTCAAAATGGGACTTTCACCCCTTGCACTGCACACCATAAGAAATAACGCGGTTTTATGAAGTGGCTACATTTTTTCTAAAGGTAAGTGCTTGGCCCAACACCAGGTAGTGGAAAATTTAGATCAGAACCCTCCTCTTAGATTTCCTAGACAAGATCTCCAAGAAAGAGTAGGGAATCCCCTCTCGAACAAACCCTTGCACTAAGCAGTGCAACAACTTAGCTAAAAAGCCAAGTATGCAGAAATTCTAAGCAGACCACATAAAAATATAATCTCCAATATGTCCATATGCTTGCCATATCCTTCATTATATAATTGATGAGATCTCTCACCAAGGGTCCCACCCACTATGAGGTTGCTTCCATGCAAAGGCTCCTCCACAAAAATTGTGTTGTCCATCAATATGGTTTAATGTATCTAGACAGCTTTGTTGACTTAGTCAACCTTGACTAAATCTTCACGCCCCACCCATTTTCACACTCAATGTGCCTTCATTTTTTCTAGCTGGATTGATCTCTATTCACATTGAGTTGGCTTTATTTAGGATCCACTTCTTTGAGAATAAAACATGTTGACTTGGTCAAAATTGACCTTGTCCACATATTTTAGACCTTTTTCACACATGTGGATGCTTCAACTGGTTATTTCATGATCCGTTTCCACACTAGGAGGGATTTTTATTCATACTTGAGAAAATTATGAGCCTCCTTGCTCAATTATTCATGAATCTGGATTTCAAAAGAAAAATTAATATTCCTATTAGTTGTAAGCTAATTTATGAATATTATAGTCTCCCCCTCCCAAATGTTTCTTGTGCTCAAGCAAACGCAAAGCTGCTGCAAAATCTTCCCTTCTTCTCTTGTGGCCTCCTCATCCAATAGTCTCCACCATTCCTATGAATTTTCTGCAATAGTTTGTCTTCCAATGGTCCTTCCTTAAAGTGAAAGTTGGCCTTTGTTGAGTAAAACCAATGGATCTCATCATGAAAGAATGGAATGTTGTTATGGAAACCTTCTTATTGATCCATGGCCTCCTCAATATATAAGTGATGACAATCACAGGGAATTTCATGATTCATGAAAGACTCCCATATCCATGCTATCATCCAAATGAAGTGGATCACCTTCCAGCTTGGAAATCCATAGAAAAACTCCTCCCAATTTCTCATGAGAGGTATGCCCAAAGTGCTCCAACCAAACATATGGCCCACATCATAAAGAAACAAGTGGTATGAAATGGTGGCCATATAGTTTCTCATGCTCCCCTTGGAACATGTAGTGCAGAAAAAGTAGGGACTTCCTTTCCACAAAGACACATCCAAAAAGTGTGCCTCTCCTCCAACCATGCCCCCAACAAAGATAAGAACATCTTCAGCATGTGGG
Organism: Pinus albicaulis; assembly: GCA_034641835.2. NCBI lineage: Eukaryota > Viridiplantae > Streptophyta > Pinopsida > Pinales > Pinaceae > Pinus > Pinus albicaulis. Next base: position 272,570,761 of record CM076576.1, read on the forward strand.
ATCATAAGTAAGATCATGCTAGCTACCATATATAATAAGGGAGAAGGAAAATGGTCTCCCATGTGCAGCCAGCGCAGTTTTCCTCCTAACTACCATATGATATGATATGATATGATATGACAAGCATTCTCCCCAACACTTGTTTGCTTCCCCATCCTTCTTGCATGCTTGGAGAAGGTGTATGATGGTTGTTGTTAAGCAATCACACCATGAAGAGTACATCACCTCTCCAAGACCTCCTAAGGAATGGCTAGCATCACCATTGTTCATGGCCCAAAGTGGCTCATGAAGCCCATCAGAAAAAGTGCCCCCTCTTGGAACCAAGACCTGGACATGAGTGTTAAGAAAATACAAGTATATAATAAATACATCATGAGATTCAGCAATACAATGTTTTTCATACACTTGTTTAAAAGCAGCAAGGTAGCTCATGGATGAGCTCCCTTTCACACTGAATGAATACGGAGGTGATAATGATAAATATTTCCAAGAGCTATGTTCCTCCTCAACCAAAAAATAATCCATACACTTACTCATATGAGAGTGCATCTCCTCTTTGAAATTTTCCCACATGAATCCATCTAAGATAGTATGACATGTTTTAATGAAACTAGTGGGATTTGAAGGCAAGACCTCATAAGTTGTATCAAGTAGTTTGTTCTTGAGTTTGGAATCTTTAGTTAAGTATATATGATAATGAACATAAATGATCCCATCAACTAACTTATACTTCCCATCCATTGATTTCCCATCAAGAACATTACATGTGAATAGGTCCCTAGAATATTCCATCAAGAGTTGGGACTCCTAATAAGGGTCTAGGCTTCCCAACATTGACAGCATTGTATAGGTCTGAAATGTGGCATCTATCATATGATGGCTCTCCTCCTTGACATGCTTGATGTTAAAGTTACATGTCGGAGTATTTCCAACTTTCTTTTGCTGCCCCTCTTACAGCTGATCTTGCTCAAGACAAGATTTAAGTTTAGGAGAGTCACCCTCCCTTTGAAAGGTTCTCTTTCTCAAAAACATCCACAATTTTGCTCCTGCATACAAAAATGAAATCATAATTTTGTTATGTTCAGAAATATTCATTATATATTGGAGTATCCTTTGCTGCCTAAAAGCTATGGAGTAGCCTTTTGATACTATGCTCATATCAACACAGATTTCTGAGTCTATTCCCTCCAATGCAAATAGATGAATGGAAGAAAGCAAGGTCAATTTTAGAAATTTTCCTAGCCTTCCATCAATGATTCTCAACGTTGTAGTGGCTCCTTCCAAGGTTCCCTCTCTAGAAAAATATGTTGCTGCTGCATATAGTTGAGAGAACACTTTAGTTTTCCTCCAATCAAGAGGTCTTCCTGTTGAAATGTCTCCTTGCAAAGAGGCATCAAGGCGTAGAGTAGGATGTGAATGTAGGTGGACAAATTTGCCCCTATCCTTGTTGCATAGGTCCTCTTGCCTTCTTTCTTCTTTCAAAATTTGAAATATAGAAGGGTACATGCTCTTCATCTTGTGATACCCTTCCTCTTCTTTTCCTCCTCCTATATTCAAGATCTCATCTTTTGGCAATGAAGGTAGATGTTGCTCATGTGTTATGCCAAGAGCTCTATGTGTGATACCTTTTCGAACTCCTTGCAAGAGTGAAAGAGTTTCTTTCTTTGGAGCAAGTTCTCCATCCTCTTCTTCATGAGGTGCTTGAGGTGCCCTTGTTATGACTACGTTATCTTCTCTTTCCTCTCCTTTCTCTTCTTCACTAGTTGAAGTTTTCTTACCTTCAACAAGAGACCTTAGATCTTGGTCTTCTTTTGAAGAATTAATATTCATGTATTTCTTTTGAGAAGAAAGCCCTTCATCCAAAGGAGATCTTTCCCTTGGAAAAAGTATCAAGCAAGCTCACCACCTATTTATTGGTTTTTAGAAATGGAGTTGGACATATAGACCCTCCCAACTCATGCAAAAATTTTGTTTGATGTGGTTTGATAGTTCGAATAGAAGATGTTTCACATGAAATATCATCAAACCTCTCTATTAATCTTTTAATGAACCTTGCATATTTATATGTATTTGCATTCCTTAAGGAAAATGATTCAAACAACCACCAAGCATAGGCCTTACCCTCAAAATGCAGTGCTGCTACTTTGATGGCTTCAATTTCTGAAACTTGATGTTGTTGCACAAAGGTGTCTAGCTCCTTCACCCAAGCCCTAGCTCGACAATGAGGTGATCCATAAAAAGTAGATAGAAAAAATCTACCATCACCCTACTTATTTCTCCTTGTGCTCCTTTCCTTAATTTGGCAAAACCCTTGTAATTTCAAGTGATCTTTGAACTCCTTGGATTGATCTTCATATTCCTGCAAATAATCACCAAGAGTATCTCTCTTTGGCATATCTCCTGTCTTCCTCTTCATGAAGAAATTGCTAATAGAATGTGGTATATATGATGATATGGCTGAGTGCTCATATCCATAAGATGAGGACTTATAATCTTCCTCTTGTATAGATCTTGCTGAGGGATTTTCAGATTTCTACCTCATCATTCCTTTGATGCCCTTGCTTCTACCCTGTAGATTTGGAAAAAGAAGATTTGAGAACCAAATTTCTCTAGAAAAAAAGTGTTTTCTCTAATTTATTCTACAAATATACTCCTCTCCATGAGAATACTCCATGATGCTTGAAGCTCACAGGCTGAGCCAAGATTATTGCTCTAATACCACTGTAATATTCCAAATCTGGAATTTTCTACAACAATAAGAATACCCTAAGGTATTCAAAAGTTGGAGAACAACAAGTAATCAAATCATGTAGTGTTTTTAAACACATAACCATCATATAAAAATTACAACAACAAACTATGCTTTTATACAAGTCACCAAGTGGGGAAAAGCAGTTAATTTGGCCTCAAAAATGTTATTTTCTGAATATGGAGCTATAAAAATGGAAAATAACGGTTTTTTCCCTTATAATAGACAATATAAGACATGAATAAAAAATATTTTTAGAAACAAATGCCTTTAGCCTAGTTAAATAGGCCTCCCATGCTCAAGACAGCTAAAAATTGACAAAACCCCAAGACTGCGAAATGTCGGAGCTGCTGAATAAGAGACTGCGCGGTATAATGGAGGTTAAACTCATAAAATATGGAAATATATACGATATTATTATTATATCACTCAATTTGGCATAAAAACAGAGATCTAATCTCTTTTATACAAATCTAGGAAGACCCAACAAAGGTTTCTTGACAGAAATGATATACATGAAAGAGTTGCTGCAGATCTATTGATGAATCACATTGTACAGCTATAGATATACATAATAATGGCTAAAAATACAAAAAAAAGGCTGTAGAATCCTTTTATAGTTCTCCCAAAGAAAGGCTGATCCTTCTCTTGGCAAACTAGCTCCTCAAAATGGGACTTTCACCCCTTCCATTGCACACCTTAAGAAATAATGCAGTTTTCTAAAGGGAATACATTTTTGCTAAAGGAAAGTGCTTCACCCACCACTGGGTAGTGGAAAATTCAGATCATAACCCTCCTCTTATATTTCTTAGAGAAGATCTCCAAGAAAGAGTAGGGAATCCTTGCCCGAGAAAACCCTTGCACCAAGCAGTGCAACAACTTAGCTAAACAGCCAAGTATGCAGAAAGTCTAATTAGACCACATAAAAATATAATCTCCAATATTTCCATATGTTTTCCATCTCCTTCATTATATAATTGATGAGCTCTCTCACTAAGGGTCCCACCCACTACGAAGTTGCTTCCATGCAAAGGCTCCTCCACAAAAACTGTGTTGTCCATCAAGATGGTTCAATGTATCTAGAAATATTTCTTGACTTAGTCAACCTTGAATAAATCTCATGCCCTACCCCTTTTCACACTCAAGGTGCCTTCATTTTGTCTAGCTGGATTGATCTCTATTCACATTGAGCTGGATTTATTTAGGAACCACTTCTTTGAGAATAAAACATGTTTACTTGGTCAAACTTGACCTTGTCCACATATTTTAGACCTTGTTCACACATGTGGATGCTTGATATGGTTATTTCATGATCCATTTTCAAACTAGGGGGGATTTTTATTCATACTTGAGCAAATTATGAGCCTCCTTGTTCAATTATTCATGCATCTGGATTTCAAAAGAAAAATTAATATTCCTACTAGCTGTAAGCTAATTTAGGAATATTACATGGTCATCCATGGGGAAGCAGCACTGTAGTGAAGACCCGTATGAAGTTGGCACCCTCACACCCATTATAACTTCCTTTGCCAAAGAAATATCATATTTTTTTGAAATCCATGGGACATCACCTTCTTTTAAAAACCATGAATTAGAGGGACCACCGCGTGCCTCTGATCCCATACTTTCTAATCATCTTAGCCAATGTTTATTTTTATTTTTTAAAGTAATAAGATCTTTCTTAACAACCAATGTGTCACTTTGTTTCGATGATATGTACCTCCATAAAGAAGATGAAACATTTTTAAATATATGCATGGGATCTAATAAGTGGGTAATCTTAAGATGCTCCCAATAAGGAAGATCATAATAGATAGATTTCCTTTTCATCCCAATGGGAAATCTCTCAACATATGTTTCAAATAAATATGGATCATCGAACATAGGCTCCCCATTTGAATCGAACATTTATATGAACTCCTTCTCCTTCTCTCTCTCATATGCTCTAATCCATTCTGCTGGTGTCATTATTGGAGGCCTTTGGGTTCTCTCTCATTTACCATTGAAAGTGGATGCTGCTTTTTTGTAAGGGTGTTCTTCTCATAGGAATACCCTAGATCAATAATACACTGGCTTTCGTAGGTCTTTGGACCATCTACCTTTCAGGGTAGGTCCACAACATTTACATCCAAAATACCCTTTTGTTACAAGACTTGCGAGATTATATTTTATAAATTAATTAATATGCATGGCATCTTAAAGAATATCATGAAGATGAGACCAAATATTACAATGAATTAAATAACTAATAGGTGAAAGAATATTGTTATGTATATAAACAAATCAATAAATTAAACATGTAATTTACCAGAGAAAACTCCTAAGCATAGATAATCATGTGTCGTGTAAGCAGATATGTCATACAATGTAAAAATCATCTCTGCTACGATGGGTCTTGATACATTGTATACATTTATCCCATCCCATAATTCCTTCAATTCATCTACTAGTGGTTGTAAGTAGACATCCATATTCTTTACTTTCCTTCTACGAGGGACTATGAGAGCCAACATAAGATGTTCATTCTTCACGGAAAACCATGGGGGCATATTGTTATTGATCACTACTACAAGCCAAACAGAATAGTTGTTGTTCTTGAGGGAATATGGGTTGATGCCATTCATGGCTATGCTGAGTTGTAGACTTCATACTTCATCCTTGAATTTTTCGGGCCATGTATCCTCTATATGCTTCATGTTTATTGAATCAGTTGGGATTCCCATAACTCCCAACTCACTTATGTGTGAGACATGCAATCACTAAAACATAGCTAATTATTTGCAATGAAAGAACCTTTGAATGCTTAGGATTATAGGCATGTGCCTCAATATCTTAGAAGGAGGAATAGTACGTGATTTACCGTTCTTTTTTTATTTATCATACCTGTCATGCCCATGTTTCAGACACATCTCTTTCTCTTCATATTCTCCTCTATATAGAATACAATCATTTGGACATGCATGATATGATATGTACTCAACACCCAACGTTTTCAACAATTTCTTTGGCTCTTCGTAGCTAACGGTCAAGACATTATCACTTTGAAGAAACTTATCTTTGAATAACCTGTAGTTTTTTATCGTGGAAAAATATATTAATAAATGTATATTAATGTCGATATAATTATTAACGTTCATAAAATTTACCATTTGTAATGTTCATTGCAGTGTACTGATTATATTTAAAATTTATATAAGGGAGTACTTTATGGTAACTTACCTCAAAAGTTTCAAGAAACATGCATTCGACAAGCCAAACTTTGCTTTCAAGTGGTACAGTAACATCTTTGTCCCCAACTGGGTAGACTTTGACTGACCGATAGGTCCAAAGAGAGGGGTGGTGGAAGAAAATTTAAGGCTTTCAAAAAAGGTGTCAGCTATATGAGCATCATCCCATAGCTAATCATCATTTTGGAATGCATCTAACAACATTTCCTCCATGGAATTCGTATCCCTTAAGTAATCATACATACAAACCTCTATTTGGTTGCCTCCATTGCCAGCTTATGAAGAACTACTATTTATGTCGTTATTCCTAATTGGTGAATCTGGACAAAGCAGGAATTAAATCGGTGGTTGATTCAACCATTATTAGTATCATTCCTCTCTGATTTTTTATCGTAATTAAGTCTTCTCTCAATTTGAAATTGTTTTGGGGTGCAACGGAAGATGGTAGTTAGGTTGTTCATCATCACTAGAATCCTAATAATTTAAAAAAAAAAATATTTAAACATGATTAGCAAAAAATATATGATATCAATAAGTAACCACGTTGACAATATTGCATGATTATAAATTGGTTTGACGTTGAGATAATTACATATTAATAAATATATATACCAAACAATTATAATTGTTACCATCATTTTCCTGGGATTGTGGCTAGAAGAAGCAATATTGTTACAATTTGCAGGGTGAAGCAGTTGTCCATTTTCATCTACCAAATGTGCCTTGCGGTATGTAGCTCTTGATAAGAACTTCTGATGTTTTGGAGCAGTTTGAATATTTTGTGCATCTGAACTCGATTTTGAATCTGCATGAACCTGCAAATTTGTATAAACTATAAATTTAATTAAGCTGTGCATGATTGACTGCGTGGATAAAAAACATAAATTCAATTGGATAGTGAAAATATAAATAAAATCTGAAGTAAATATTACGTCTTGAGATGGATAGGGAGAACTTCGCAATGGACTTTGAGAAACATTATGGAACAAGTTGTATTTTGAGGAATTTTCCATTCCATATAATTATGATATTTTCCCCCTCGATTTGAACAAAACAATAAAAAATTTTGGTGCACACACCTAAATGTAATTTCGGTGCCTAATGTATAGATCACTGCGTCGGTGCATTTTTGGTAATGTACACTAGTGCCATTTTATACCCTGACGCACCAGTGTGGTTCGATTAAGGGATGCACCCGTGACAAATAACCGCAAATAAAAAAAGCGCAACTCTATTTTCTTTAAGTTAAAAAAAAAAAGTGGTAAATTGAAAAATGGGCAGTAAAATATTTTCGAAAATCTATTTTCATAAAACATTTCTTTAAATACTAAACACTTTTTATTATATCACCATTTTTGAAAAACAATTCAGCCATATATTTGCAGGATATATACTTTGGGAAAATGGAGCATGCAAGCACTTTGGAGCAGGGAAATACATTCGAATAGAAGTATTCAGACAATTAGAATTCCAAACCTCTCATGATTCAAACCCTGTAGCATAGAATTTCAAATGATGTGAATAAATTTTATTATTTTTTTAACTTTTTCTGTAGTTTTTTTTTATGCAGTAAAAGAAAAAAATCAAAGTTTATTTTTATTTTTTACTTTTTCTATAGTTTTTTTTATGTAGTAAAAGAAAAAAATCAAAATTTATTGTTTTTTTACTTTTTTCTGTAGTTTTCAAAAACAAAATAAAAAAGAAAAATCCATTTTTAGAAACAAAAACCCTAGATTATTTTTGTTTTTGCTTTCAAAATTAGGGCTTTTCAATTTAGATTTATAGGGTTTGTATAGTCATAAGACATTTAACCTAGGGGGCGACTTCCATAGTCAGATCCCAATCCATGTCGACCCTTGCGTGAATTAAAAAAAAAAACCATATTTTTTGTCCTCGGTACGCCCCGTGTAACATAGCGCACATGTGCACTTTGTTATACCAACGCACCGAAAAAGTACAGTGATTAAAAAAAAAAAAATTTATGTTTTTATTAGTGTGACATATGTAACATATGGCACCGGTGCACTATGTCATTATGGCGCACCACGAACGTGCTATTTCGCAAAAAAAAAACCATTTTAGAAACAAACTCTACATTCTTTTTGTTTCTGCCCTTTGTTCTCCTTGTTTATGTGATTTCAGAATTAGGACATTTAAATTTATATTTATAGGGTTTGTATTGATAAATATAACCCTAAGACATCCAACCCATAGGACGACTTGCATAGTCAGATCCCAATCCATGTGGCCCTTGCGTAAATTAAAAGAAAATATCTTTTTTTCATCGGTGTGCCCTGCATACCTGAGAGCACCGGTGCACTCTATTAACCCAGTGCACCGTGAATGTACTATGATAAGAAGTTTAAAAAAATATATATTTTCTCTCAGTGCGCAATTTGTAAAATATGCAGCCGATGCGCTATTTCATTATGGCACACCGCGAACGTTTTGTTTTGCAAAAAAAAAACACTTTCAAAAAATACAAACCCTACATTCTTTTTGTTTCTACCCTTTCTCCTCCCTCTTTCTATGATTTCAGAATTAGGGCTTTTCAATTTAGATTTATAGGGTTTGTATTAATAAATATAGACCTAACACATCCAACCGACGAGACGATTTCCACAGTCAGATCCCAATCCATGTCGGCCCTTCTGTGAATTTAAAAGAATTGTTTTTTTTTCATCGGTGCTCCCAACGTACCTAGTACACTGGCGCTCTATATTTTACAAGCGCACCGCAAAAGTAATGTGATAAAAAATTAGAAAACAATTCTTTTTTTTAGTGCACCATATGTGAATTATGGCACCAATTTATGCTACAAAAACTAACACTAGACGATTTTTATTATTTTATCATGGTTAATTGGTGCGATGGTTGACATGTAACACACCGGTGCTCCTTTTTGACATAGAGCACCATACGGTTTATTGTACTATTTGTGCAGTGTGTTTCTAAGACCCCCACGCACTGACGTCGGTGCGTACACCATGAATGGTGCACTAGTTTCTTGAGATATTTTTTTTACTTGAAAATTTTACAATTTATTTATAAATATATTAATGAATGATATGGTACAGGTTTGAGATTGATAAAGAAATGACTGACAAGAGATCAAGTAACAAAAATACTGATAACACATCAAGAAAAGAAAAAAAGGCAAGTTCTTTGTAAATTATTTACAAAAAATATTATTTCTGAACTATATGTAAGTTTAATTAATATGTATTATTTACTGTGTATCATGCAGAGCCACAAAATGATGAAGCTCGATAAGATTATTTCTGATCTAGGACCAGAAGGGTGTAAAAGCTTGATGGAAAAATTTCAAAAGGATGAATCAGGTGAATGAAAAAATACCATCGATCCAATATGAGTTTATTTTTTTAATTTTAATTAATAATATAATTAAAATTATTAGATAACATGTGTCAAATAGTCTATTAATTCACATATGTTCAATGTTCTACAGGGACCAACAACTCAAAAAATAAATGTTGTTCTAAGAAAAGAAAAAAAATAGAACATGCAAATGAAAATGAATTTTTCCTTAGCTCATCTAGATTGGTGTTGGAGGTTAATGAAAGGGGGAAAATATTTTAAAAAAAATTGAGGGATCTAGTGGAATGAATGTATAGACGTTCTTTCCAATCATAATACAAAAACCAATGCAATGATTCCAGGAACCAAATTTTATCTAAATTACAGGAATATTTTCTAGAGAATTGGTCAATGAGACATGTCAGACTTTTAATAGCAAAAACGTACAACAACAAAAAAGAAGGAATGAAAAAATAATATTCCTTTAAATGTTTGTCTAGAATTATTTATAGATATCACTTTTTTGTATTTAATTTTCATATATAATTATAAAAATTAAATAGTTTATTGTCATGTTACATTTCCAGGAAGATTATGAAAATCTCAAAAGATGAACGAGTTGATATTATAAATATGTCAGTAGGAATGTCAAAAAAGGTGTACAAGGAGATGGTCAAAGAAATAGACAAAATTGCATCACGGGAGCAGCCATCTCAACAACAACGTGCTTCAAATGTAATATGTAATCATTGAATTTTCGATCACTAGGTACAATAAATAAAAAATTTAGCATTAAATATTAATTTTCAAGTATTTTCTTGCAGAAAAGAAAAGAAAATGGAACCTATTTAGCACATAAAACAGGACGATAAGGAAGAAAAGGGTTGATATCTAACTTTGTGAGTAATTGTTACTTATAAAAACTTAATTAGATTTCATTTTTGTATTTTTTAAGTTGTTTTACAAAAACCATCATTCAATTTATTCAAACAGGTGCTAACATACAAAGAAGAACCATTCGAGGAATTGATTGAAATTGGGTTAAATAAGGGTTGTGAGTATATGTTGGCATATCAGAACTTAATTGTGGAATTTGTAAGCATCTATTGATCTTTTTTTACTTAGCTTCATCTATAATTAATAGAACAAAAAAATATTTTATATTAAATATATGATTTGTTATGGGGTATAAAACTTGCAGGAAACAACGTTTGGAACTGTGCCAATAGATGAAATCTTGAAAGATGGCATGTTACATGGTTTTGAAAGAATGTGTAGAGTGGCAGAAGTCACTTTTCGGGACCACAAAAATCACACTCCAGGACATTGATTCCACACTTGAAGCCGCCTAAGGACAGTCACCCAAGCCTCCTTAGGACATCAAGGGAGAACACAATGGAATAAATGTGGCATATAAAGGAATCATCCCCCTCTCTTAGGTCACCATCAAAAATGTACCAAGAGAGGGAAGGAGGATTTGAATTCTCCTATAAAAGGACACCAAGATATGAGTAACTTGAGAGCACATTGTTATGATGTCCAGAATTTCCCCAACAATTACCAACAGTGTGTGATCTAGAGCAGAGATAGAGGGGACTCATTTATTGGCCATCCAACAACTTCAGTCCACCATAGTAGAGAGAGGGAGACTTTGTGCCAAGACAAATCAGAAGGAATGACATCCTTGCATTGAGACTTAGGACCCCAAGCTCTAAGGGCCCCTTGGCAAGTGGGTTAAAGTTTCATCCTCATTTCCTACCAGCACTCAATAAGAGGGGACATAAGTGTCGTCGTTTTTATTATTGAATTTGTTTGAATCTATTTAGAGATTTTTTGTTATTTGTTTTAGTTTTAGCTTAATTTTTATTTTTGAATATGCATGCTATTTCTCTATGTAGTATGCTTATGTTCTAGCATGTTCCACTAAATTTCTTGACTCCATATATTTTCTTCCTGTGACCAATAAATTAAGAGGGAAAACCAAACCCCTTAATCTGGTGTGATTTCATACATATGTGCACCAAACGCACTAACATAGGATTGGTGACTCCACTGACATTTATTTCCAAGTTTATGTGGTTTTTCCTTTTTGTAGAGACCTCTGTCTGCACTGTGGAGTTGGGCTGAAATTTTCCCCTTTCTCTCTTTCAGTCCCCAATTCATCCTAGGTTATAGAATGAAGTAGAGCAACTCCAAAAAATTACTTTTACAGGAATTTGCATGCTTTTCCCTTAGACACGCGTTCCCAAGGTGCGCGTTCAGAGCTGACCTATGCGCAGACATCGCGCCTATTACAACCTTTTGTGCGCAAAAGATAGAATGAGAAGTTTCTCCCATATTTCTATATTTTCCTGCTTATAAAGTGCCTGGTAGCCGATAATACATCTACCAGCACTGGTTTAGGTACCTCGTAGCTTGTGAAAGCTCACTCTTAGCTACTTTTGGTAGGCTTGGTGTTAGTTCTATTTCAAGTTGATTTTTGCAAAGTTCACACATAGTTTAAGTAGGGGGGCAAATTAACTTTCATTCCGAATTTTTTTTTATATTTTGAAAATTTAGGTACCAAAACACCTAGATAATTAGCCCAAGTAAGTGGCCCAAGTCCACGGATGCTTAGCTAGTTTCTTTTTTCTAGTCTAAAAGTAATTAGTTTAGTTCAATTTTTGCACTAGGATTTCGGGACCAGGATTGAATTGTCGATAGAAGAGAAAGTAATCTTTGCTGCCTTTGCACCCTTCGGTGATCCTAGGTAAGCATATGAACACTCTCTATTCACAACTCACCACCTCCCTATAGTTGATCACATAGATTAACTAGAAAAATTGAAAGCGGCCCATATCTGCACATGTTTTTCTTTCGAGAAAGGAACAATAGAACATAGTTTAATAGGGGATTTTGAAAAGGATCATCACATATCCACACGTTCAAAATATGTACTTGTTAAATTTTTTCTCGCACACATCCACACAATAGGAAAAGCAAAGACACCTAAAACTAAATTAACAAAAATGACTAAATTCTCCCCAAAGGGGCCACAAAATAATTTATAGTTTAAGTTAAGATCAAGGGGTAGGCATCCAATAAGCCACCTTGATCATTATTCATCTTGAAACATAGAGGTTGACTATTTAGGGAGCTTTCAAATCCACCTATTAGCCCACGAAAAATAAAACCCAAGCACAATAGATACCCGTTTCAGAGGGGGTTAGACTTAGGTGCAGTGCAGGAAGGTATCAGTTGAGGATACCTGACCCAGCTGATACTCTGTACAGTTAGCTGAATTACCAAGAAGCCCAAGACTCAAAAAATCACATGGGATGGTAGTACTTAGTGGCCAAAATTAGGGCATCATTTTCCTATAGGTGACGATGCAGGAAAGCACTAGATCCTCTCTCCTTACCTTGGTGTATTTTCTTCGTCTGACTGGGGGTGTCGCCAACTCTTACAAGACTTTGTTCCAACACTTGCAAGATATATTCACAAGGCCCAGTTACATTTGAGTGTGTGAAGATGATTATGTCTTCTAGGATTTGAGTATCATATGCAAACAAACAAAAAGGATATTTTTTTATTGACTAATCACATAGGATTAATTTAAATGGAAAATTTATTTTATTTTTTCTTTGTTTTATGTATGCAATCGAAATTTTTCTTTGATCATAATCTCTATCCTCTTAACAATTTCTAAAGTTAGACCTAGTTGACACCAGAATGGACCCAACAGGACCTCATTGTTCTAAACTTCTTCTGGACCTTGCCCCATTACCAGGAGGGGTTTCAGGTCTTTTTCCATTTAGGTGTCAAAGACAAAACGCTGCCACCATTATCGGTTCATCCTTTATTGGGGCATCCTTAGTTGGGAAACCTGGTCGGTCTCCCAGTGCCACATCATATACCATTCCTCCCACAACCCATTTGGGAAGCCAATCAAATACATAGTAGGGTACTTCATAGATAAACCCTCTTCCTAACCAGAACATTGTGTTTTCACAAGTTGGAATGGCTACAACCTCGCAGTCACCTTTTCTAGCTTTATTGAATCTACCAGATTTAACCAAGTTAATGAATGACCCCATTGCACACAACCCCATATGGCCTCCCATGCCCATGAGGCTCCCTTACAACATTCCAAAGTTTGAAGGAAGGAAAGCGAAAGACAGAAGAAATCATGTCATCACTTTCCACCTATGGTGCTCATCGAACAACATCATTGACAACACTATTCGAATGAGACTATTTCAACGCACTCTCATAGGAGTAGCAGCGAAATGGTATGTGGATCAATCCTCTTCTACACATGGAACCTTTAACACCCTCACCACTACATTCCTAACATATTTTCAGTTACCCATCCACCATGATTCTGGGATGGAATTACTGACACACTTTAGGAAAAGCATCATCGTCCATATCTCAGACCATCTCCACGAGTGGTGGTGTCATCGTAGTCTATGTAAAGTGAAACTCGATTATTCGGTACTATTAGACCTGTTCCCAAAAACTCTCACTATAGATATTTTGAATTATGTGGTGCAAAAAAGGCCCATATCCGAAGAGGACGCCATCAGCAGGGCCCAATAGCTCGAGATGATTTATATGTAGTCAGGGTATATTTACAATATCCTGCCAAATGGCCTGCACCTACACACTTAAAAATAATTTCCAGGCACATCAAACTCCGGAGATAGTTAAATTGGGTTGTTGACCCAAATCTACCCAGGCAGAAACATTCAAAACCCTAGTTACACGTATGATTCTACCCAGAACATACCACAAACCAGCTGCCAAAGTCATCATATGCCTCTACAAAATTTGACTAGTAGGGTGTCATCGTATCAACATGGAGGACCCTATCCTTCGGCTCAAGGGACCCAGTACATAGATAGACATGCTTACAGAAGATCTCCCCCTCAACAGCCATTGAAAAACCAAGGACCACATTAAGCTCAATCCCCAACACAGGACCCACCTATGCAGAGTAATACATGGGTGAACTTTGTACAACCTTCCCAAAACCAACTGCACCAACCATATAACCAGGAGAGCTATCCCTATAACGTGGTTAACAAAAAAGGAAAAGCAAGCCCAAAGGAAATCCTGGACAGGGGCGAAACAACCATCAGCACCCTCTGCGACCTTAGGCTAGAAGAAACCTAAACCAAAATCAAAACCAGGAGCTAAGAAATGTCCAACAGAAGAACAAAAGGCCACTTCTTCTAAAAACCACTCTTTTTCGATCTGTGGTGAGTACGGCCATTAAAATCACCACTGTCCTGACCTCCCTGAGCTAAAAATGCTGCAAAATAATCGTGAACAAGGGGGATTATCCCAGTAGATAGAAATCATGCAGGAGCCCTTCCCCCATCAAGGGACTGTTAGCACTCAACAACAAAATCCTGATGACTCCATAAAAAACAGCCACAATATATACATGACTGACGAGGATATTTTTTTAAAACACAGAACCGAAATTATTATACCCCACTAGAAACTAATGCATCAGGGTCTAGCACTAGTGCACCAACTGCGCCTTTGACCATATCAAAGATGCATATCGAAACTTTGCCGAACATGACTAAGGGAATGACTAGGCGAGCAGGAAACTATTAAAGCAACCCATAATTATAGAATTGTGGATGATTTAGCTCAATCTCCCACTACCATTTCAGCTTTGGAAGTTTACAGTCATGCCCAAAGCAATGGAAATCTTTTCTTTCTATGTTAGGCACTATTGACCCTACCGATAAGCACCTATTTTGTTTTGATTTAGACAAAGCCACCCGTAGGCTTCCTTCAATGGTTGCCTTTCAGATACTAGTATTGGTCCAAATTATTACCATTCACCCATGTGTCATCGACAAGGGTGCATCCACATGCATCATGTCAAAGAACGTTTGGAAAAATTTAGGGTCTCCCGAACTAAAGCCATCAAAAGTCACGCTTAGAGCATACGACGGTCTCCCTTCAACTCCCATCGCCCTCTACTAAAACTTCCTAGTCTACTTAGCTAGAAAGACGGTCCTTATAGACATTGAAGTCTTGGACACCAACTCAGACTATAATATACTCCTTGGTCAAAGTTATATGTATGCCATGTCAGCCATAGCCTCCTCTGTCTTCCACACTATGATGTTCCCCCATGAGGACCGCATCGTTACTGTCGACCAATTGACACATAGCGAAAAGCGGCCCCCAAAAAATACTGATGTTATTGACCATACATAGATACATCCACAGACACGCAGTCACAATACCAAGAATATGGCCCTGGCCAGTTCTAACCATCATCCATCCTAGGATCATTCCTAGGAGATCCCCCCATCATACCCAACTCATCATCTGATGTCAAAAGAGCTTCAATGTGTATAATGTCCACATAAAGCACCGAAGCTAGTAAGGACATGGACATAAGCAGTAATGACACCAAGTCCTTGGCCACGACAACCTCTTTAGCCTACGCTGCCTCCCAAACTCCTTTCTTCTACCCCCATCTGGTTTCGTATCCCAACATGTTCTGGCAACAATGGTGTTACCAAATATATCGTCTGCAATACCAGTTTGGTATCTATTTCCCCCTACTGGGATAGGATCCACATAGATCACTTGCACAATTTTAAAACCCCTCAGCCCCGAGGAGCCCCCACCCATCTAGGAAATGGTTGAAAACATCCCTGAAAAAGAAATCCCCATTGCAAAACTGATGTTTGCGGCTAAGAAAACTGAGAGAAAAGGAAAGAATTTGGAAACCCCCTCCACACAATGAGAATCAGTAGTTTGCACCATATGTGATGTAATAGGACACCCTACCCATATTTTCCTAGAGCTTGATGAATTAAAACCACTTCTCAGCTCAAAGGTAGACATCGTGACACCATGTTCTCGTAAAAAGGAACCTGCCACCAAGGGTAAAGGCAAAGCATTGTGTACCAATCACGCATGCACTATCTGCAGGAATTATGGGCACTATAACCATAATTTCCCAGAAATTTCATGATACAAGGGCCCCTTGCATGCCATCAAGCAATCATATCAAGAGGATCCCCCCACCCAGTCTGCTAGAGATGAGCCTCGTACCCTATTGTACCTATAAGAGGAACGATAGTCGCCAAAAAGATGCCCATTCATGTTCCCCCATCCTACCATACGCTGCACACTGTGCGACGAATGTGGTCACTTCCTCGAAGAATGCGCAGCCCTTTAACTCATCCATAGATGGTATCCTATAGAACATGTTTACTATGTTTGATTGCGAGCAACACAATTCACATTTCCTTTATGCGCCGATGATCACCTTTTGGAAAATTGTCACTATGTACCCCATATTTCATTAGCCCTCACTAACTTGCGCTCAAATATATTCTGCCTCTCCCAAGAATATGGCATGGAATCAGAATCCATGAACAGCTCGACAACCAAAGAAGATGTGATGAGAAAATCCATCCTATTCTTGTCAGCTGAAAAGTGACCACTTAGGGAACCCCTAGTTAACCCAACTGATCTCTGCAATGAAGTCCAAAATGTGCATTATGTAAAACGCCCAATCATGTGGTCGCCATTTGCCCTGATTTAGCAGTGTTATAATGCTGGTACCTTTCCAGACCACAAACTGAGCATGATGAGACCCGCATATCTAGGATATTTTGTTAGTATGTCAGGGAAATCACTGTGGACAACGTTGTACGTATATCCTGTGAGTTCATCCCCTCATTGATATGATTCATAGAATAGAGAAGAAACGAAACAATGAACTCATACGATATATAAAATGCATCACCCCCAGGTCAGCAACCCCACACCCACATCAGCATGATGGGAAAGCTGGGAAAGCGCACCAACCAAGCATGACCCACGCAAACCGAGGATAACGTGAGGACTATGTGACCTGATTGACTACCAGGTCAATCAGTGTAAAGAACTGAAGCCCCTAGCAAACAGTTTTCACAAAGTCTCCGCGCTCCCTCAAAGACTTCTCTCTAACCAAGAGAATATCACATGTACCTATTGCCGCATTTTTTCACACTTTCACCATATGATTAAATGTGAGCATATCCCAAACCTAAGAGTGGCAAGAGTAGCGTTAAGTCTACACTCCCCCACAACGCTAGACGCACCTAGGCCAATGACACGAAAATGGAAGCATAAGACCTCCTCTTCTAAAACAGATCCTTTCCTAGCGTCCACATCCAGGACGAAGAGTAGTGTTGGTTTCCACACAATCTATTTCATTGCCACATTGGTACCATGTACCATTTGCAATAGCCAGAACCATGAACTAGAGGCATGCTCGCTAGTGGAAACATTTGGGCACCTATGCAATAGGCACAATTTCCACCAATAGGATATGGACCATCCTAACGGGGGACCAAACCTTACGCTTACTCCCATAACGGAGATTCTTCCCCCACCAAACAGTGATGACACAATACACCACATAAGATTTGTATCATCGTATACTGGGAATAGGATTGCTACTTTCCCCACATCCTACGACTCCCACCTTATTCTTGTCACAAAAAGTTAGGGTTCCTCGCGCTTTTGCATTGATTTTCGCAAAATCCCAAATTTGCATGCTGCCATCGAACTCCTCGATAATACCCAACCTCTAGAACAATGCCTAGTACAACTAGAGCTCATCAAGTAAATACGACAGCAATCATTGCAGCATAATGATACCCATAAGAAAATGGTAAAATCATCATTCGACCATCACATAAACCCTCGCTCATTCACCGAAGGGGAACTAGTCCTCCACTATTGTGTCGTAAAAGAAGCCCTAGGGCCAGGAAAATTCAAAACCTTGTGCAAAGGACCCTACATCATAAAATATTGCCTCTGTCAGGGGGCATACATCTTGACAGAACTGGACGAGACATGCCTCAGCAACCCCATCAACAACCTTTACCTCAATAATTTCTACCCATAAGGGCCAAGAAGGCCCTACCCTAGAGTCAACGTACACAAACCCAATCACTTCAAATTTTTGACCAAAAGACTTATTACAGAACACACTCGAGTGCTGCAATGGATTAACAACCTGAACCTTACTTTGGATTTGCTGATGGAGCATCAAGATGGTCTCAAATTTTAGCAGTTGTAGCCTGGGTTATCTATCACCCTGACTGATCACCACTCTACACAAATGGTGTGTGCATTGGTTCAACAACAAACAAAAAGGTAGAATATGATGTCATCATCGGACTTATGTGTGATGTCCTCCATCAAGGAATACGCCGCCATATGCATGTCTAACTTGATTCCCAGTTAGTAGTGTCGCAGTTAAACTAAATATTTGAGATAACAGATTCACACCTATTTAGAAAATATTTGTGTGCAAATAGATTAAGCAGACAATTTGACTACATTACATTCATACATGTACCAAGGAGTCAAAATCAAGAAACCAATCCCATAGCTAAAAGTATTCTAAAATGAAATTCATCTCGAATAAACCATCATACATAAAAAAAAAAAACATAGACATCCATCAGCATAACATCATCCATAAGCAGAAAAGGGGGCACAACATGTTGAGCCACAAAAAAAATCTCTCATATATATATCATAGTGTATGTGTCTGAGTAAAAAAAATAGTGTCTTTGACCCATTGGTCAACCCAAAGATACACAAAAATCCATCAAAAATAGGGGAAGCACCCTCATAATGGGTTCTTTCCTCGTGTACAAATAAAATCTAGGGCGGTGGTCCCCTAGGTAGGGTACGTAGACCCACAACCGCTCTCGGTACCACTATTAGAGTTACTGTCAAAACTGAGACTGCCACCCAATGTAAAACATACTGATAGTCCCTCTCCTGGGCCATCAACGTCTCTAGCCAGACCTCTTCAAGATCATCTAAAAAGCCTCGAGAAGGCATCCCCTGGGTCAAGCAGCCCAATTGACCCCATGCATCCTCCAGAAATGACACCGGACTAGTCAGCTCAGCAATGCAAGCCTCTAACGCATCAACACGTGTTGCCTCCACATCGGCACGAGCTTGCTCGTTCATGGCCTCGGTAGTATCCAAGCTGCTACCCTCTCCCAAAGGGCCAATAAAACTACCAGGTACATGAGCCTCGGGCTATGCAAGATCTCTTGCCTACCCCCCATGACCTCCCCAAGGTCTCCTAAGAGGACCGTGGAAAACCAATCGAGCCATGGGGTGGCCAACCTCACTAACATCTACAAGAGTAACCAAAACTATGTCATTCTCAGCATCAAAATGCATAAAAGCATATATATTCAAATGAACGCAGAAAACATAAAGAAATACCTGCTGGCCCCCAAGCATAACCAGGAGGGAGACCCATCTCTGGATCCCCCCTAAAGTCCATCCCTATATATGAGAATGGCTAAAACATCTGGGGGTTGACCTCAAACCAGACCTCCATCATGGCATTCCAGTAATGCCCCACCATACCCCCGCCTCCCCGTGGCATCACAGAAACCCACCTCCTCATGCAAGGCTCTCGTGGCCCCCCAGGAGGCACTGCCACCACCAGTCTCAACAACAGAACCCTCTCATACATGATGCTACATAGAATAATGGCATACATAAATAGATTTGATACACTCTGGACCTTGTTAAGCTGTGTCACCATCCTATCATAGAAAAAGTGGGAAAAATTGAAAAAATGCCCAACCCTCAACCGGCACACGACTTCAACCTGCGAGACCGATGCCCGATGTGGAGCCGACAACCCTGCAAGTCACACAATAGATGCTAGAGTGTACCGCACGGAAAATTTTGTCACCGAGGAAATGGCTATGCACCCCTCCATAAGGAGCTCCCTACCACAATGATGTGCCCGAAAGCTATCCAAATCCACCCCCCTAGAAAGAAGTGGGTAACGCAATGCCTCACGTCGAGGCAGTATCTTGGTCCCAAAATATACATCCATCGTAGGAGAAATAGAAATATCAGTCCCACACAGGACAAACATGTTGTGCCTCTTATGCCAATGTTGGATTAACTAAGGCAATAGTCGATCCTATGACTGAAGAAGGTCGTTCTGTCTACAAACTTTAGGAAACCCCATTATCCCAACTTTCAACACGCCTAACCATCGGTGGATAGTGCAGTACGAAGCTTGGCCCAATCCTGCTCCCTCCATAACATCCTGTCATCCAAACAGGAATCCATCAGCAACATCGAAAACATCAAAAGCAGGCAAAAAATCCAAAAATTTGCCTCAGCCTTTTCCGCGCTTGTCCTTCAGTAATGTGCAATGAAGGCGCACTTGTATTTATCACAAGCGTGCATAAGGCACGCCAAAATAGGGGAACAAAGAGCTTAAAGTGCACAAAACCCCAGAAAGTGCACGCAAAAGGCGCGCCCTTACGCTGATCACCTGCACAATCTAGTCTAAAAATGGCTCAAAATCCGTATAAACTAGTTTTTTATGGACCTCGGCACCCTCATACTAAAAACATTAATGTCCATGAAATCATGTAGGTTACCTAGGCATGATATCGCTAATCCTTGGTGCTCAGGCTGACCGCAACGGTAATAACTGCTCTGCAGAAGCTTATGAATCTCAAAAACTCAACAAGTACAAATGAATTGAATTAGGGCTATATTCACCTATATTTCTCTCTTCTAAAAAAATTTGGAGGACCATAACAAGAGATCATAAGGTCCGTTGTCCGAACGAAAAGTAGCACTGTGATCAACACTCCATAACAAATAGAGGTGATGCCACACATTCGCACTCCCGAAAATATAAATTTTCAACGCCGGTAGGTATGCCCTCTCTTATCTTATTTTCTAAAACTCATGTCTTTCAATAATATTGGAAAAACGAAGATTATTTCACTTTAGGTAGTTGTTTTTGCAAGAAAACAAGCAAATCGTCCACAACTCCATCCACTGAAATTTCTAGAGCAGGTATCATTCTACCCTCAACATGGTAGAGTCCTAGAAAAATCTCGCATATCCCGACATCATTTCTCCATCAAAAAATTAATGTAATATTCCCAATTAGCCCGAGCTAATGGGAATATACAATTTTGTTTCATTTTCTTGTCGCGATGAATAAATGTGTAAAGGAGGACAATAAAAACTCCTAAAAACAGTGAATAAATCAATTCCCCATGTGAACAAGGCTAAATCTGGGCTATCTAAATAAACACCCTCATGTGTGAAAGGGATTGGACCATTTGACTGAGTCAACCATGACCAAATAAATAGCACTATCTAGAAGAAGTGAACCTCATTGATGCACAACGCAGTCTTACGTTGAGGTGGCACATGTGACACTACAAGAAAAAAGCACATTGGTGAGGGTCATGCTTGTGACGAACCTTTAAGGTCCGTCACCAATGTCACATATGGTGATGGTCCTTAAAAAACTGTCATTGTAAGTGTATATAGTGATGGTCCTTTATGGTCCGTCACCAAAGACATTTTCAATGACACTTTTGGTGAGGGTCATTAAAGGCCCATCACTAATTCTCTCTTTGGTGACACTTCTAGTGACGAACTTTTAATGACCCTCACCAATGCTCTTTTTGTTACTTTTGGTGACGCGTCAAAAAATGTCCGTCATCATTGATCATTAAAAAACCGTTACCGTAAGTGTATATAGTGATGGTCCTTTATGGTACGTCACCAAAGACATTTTCAATGACACTTTTGGTGAGGGTCGTTAAGGACCCATCGCTAATTCTCTTTGGTGATACTTCTAGTGACAAACTTTTAATGACCCTCACCAATGCTCTTTTTGTTACTTTTGGTGATGGTCAAAAAATGTTCGTCGTCATTGATCATTCCAATGAGTTTTTTGATGACGCTATGTGCCCGTTAATATATTTTTTTGTCAAAAGATATTGATTTAATACCATTATTGTGGAGTATTTTTTTATAATATGTCCAAGGCCATAGTGGTTAGGGATCAGCCAATTTTTTAAGAAGTAATTAGTGTGTATCATTTCCCTCAAAGTAATGAATAGTCGAATAGAGATTTCCTATGAGTCAACACGTGATTCTATATCTATTAAGTTTATTATCGTAGAAAATTCCCTTCGTATAAATTTCCACTACGTGTGTAGGAAATATATTATTTAATACATAATCAGCTCCGACAATTATATTAATGAGAAATACCTAACACTCCTCAACAATTTGGGCACACCTTAAATTAATGCTTTGGCACACACTAACATTACTTATCTACCCCACATGTATTGGAACATCTTTGTACCTAGAACATATTGTGATGACATCGACGCCCAAGCACATGGTGGCATGTGCTAGCACAACATGGAACTCTCCTAGCATGTGTTGGCATTTTGCATATAGTCCCTAACATGCCTTGGAACATCTTGGTTGAATGCATTGACATACATTAGCACTTGGCACACAATTCCACTTGGCATGTATTGGGACCTATTAATAGTGTGTCTAGCATGCCCCTTTTTCAAAAAGATAAAGTCCTAACTTATTAACCCTCTTATTGGTTCTTCCTTTTGTTGCCTTGACACATATTGACATACCTTGGCACCCTGTGCCACATCCTTGGCACCTAGCATGTATTGGCACTATTAACTAGCTACATGATTAATTAGCACACCTTGGAACTCCGAACCACACTTTGGGAATTCTTGAAAATGCCTTGATATTCCCTAGCATACCTTACCAATGCTTAGCATACCTTGTCACTCCCTCCTTGGCATGACAACTAACACTCTTAACACTATTTTATGGCATACTGTTCCTCATATTCATTAACTTCCATGAATTTTTACCCAGTGCTCCCTTAATGTTTTTTCCTAGTACTCCTTAACACTCATCAACATGCATTATCACTCTATAGCACACCTTATCACTCTTCAACATTCCCTTCCACTTCATAACATGCATAACACTAGTCCCCGACACATATTGGCGCTTGGAAAGTCTTTTACATGTATGGAATACGTTGAGATGCCTTGGTATGATTTGGCATGGTTTAATATTAAATTTATTTATGATAATCAATTGTTGGAAAGTAGATGAGAAGCAACAAAGGAATACTTGGCACTTAGAATGCACTAAGACTTTTCACTTGGCACCTATTGCCACCTAGTGTTGGTGTGCCTAGCATGCCCCTCTTGGAAAAGGTAAATTGATGACTTATTAACCCTCTTATGTATTCATTTCCTTGTAGTTTAACTTTTTTCTCCCTTTTGTTGTCTTGACAGTCCTTGACATGCATTGACACACCCTTTCACATATTGGCATGCCTTATCACTTGGCATATCTTAGCATGTTTGACATGTATTCCCACTATCTGGCACATCAAGGGGGTGAAGAGAGATGTAGTCCTAAAGTAGGTCGAGTACAAGGGCCGAGTAAGGGTTGCTAAAGGGAGGTCATGATCATCCTCCAAGAGCAAGATCATCATGTGAGGGTTCAAAATTATGTTACATACCTTAATGGTCGGTTTGCGCTAGGAAGTAGGATGGCATATTGTTGGTTCTCTTCTGGTAGATCAAGCTTAAGAGAGGTTTCTCATGAGAATCTAGTCATGTGATTTCAATTGTGTCTTTGTGTGAAGGCCGCATAAAATTATGAAATGTTTAATATTTTCAACAAGAAACAATGAGATTGGAAACCGAAAAAGGACAAAAAAAATGCACCCACATCCGGTGAGGAATTTTGATGCATTAGGAGTGAGGAATGTGGGGCGTCTAATTTATTTTTCCCTTAAATAAATTGGAAAATAAATTGTAATTTCATCTCATAACAACTTGTGTCGAGTTAATTAAGTCATGATGATTGAGTTAGCTCAAGAAATTAGAGTTGAGGGTCTAAGATGAGGCATCTAGAGGGATTCTAATATTTTTCGGTCCAAAGTTGAAGTTGATGCATTAGTGGGGTGCAAGTGTAATTAACTCAATTAAATGAGTTAAAAATCGGTTTAACTAGTTCTAACTGAGTGATGAGCTAGTGAGAGGTCCAATGAATTAAATTATATTTAATTCACAATGAGTGATTAATCGGATAACCGATAATTCACTATTAATAGTTGCATGCATGTCAGTTCAAGGAATACCTAGTTGAGACAGAGAGGTTAATGGGAACATAATTATCGCTTGTATTCAAAGAAAATTTCCCATGTGCAATTATAAAGTCATTGGGATGCCATGATGGATTGCGCAATCAAGGAAGAATGATTTTCCTAATTAATAAGGAAGTAATTCCCTAGGAATTGCATGAGCAAGGCAGAGCCAGAGTAAGGATGAGAATTGGCTAAGTACTAGACCGAGTTTGCCTAGATCAATGAGAGCCAATTACGTGAGTGCCGGAGAATCTCATGAGAGATTAAGCATTGTATTGTTTCATGATTCCTTAACTTAATACACAATAAAGATAGAGGGGTTTTGAGCGATTTATTTTCCCCAAATACATCATGTTGTTTTGCGATTGATAATTTATTTCTCTTACTTATATGTGATTGTGCGATCATGTTTTGTTTCCGAAAATCGTAGGAAGGATTCAGTATCTTGTTTTAGTATATTACAAGATCGGATTGAATCTCGTTGGTTAGATTTTCTACATGAGTATCGAGCATGATTTTTTTGGGCGATGAATTTGCAGAGAATATATGAAGATTTTGGTGTAAAATTTTCAAAAAACAATAGAATATTTGGATTCCTTGCGAAAATATACCCAAATGGATCTCGGTCGAATCGGAGCTCTAATGAGGGAGATATCATCGATTTAAAATAAACTCTTTTTTAGAAACTTTTTTGTAACATCGGGACAATTACAACCGTACGCGAGTCAAGAACCTATACGCACTTGAGGTAACGGATGCATGTAAAGCTTTGAGGAGAATTCCGGAAGTTAGGGACTTGGTGGTTTAGAGGGAGCATGAAATTACCTCTCAACATGCATCCTCATGAGAAACGAGCTCTCGAAGGTTGTTGAGTAGTCACACAATTGGAGAAGTAGAGAGAGGCGAGTGGAACCGTCCACTCAAGCAAAGACCTCCATGAGGGGGAAATTTTGAGCCGATATGGGAAGAAGGAGAAGACATACCTCGAGGTGTAAGGTGGGGTGATGTGTAGACATAATCCCAAGATAAGAAATTTGGGCAAGGTCCATTGAGATGGCATGTCTCATGGATCGAACTTGGCTACGAGAAGCCCACGAGTACAACGATGGTAGGAAGGATCGGTTAGATTGATGTAGTCGGATGTCGGCGAAGACAAAAATCAAAGTGACAAATGAAAAATACCGGGAGCACAAATCGGAGTTAGCAACAATTCAAAGGGAACGAATGCAGATGTGAGCGTAGCGCAGAGAATCCAGTACTAGACATGTGCAATAGCTAGTGGCGGTTAGAAGACTCGATGGCGAGATGCATTATACCGGTTCAGATTGCTTTGCAGAGCTATTCAGCTTTCGGGATTTGCGAGTGCAAACAACACTAGAGAAATGTAGCATGTAGAACATTCCAAAGGTACGAGATGGGGATAGATTGAATTCCTTTCTTGTTGAGAGGGAGTGTTGAAATTTTCAACAAGCAACAGTGAAATTGGAAACTAGAAAGGACAAAAAAATATGCACCCACCATGGTGAGGAATTTTGATGTACCGAGGAGTGAGGAATGTGAGGCATCTAATTTATTTTTCCCTTAAATAAATTGGACAATAAATTGTAATTTCATCTCATAACAACTTGTGTCGACTTAACTAAGTCGTGATGATTGAGTTAGCTCAAGAAATTCGATTTAAGGTGATTGAGGTGGATATTGGTGGCCACCCGCTTATTCCACTTGGGCCCTCACCATTAGTCTCTTTCAATTTTTTCAGCTTTCCTTAATTATAGCACAATTTACTATTTTTTGTCGGTTTTTTCGGGTCTTGAACTTCCGGAGTCGTTTGGGGGCCCCAAACGATGTTTTTTGGGCACGAAAGGTTTGGCAATTTCATAGAAATCGCATTAGCAATTGTAGTCCTTGGAAAGATCTTTCTAACGATGTATCATGTGCGTCAAACGAAGATCATATGACCAAGATAATTTCATCAAATACCCCTGGTGAATGGGCCTTACAAGCTATTTGCTTAGACAAACCCCACGAGAAGTTGTGTGATGGAAAAAATATTCACACTATATCGAAGAAAACACCTACCAAATAAGGATGAAATTTAAAATGGGACAAGAAACAATAGAGAGATAGACATCGAAAAAAGTTAAAATGCTAGGGCAACAGAAAGAAACTAGGTAGCATGGTAGAAAGCACAACAAAGAAAATTATAAAAATGCAAAACCCTACAAATTAGCACAAATCCAAACATCACCACAATTTTTTTCTTTAACTCTAAATCTCCAAATTCATCAAATTATATCCTATATTCAAACATAATCCTCTCTCGTTAGCCATTCTAAAGATAAGGCCGAGAACGTACTACGGAACCATCACCGACATGTAGTGATCTTATTATGTGACCATACAACCCGCTTTCCCCGAAGACATGAAAGGTAAACACTCTCTGCCAAGATTTTTCCATACAGACAGGGTTGAGTAACCACATATACATCACCATTTTTTTTCTCTTCGGATTTGTAACTTAGAAGAGCTTTTTTTGACCACCTCAGGGTTGTTCCCCGAGTCAGCCCGAGCAAGCCCTCTCGAAAGATCATCCTCTTTCCGTAGTACCTAATTAGTAATTTAATTAACCATAACAGCTTTCTTGATCATGCATGTATTTCAAATATATTTCCAATAAGCATAAATCTTTCATGTTAAACAATCGAGTCAAAATACTTTAGACTATGATGCAAAAAACACAAAGAAACCTCACCAACACTCAAATGACAAACAAAGTCAAACCTCTACAAAGTATAAATAGATATCCGATAAACTTCATCTCCACCACAAAACACATGCTTAACTAAAGAAAATTCTAATTACTTGTACTTTCAAGACAAAGCTTTCAAGGCATGTGATGTTATAAGCATACCCCTACACCTCGTGAACAATCAATGTGTATAAGTAGACCATCACAAGGCTAATTTTAAACATCATTATTATCATTTTATAAACCATTTTTTATTAAATCAACAAGAAGCAAGAAACAATTGCATTCGAGTCCACTCTGAAGCAAAGTATATGGCGAGTTTCATATACTTATTATGAAGCTATCTAGATTTGCAACTTGATTGTAGATTCAACCAATCAGCATTGTTGGAAGCCCAATATTGCCTCTTGTGAGAATCAAAGTTACATCAAGCTCTATGAAAATCCAATGTGTCGTGACCATTTCAAACACATTGATATTCAATACAATTTCCTAAGAATATTCCAAGTTCATTAGGGATTTGGTAGTGTTGGACCACATTACGGAAAAGTTGCATATGGTTAATAGTTTGACAAAGATCCTAACAAAGGGGAATTTTGACAAGTTGGGGGAGAATCTTGGGTTATTGGATTCTCAAGAGTGTTAGATTACCTAGTTGGTCCGAGTTGGTCTCACCTCACCCTTGGGAAGTTGAGCGACACTGAGATTGCGTAGCTAGATTACGGTACACCAATCGGAAAAAGATTCTTAAATACACCTAGAAGCTTATAACGACACCTTTGAGGATAGACAAATTAGTTGTTGGGTCACACCCACCAAGTATGGCACACTAGTTGAGGAGATTAACACCATCATCTTAGGTGCATTCATGAGTGCACACTTATGGAATGAGGCACCTTCCGGAGAGGAGTTATATCAACTCTTATAATTCACTACTCTAAAAGAAAAGCCTTGCATACAAGGCAAAGTTATGAGGGAGTTATTCATGCTCAAGGGAGATGCACCACTAACGCTATCATTAATCTATTTTCTAACAACACCTTCTCTTAAATTATAAATGAAAAGGATGGGCACACTAGTTAGAAATTTCTAGAAATAGATAATAAGAGTGAGTGTTAGCTTGTAGGTTGTATTAGGAGCTTTTATGAGATGACAACTTGCTGTGTGACATTCTTCTATTTGAGTAATAAATACTTCTCTCGCAATTGTTGTTGGAGTCCTGCTCTTTTTATCCCGAATTCTCATATTGCAGATTTGTGTAGAGTGGGCCTAATATATTTTTTGTTTTAATCCACTTTGTACATGTTGTGTTTGCACTCTTGAATTTACATCCTTCAATTTCTCTGTTCATACAAATTTGAAATTTTGATAGGCAGCATACTAAATTTCGAGTCCTCGTTGTTAGGATTTTTTAATTCTATGAGTTATTCTCTTGTTTTCAATAGTATATGCATATTTTTGCATCACAACTCATCTCTTCCATTTCATTCTACTATAATACAAAAAATCATTTCTTGTATAGTTTAGTTTATATCTTCTTTTTTACTTAATTGATCTTTTATTTTATTTTATAGGAGCGAGTACTTAGCAATCTCAATTCACACTCCCTTTCTATTCACACTATTGTATGTGTGGTCATTGGACATTATCTCATCTTTATATTATCTTTGAGTGCGGACTTGTGTATCACAATTCACATGTTAGAATTGACAAACATGAATCAACGAGTTGTATGACCTTAAGTTGTTGTTTCTAGTTAGTCTTGCAACAAGTGTCTTCATAGACAACCCTACAACCATAATTACGGCTAAGGAAAATAAACTTGTTGTGTCCAATGGTTGAAAAGCATGACAAATTATATCTCAAAGATGAAGATAGTTCGAGTACGAGAGAATGTGATCGAAATTCTCCAAAACTATACTTGTAGCCAAGTATTATATCATTTTCGGGGAAAGCTAATAAACTCAATACAATTTTCTAGGGAAAAAAATAATGTAGAAGCCAACACACATGGCCTTGGAAATTTTGAAGTCTAATATTTGTCGGGACAAAGCTAGGAAAAATAACCTTTTCCAAATTGTAAATAGTTCCGTGCTATAAATGTCATGAATTAAAAAGACACAGGTGATAGGAAGTATGGAATTGGTTTGTTGACCTCGTCATTTGAGTAAATACTAAATGCCCCTGGCAATATTCTTATGGGGCTAAGCCAAATGTCCACATAATACTTATTGGCAACCACTACTCTTGATGCATTCACCCTTCAAAGGATTTATCATCACATGACTCCAATGGTTATTCTTGTTGAGCCTCTCGCTCCCCGAAATCTTCATGGGTATACACAAACTATTAGATATTCTAATGTATATTAAGGATTCATTGGAATATTGCAAGATCCAAAGGTGGGCACAAGTTAGACAAGGAAACAATCTCAAATCCTAGAAATGACAAACAAGTACAATGATAGGCAAAGGAATGACTCGAAAGAGAGATTGCAACGGTGGAGGCACAAGTCTTTAACATCTGCAGGACTATAGCAATATTAATGCCTATGGTATACAACAATACCCTTTGAGGGCTCATTGGCTATAATATGGATGATGGTTGTCTATGGATAAAGAAGAGAAAGAGATAGAGATAGACCAAGTTCTAATAACACATATCACTAGTCTCTATTTAAAATGGATGCCTAGACACCAAGACCTATCAAGGTGAGATGAATGCTATAAAATTAAATCAATGTTTGCAACAATTAAAATTTACAAGTTTAATTCAATGGGGTAGCATCGGATGTGCAAAAATGGCATTCCTCATGTTCCCATGAAATCATCTCCCCATTGGTTAGCGTGACACTAGCCTATGATAAAACTTTCTCATCTTAGATACTCTACAAGTGATTTGGAAAGAGGAGGTAAAAATGGTAATTTTTAGCGAGTTTTTAATTTCGGGAACATTTTAGTGGGGCATTGGTTGGTAGACAAGTGAGATTACGTTGAAATGTGGCTTTGCTGCAACAGCACGAAATTATCTAGGAAAATTTGTGTACAAAAATTGAAACTAGAGGCGAGTTCTAGCCCCTCACGGAACTGAAACGTGGGGAGACTCTGTATGTGGTTGTAACTATTCTATATGTTTTTGGCGATGTGTTCTAGAGAAAGGCCATTCCTCTTAGCACTCTTGTATGAGTAACTATGTTTGTGATGAAAAAGTGGACATATTACTCTCTCGAATTACACCAAAGAAACCAAGTGGAGGATTCTTGAAATTTGGTAGGTATGGAGATGTCTGGTTTCTTCTTTTTAGAAAAAATCATCCAGTATGCAAAAAATATTGTTGTTGGAAGGTTGGACATGAAGGTCTTCATAATTGTAAGTCACCTCAACATCTGTAGGATGAAGTGTTCTCTCCCAAGTTGCAAAAGTCCTCGTGATGATAAAATTGAGATTGAGTATTGTGAAAAACACACTTATCTTGGGAGATATTGTCCTAAAAAATGCATCATGGAGGGTGTGATGAACATCGTGTGGTAATGAGCATGCTTATTATGGGAAATGTGAATTCAATGCTTTTGTGAGATTTTTAACCGAACTTGTGCAAAGGACATGCTCATTTTAGGACATAAGAGGTTCCATTGAGTATGAACATGTCTATGAACGAAATGGCATGCGAAGGATGGTTACATTACCATAACACTTTTTGAAACATACCATGATGGTCTACATCTTCACACACTAAATCCGGATGTTGCAAGTTATATTAATGTAAGATGTAAGGCTTGTAAGTATTTTTGTCAATGACCAATCAATCATTCTGTTTTACATCAAATGGTCTCATGGGAACATGAGGAATGCCATTTTTTCACCAAAACATGAAGAATTTTCTCTTGGAGGTTATCTTAGCCTCCAATCTCACCTTCTATTTATACACAATATAAGGGCTTCATTTGGGCGTCCACATTGGCTTGAAAAGTTGTCACATGGATTATTAACATCAAGCGGACCTTGACTCTTCTTGTGCAAACCCAACCATATAATTCAAAAATTCACAACTCCTTCGAGCCTACACGATCTCCATTGGCTCATTCTTGTAAGCATTCATCCTTTTAGACCAAATACCGCTCATGAAAAATCCCTCCAATCTTGGATATGCAACATCACGATCCGATGAAGACTCTAGCTCGCCAATATCTAGTCCATCACATGGATCCATCTCAATCAACCTCATCTCGTCCATGCCAAAGAAACCCTCGAGATGTCCCTAAGTTCTAACCATCCATGACAAATCAAAGAAATTTCATGATCAACAATCTTCCCTACAACAAAATTTTGTTCACTAGGCTCTCCACCAATCCACCGAACTCCACCAATCTCGCCTCCAAGCTGACCAAGACCACATCTCCATGTCTTTAGTTGAACCTTTCTCGCTCCTTGATCTAGACACCCACAACTCCCTCCGAGTTGCTTCGCCGAAAGCACACTCGATTCACTATCCCTCAAAGTAGCTCGGATACCCTCTAATACCATGTTTTTTTTCCACGATCTTGGGTCTAGGGATAGAGTCTTAAAAATCTTTCACGCTACCAAACCAAGAATCACAATGATACTACTTTGCACAACAAAATATAAATAGGAGTAAATCTACCAATGCAAAAAATATAAACAACTTCTTACAATTTTTAACCCAACTTCGTTATATTAATCAACATATAATACAACGAGTCTAGGGCTCCCATACCGGGGGATAATGGCCCTCATACACCCATTGATACAAAATACAAAATCGGGCTTGGTGTCGGTCCCATCGACAACCAGTCGCTCTCAACAAGATACTTCGACCATGTCGTTGTCGCATTCTCTCTCAACTCTTCTCGGCCATACCCCGTACTAGCTCGATCCTTTGGCTCTCGATCTACAACTCTTGACTCTATCAATGCTCCAAGTCCATCTAGCCACTAAAGCTTGGCTTCCAATCTGCTCACTAGTTGTGCCTTAGTCCATCAAGGGCACAACACATTGAGACTCTGTCGAATTGTTCACAACTTCGTTTGTGAACAATTCTTAATCTTCTCATTCGTTGCTCCTCAGCTACTTAGGGACTTCAACCCACTATGGTATTCTCGTATTTGGGACCGATGAAGGCCAACATAGGGCATAGAAGGGCTACCACCTATCACCGCAAGATGTCTATATCCCACAATGAACACGGGCTAGGAGGACTTCCCATCATTTTTTGTAGAATTCATTCTCCACACACGAGTCTAGGGCTACACAAAAGCGCTCTCGGTTGATCGGACCCTTGACCTCTAGAAACCATCGAGGTCCATGAAGATGATGCACACCGAGGCCCCAACATGGGTACTATCACTGCTCGTCCTCCAACGCAGACCATAAATGCACAATCCACATTCACACTTGGCCCACTCTCACGCTGCCCTCCAAGAGACCACGAGTGACCAATACTTGTTGTAGCATCTACCTGCGGCTAGGGCATCCTCACACTTAGTAAACCCTCCTCTTGGCTACCAAGATACTTCTCTAATGCACCAGTCCTAGGACACCCCTTACTTCATTGTGAGATCTGCTCCCTAGTTCGGGTTTCTTAACACCCAAGAGAACCTCAACACATAGCTTCCATGGGTTGAATATGAATTTGATCCAATCACCAATCATTACACCTTTGGTTAGGGCTTCTAATCAACACATTAGCCCTCCCTTCTTTTCTTCCGCAGTACTGTACTAAAATGATCCAACTATCCCAACTAGGACCAATAATTTGCCACAAAAAACATACCTTCTAATGTGTTGGTACCTCTGTTGTGATTCACAAATCTGGTTAGGGCTTATCCACAGGTCCATGTCAACCCTCTCAACACTTGCCAACAATTCCTTCTATCAATGTGGCTTTCCTTCACCCTAGAGTTTCTCTCGTACGCTAATTGTTCCTTAGTTATGTTGTAGGAATTAGGCCTTATGACCCTTCCAACAAACCTAATACGGACATGCGTTATCCCCGTAATAAATACGATGCACGAGAATCTCTCAAACAACAAATATGCCACTCCTTTCGGTACTAAAGCAACCCTCTTACCAAATTATTTACGTAGCTACTCCTCGACCTTGTTATGTCTCCTAATCCGACCTCAAAACAGCTCATTTCGAGCTTCAACCTTCTCTTCTTCAAGTTGTGGCTTACATCGGAAGTTGTTTTACTCCTAAAATTTTTTCGCTTGGATGTTATCTTAGCCTCCAACCTCACCTTCTATTTATACGCAATATAAGGGCTTCATTTGGGCATCCACATGGGCTTGACAAGTTGTCACATGGCTTATTAACATCAAGCCCACCTAGACTCTTCTTGTGCAAATCAAACCATATAATTCAAAAATTCACAACTTCCTCCGAGCCTACACGATCTCCACTAGCATTTGTAGGGTCTTAGGGGAAAATAAGCATCAAATTCTAGCTCTTTGATAAACTAACGAGTACAGATTATATGAGTAGTTTATATGGTTTATATGACATTGAATCAACCTTGAGATGGAGGTTGTTATGTGTTAGAGAAATTAAGGAGATGGTAGTTAAACAATTTCTCTTATCATGAAATTATCTTATGATGTTTTGTTATTATTATTTCTTCTTTCAATTTATCTTTTCTTATCATCAAGAGTAATTCCAATGAACAATTAGAAGAAGACACAAGATGTAGGCACATGTTAGGGAAAACCCCCACCTTTTGGGGAAAACCCGGGCAAAATTCTCCCTTCATTAGATTTAAGATGAGATGACCAAGACCTTAGACTATAGACTTCTTCCATCAAGTCATCCCTTCACTATGTTAGCACCGAGATCTCCATGACAACGAGATATCCTTTGCTTGCACCTAAACTCCATCCTCACTACCTTGATCGAGTTTGAGATAACAACATAGCACCGATCATCATTACTTGAGATCACCAAGCATCATCATAGCATTGAGAACCATAACCGAGATAATCGAGCATATTCATTGAATTGAGTATCATAACATAGTATTGATTATGTGGTAGATCCGTGTTGAAAACGAGGCACTTTTTTTTGCTGCAACATCATATCATGGAAGTTACCCGATTCATAGCATAAATGGTTACCAAATTTCTGTAATATGTTCGAGACGTTGTCCTCCAACACCGAACCTATGATCATGATCCGAAACTTCAGATATTTCCAAAATTCTCGTGGTAGAAATGAAAACTATACCCCCGTATATATATTTTTTTGCCATAGTTATTGAGCCAACATGACGAGTGTGAAGTGTTGTGTCTTGATTTGAGCCGACTTGAAGACTGATTGAAGTCGACTTAAGGATGCAACTTTGATGACTTGTATCATTGACATGAGGGTTATCTTTGAAGTAGATTTTGAGGATGATGACCTTGAAGAAGATGACTTGATGGAGGATCCTTTGACAACCTAATGTTACATGATTTAAAAGCCCAAAAATTGGATCAATTTAAATTTGCAACAACTAACCTAGACGTCCACAATTGGGACCTTAATTTAAATACGACCAAAGCATGAAAACCATGCTTTAATAAGTTGAATAATAAGTTATTTTGACAAATACATTAATAATGAAGACCGAACCTAGTTACATTCTTCCACATTATGACTCCTAGAGCCTCATCCTTTTTCCCGTTGATGAAAAACTTTTATTAGTTATCCCTTGGATAAGAACCACCATTTTCATAAAGTCCTATAACTCTTCACTCTTCAACAGTGTTCCCATATCTTGTGCCAAAATTCCATAATTGTGTCCATTAAAATTGATAAGATCTAGCTTGAAACTCATTATTTTGACCCATCGATTTGATCCCGGATTTAGTTTGCAATTCGAAACCTTGAACCAATCCACTAAACAAATCTGACTTTTTAAGAGCATCTACAACTTGCATGAGACTTGTAGGCAACATGCTACATCTCAAACTATTATCTTTAATACCATGTTGGAGAATCGAGGGATTTTGTATATTAGAAAACTCGTATTCTAAAATAGAGGTGGTGTCTAAATTCTTTTTTTATCACACCTAAGAACAACCAAACATAGTTCAACATACTAAGAACTGTAAGAAACAAAATTATTTCCATACACAACACATATAATCTATTGTTCACCATATAATAAATACACCCATAAGACCATCTTTTGTAGCACCAAGATTCAACCAACACATTCCATACTTTGCTTAAGGTAAATTGATAATAACATAAGAATGATTTGAATGAAAACTAAATGGAAATGAGTCATGGTAGAATGGATGAATTCAAAAGGTTGAGTTGGAAATTCAAAAGATAATGCAAACCCTACATAAGGAATAAACACATCACAAGTAATATTGACCTTAGACAATGATGATAACAACTCCTCTTAACCACCCAAGCTAAACCTAATTGACATCCTAATTTCCTTTTTATGCATTTCTAATGCTTCATATATATGAAATTGAAATGATTTTTTTTCTATTTATAAAAAATTATACCTCGAGCTCCATTTAAATTTGGATAGCATGGGTTGTCTTTAAAATAGATAAATTGAATTGAAATTAAGCATAACCATATTGAAACCTCATCGAGAACATGTTTTGGCATTAAAGAATTAAATTTGGTGATAGTGTGGGTTGTCTTTAAAATAGATAAATTGAATTGACATTAAGCATAACCATATTGAAACCTCGTCGAGAACATGTTTTGGAAATAAAGAATTTAATTTGGTCATATAATAAGATTTAGAATTGTTTATGATTGACTAAAAGCTTGTTTTCCTTATACACAAGGAAATAAGTTAACTAAGCAATAAAAAAAAATATTGCAATAGTGAAAGTCCACCCCTTAATGGCTTGCGAATGAATCATTTCAAATAATTTAATTTTACTTAAATAAAATTAATGAATTAGCGTACCACTCTATTTTGATTATAGAATACAATAAAAATGATTACTAAAAAATGACCTTTTTTCAAATAACTTTCCATAAAATATGGTGATACAATATTAATAAAAATTATACACTTGAAATAGCAGGAGTCCCTTCCATAGAATGAGAGGCACAGGGCTAAGATTGTTTTAAAAAAAATCCAACAGACTAACATTTACCTTTTCCCGCCGAGAGAGCAAGGGTTCCCTCCTCACTCGCATTTACATTTTTCCCTAAAGATGAAAACATGGTTCCTCATTCTTCATGCTTTGTTTCTAAGCTCTAATCTTACTCAAGCTTTTCCCGATACTAGAGTTGTTTAGTTTTACAAACATGTTGTGATCAATATGCTTGTAGGTCATGAATGCATATTTTCTTCATTGTTTATGTTAGTTTTCATCATATTTTTTAACATAAAAAGAAAGAACCCTAAAGATTTAAAACCGTAACCCTAGAATCAACTTCCCTAGTGGTTCAACTTTTGCATAAAATCTCTGTTTGGGGAACACAATTAGTCCATCCGAAAGAACTATATTTAGGATTAAAATTTATCTTCTCGTCAAAGAAATTTCCTAAATGGAGTTTGCATGCAAACATTGTAGCCCCAGGGAAGTTGATATATCGATTAGCCTCTTTGGGCCCACGTTATTTTTGGCATGACATTTCCTAGGGTTAGGGTTTTTGGATTTTAGATTTTTTGGATCTCGGGACATCATACTTTATGTTAAAAGGTATTTTTGACATCTTGTAATGTTTTCTTGTGATTAAGAGTAGTTGAAACATCTCTCTTCATAAAGAAGCTACCTCCATTCTCGCTTAGTTTGTATCACTTTGCAATTTATAGTTATTTTCTATTTCATCCATTAATAGAATTTGGATTTTTTTTCAACTATTGTACTCTTTGCAATATATTTTCTATGTTTCCATTTATGTTTTTTTCATAATAAAATCCCCCCTCAAACCTCGGGTCTACCTATGGATTCTTTTTTTAGTAGAAGCTTCTACCTTTGGATGACCATGGGTCATAATATTTGAATATTGGAGCAAATTGTCAACTTTTTTTATATCTTTACAATGGTTAAGAACATGTGCTTTGTCATAAGATGTCATAGGTTCAAATCTAAAGGGGTAGAGTATGTACACCTTTGTAGAGTTTAGCGAACTCAAATCCTTTGTCCTACAAACAATGAGATCACAATAAGATAAGATTACAATAAAAATCCTACAAATAATGAGATCACAATAAGGTCTCACTAAGATCTTAAAAATATATTATTACTAATATATTATAAATATTAGCTCTATTTACCCTAGATTAACCTCAATAGCTATATTTTTTAATGAGAAAAAAAATATGCTTAAAAAATATAAGATAATGCTCTAACATTTTTAAGTAATAAAATTTTACAACTTGTTTTATTTATTTTTAATATGACAAAACATATGTCAAAAAATTATAAAATTTGAACTTTGGCAGGCGTGTTAACCATTTGAACTTTGGTGGCTTATCAATTGGAGGGAAAGCTAAGGCATGAGCACAGGGTTACTAGAGATTTGAGGGTTCAGCAGTTTTGGCCGTTAAACATTTTTGCGAAAACAAAGC
Source organism: Pinus albicaulis (assembly GCA_034641835.2). Lineage (NCBI taxonomy): Eukaryota > Viridiplantae > Streptophyta > Pinopsida > Pinales > Pinaceae > Pinus > Pinus albicaulis. Next base: position 272,608,392 of record CM076576.1, read on the forward strand.
TTTCAGAGATTACGTGCGTTGATGGTTTCAGGGGACCTTTAAACAGCAGTAAAGGAGGGATTTTAGGCCACACGTAAGTGCAAATTTAGGCATTCTCGTTGTGCTTCATCGTGTTCTCAACTATCTCCATTTATCGAAATGCGTAGACTCGTTCATCCGAGATTTTTTGGGATAAGGATATTATTGTAATGATTTTGATCGGTGTTTTTGTTTTGATCTTCTCGTTATATTTTGGAACGTAGATTGCCATGCTAGATGCCGGAAGGTCCTTCAAAGCTCAGGTCGGCATGCCACAAGAAGCAATGTCACATGACCAACCCAGGGTGAGGTGCTTCGATTGTGGTTGGAATTCTAGTACTTGTTATTTTTTTCTTGTGAATTTTATCCAGTTGTAATATGCTTGCAGGGAACTGTATGCGTATTACGTATGGCAAGAACCATTACTGAAGTTTCGGAGTGTGCTTCTAATTTTTTTTATTATGTAATGCTTCGTATGTAGGTTCTCTGCTCGACATGGAAGGACGATGGCACTGCTATTTTCTCTGTTGGCTATGATAAACAAGAAAAAATGTGGCCATTGTTGACTAGGGGCCAGCCAGTGACTGTGGCTATGCATGATGCACCTATTAAGGAAATTTCATGGATTCCAGCAATGAACTTGCTTGCAACTAGAAGCTGGGACAAGACACTTAAGTATGTATATGATGGTTTTCTTTGATTTTGTCTCTCTTTGCTTAGTTATGTTATGAGGTTGCTTGTAAATGTTAGTGGAGTTGTGACCTTATGAATTTTAAGCCCATTTGAGCACAGTGCCAAAAATTTAATATCTTTTAGGCTTTGAGTGAAATAGAAACTTCTCATCTGGCCAATTTTTTTATAAAATTATATGAGATAAAGGGAAAAAAAAAATTTAGATTAACCCAGGTCCTAGATTAACTACTCAACATTCTTCGCTTACTACCATAGCCTCGTACCTATGCAATCCTTGTTATAAACAGAGACACCTTCCTTTTAATTTGGATTAGCATTGTATTCTACAAATATTCATATAAATTGTGTTGTCCCTGGTGATAACTTTTAATGCCTGGATCTCTTGCTTGCGTGTACTGTCTATCACTCTCTCCTTTTATCCTATGCACTGCTCCACAAGTAAAAGACCAAAGGATGACTGGAACACATTAGAAATTTGAAGTTATTTAAGACCGTGTCAACCTCTCCTCCAAACTTGAAGCAAATTTTGAAAGCTTCCCAACCTTTTCCTCTAAGGCTCTAGCCCTGTCGAGACATTTACAAGCTTTAGAAAAACAGATTATTTTCTCCAAGTCACGGAGCTGAGGAATGTCTACCCCCTCATCAGGATACTGTATTTTCCATTGAATGATGGCATCTAGCATATTTATAATATTCTCCAATTCTTCCTTGACAGGCACCATCCTCTTTATATAATCATCAAACTTAGGAGTTTTATCTTTGATGCCCTGAATGCTCCTATAGAATTATTTCGAACCGTACTCAGTTCCTCTTGGATCTCAAGTGATTTCCCATTGAACTCTTTAACTAAGTCTATTTCACCTTCTTTCGTCGGAATTCTAGTTCGTAATTCTTTGCTTAGCGGCACCGAGTTCCAAATGAGAAACATAGACCTTTCTCTTCGACGATGGCAACATTATCGCCTCGTCGCTTGGGCCATGGTAATACTGGGCGTTCTTTGTCATCTCTGAATCAACTGTTGTTTCATGAATGAGAACCTCCTCGGTGAAAATTTCTCCCCCAACCTTATCATTTTGGAAACTCTCCTACTGACTTTGTTCTTCTTGTACTCATAATTGAATGTTTTCAATACTACTACTGGGTCATCCATGGTCATGGGGAGAAATTTCTCCTTCTCCATTTTTTCAATCTTAAATGGTTCAACTGGAGACTGAGGAGTGGGGTTTATCTTCGGAGATGATGGAATTACAAGGTGTTCAATCCTTTTATCTTTCCACATAGCTTATTCCTTCTTCTTTTGGAGTTCCTCATCTATTTTCCTCCAAAGCTCTTCATCTCTTTTCCTTTGTTTTTTCTCTTTTTCGCTTGATTCTTTGTTCATTTTCCAAAGCCAATTATTTCACCAAGTCATCTTGTTTTTTCTTTCCTTCTCGCTCTTCTCCGCCTCCTTTGTCTGCTTGCTCTTCTTCAATCCTCCTCTTGATTCTAGCTCGCCTTCTTTCTCCAATGCTTCCTTCATCTCCTTCACTCTGTTCCAACACCCTCCGGAGCTTTTCAACTTATTCCTAGAGGTTGACAATAGGTGAAGCATGGGTCTATTTGGCCTTCTTCTCGAGGTCCTTGATTTAGCTTTTATTTAACCTCAATGGATAAATAAGTCTCTTGAATATTTCCTCATTAGTATCCCTCTCATGGGTATAAGACCACATATGGTTGACATCAACACAATGACTAATAAAAAAAGCTTCAGGATCATGTTTCTCGAATCTTATCTCTCCAAAATTATATGATTCAATTTCATTGGCCTCTTTCATGGCTTGGCTGGTGCGATCAAATACATAGTATCTCGATCCCGATAGGAAACTTAGGTCATATGGACCACTTTTCCTTCTTAAGAGTACTCGTCACTCAATGAGAAAATATCTGATATAATATTTCCAATAGAACCACTATGTCTGGAGCATATAAAGGTAGTAGATGAGGAGCTCTCGATGCACCATCTCCATTACACCATTACACCATACACCATAGGGCTCACAAGAGGAAAGATGAAAAAAAATAATACACCATCAATCTACTCTTAGAAGAGATGAAAACAATACACCATCAATCTCCTCTCAGGAGAGATTAACATAGTGCACCATCAATCTCCTCTAAAGAGATATGAAAATAGTACACCATCAATCTCCTCTTAGGGAGAGATGAAATTTGTACAGCATTAATATCTTCTTAGGGAAAGATGAATTTTGTACACCGTCAATATCCTCTCAAGGAGAGATGAAATTTGTACCTCGTGATTGCAAGCCTCAGAACCAAATTCCCTCACCACATAGGTCTTACAGTAACCCGATGATGCTATCAAACCAATGCTCCCTCTCAAGGGGATCCTTAGCCATTCTAGGCTTCTTACATAATCTTCAACCTACTCAAAAGAAGAAAGGTATCCATGGTGGATTTCAAGACTTGTTTTATTAGTAACATCTAGCTATTCGTCCAGCGTTAACCAAAGCTTTGAACAAAAGCAAACACCAACAACCTATCAATGCTATTTCTTTGCTCAACAACATATTCTTGCAACTTTTTCTTCATCAAGGAAGTAGCCATGGGCTCACAATCCATCATGCCAAATTCTCAACAAGTATTTTATCAGGTTCATGTAACACTTTCAATAAAATCCCTCTTACACTAAAGAGGTTCTCATCCTTTGTGAGAAATATATCATCAACACAGAGAGAATTTCACGAATTCGTCTTTAGTAGATCAACTTCTTCCTTCAGGACTTCAAGCCATCTTCATATTTGAACTTGTAAATTTATGTAGATGTTCTATGCTTGATGCAACTTTATTTTCACTACAACAATCACACAATCAAGTAAAGTGCTGATAGAACATACTAGTAGATCAACAAAAGACAAACTAGAAACAGATAAATGTGTTATTGCATTACAGCGGTCAACAGGATGCTTCAACCAGAAAAGTCTCCTTGGTCATCCAACCCAGCATGTGTCACAACAACCCTCAAAACAGCCACATGGTCAACTCAAAGTCAACCCCAAAAAAGTCAATGCTGCCCAGAAAAGTCAACGTAAAAAAAAACAGATGAAGCAAATAACGACGACAACGAATAAAGAAGAACACTCCAATAGCAACAACGAGCAATAGCAAAGCAACAACAACACAGACACGACAGCAACAACAACAAAGAATGAGCAACAAAAACAACAACAACAACAAATTTCTCTTCATCCTTCTTTCCCACGTGTGAACCGAAAATTGCCTCCAAGGAGCTCGAACCAATCAAAAGAGGAGAGATGATGTGTGACGATGAGATGAGTGAAATGTCCTCCAACTTTGAATCTATTTATACCAATCACTGAGGGTGTGTGACACATTTTCTGGGGGTGTAAAACCTTAAGGCCGACCTGCACATATTTTGAAAGTATTAAAAATAAATTCAAAATAAATGTTCTGCTCATCGGATCAAGATGATCTTTATATCAATCTTGCACCTCTCCGAAAGAGGAACCCAATAAAAATATTGGTGTCTTCATACGAGCATCATAACATGGAGTTTGGATCTATTTTTCCATTTTTAACACTCCCTCTCAACTAGGGAGAAATCCATCCACCTGTGCAATCAAACATTGTGCGTCATCCC
>CM076576.1:273212860-273405414 GCA_034641835.2 Pinus albicaulis
TACTATTTTTAGCAGGTTTTCGGGTCCTCCACTCTCGGAGCCGTTTTGGGGGCTTAATGATCCAGGTGGATATTGGTGGCCACCCACCTATTCCATTTGAACCCCCATCTTCAGTTCTTTCAAATTTCAAGTTGCAACAAAACTTACTATTTTTAGCAGTTTTTCGGGTCCTGAACTTCCGGAGCCGTTTTGAGGCCCCAAACGACATTTTTTGGGAAAACGGAGAGCAACATGGGTCCATGGACCGATGTTGCTCATTCAAAAATTGAAGTCCTCGGATATATCTTTCTAACGAGCTATTGAGCGCGTCAAACGGAGATCGGGTGCCAAAGTTATGCCCCCGGGAAGTTGAACCACCAATTTACCCAAACGGGCGCCCACAGTTTTGGCGCCTCATCTCCTACGGTTAGGTTTTTTGGACGTTTCAGATTCTACATTGTTTCTCAACAATAAATAGGCCCTCGAGCCTCATTGTAACACAGTTCAGAGGTCTGTAGCCATCACATCTCTTCTTAGAGATTCGCTACCAGCACCCTAGCTATTTTATTTCCATTATGCCTGTAAGCATATTTCTGTTATTTGATATTAATGAAATGAAGCATTATTTCCGCTGCATCTCTATGTTCATGGTTATTTCTATATTTTGTTGCATTCCTGCATAAATCCGGATCAGTGGTATCAGAGCGGGTCTGCTCTTTGTTTGTTTTTCTTTGCATGTCCCCAACGCGGTCAGGGTATAAGGAGTTAGGGCTCAATCTGGTTGAACCCTTGCAAGATCAGCGTCGCAAACCCCGACGACCTCCCATGGCGAAAGAAAATAAAGATGAGGGAGCAGGAGATACTATCAAAATACTGCTCGAGGAGGCCCTCGAGAAACAAAGGAACGCGATGATGGATAACTTTGCTCAAATCCTTCAACGACTGCCCACATATGGCGCATCTACATCCAACAGCCACTCTGGAGGCGCCACTCCCTTCAAGGTACAGGTAAAATTTGACATTCCTATATTTGAAGGAAAAATAGATGCAGACGCCGTAGAAAGATGGTTAAATTTGCTGGAAGGGTATTTCTCGGTCCATGACTTCTCTGACTGAGAAAAGATTATTTTTGCACTCCTCAAAGCCGCCCCCCATGTCAAAGATTGGTGGGAAACCTACTGTGAGCAAGAGGGAGAAGGGGAACCCTCTCTGTTCTCAGCCACACCCACTTGGAATTCGTTCCGAGACGGCATCAAGGAACAATATTACCCCGTGGGGAGCTATGAGGACAAATACATCCAACGGACCACGCTGCGGCAACAAAAGGATCAAGATGTGCACGAACTGACGAATTTGTTCCATACCCTGCGCACAAAGTTGGGTATTAAAGGTTCAGAGAGACATTTGGTGCTCAAGTACCATGGATGTCTGCACAAACACATTCAGGAGGAAATGGAGTTCCTCGACATTACATCGCTTGGCACAGCATATCACTATGCCGCCAAGATTGAGCAGAAATTTAAGCAGAAGAAGCGAGACTTTGGACCTGCGAATCCGAAAGGTGCCCCCGAACCAAAGAACAAGGGGCAAGGCCAAAGCAATGCGACTCAGAACAACACCACAAATCCAAATAAGGACACATGGAAGTGGTGTGAATTTCATAACAGCCCCACTCACAGCACAAACGAGTGTCGGGCCAAACAGTCTTTGGTGGCCAAACTAAAGGCACCTGAATCAGATGCATTTTTTGATCCTGAGTTAGAACTAGAAAAAGGCAATGACAAAGGGAAGAAGATAATTGATGCGGATCCCAGTGCCATTGTTGCCACCACCAAGATCCAGAGGGAGGGTCCAGAGGATCCAGAGGAGGGGGAGCGCCTCTTCCAGTCACAGATGTGGGTGAAGTGTTCTCCGCTGCAATTTCTAGTCGATAGCGGAAGCCAAAAGAACCTCATTTCAGCAGAGGTCGTGAAGCGGCTCGGCCTACCGACCATAGCACACCCGCAGCCGTATACCATCGGGTGGCTCCACCCAGGGAGAGATCTCCGCATCCGCCAGCAGTGCCGACTTCCGTACGCATTAAACCATTCACGATGAGGCATTTGTGATGTTGCTCCTCTGATGTAGCTGATGTATTATTGGCCAACCATACTTGTGGAGGCGACATGTCATGTATGATTCTAGGCTCCTCGTTATTATTACTTTGGGAAATAACTTTGTGACCACGATACTGCAGGTAGTACCGCCTCCCGTCATCTCTTTGACTATCGCAAAACAACTAGCAAGATTGTTTCCCAAACCAGAAATTCATTTTCCTTACAACTCACTCACAGGGAAAGAAGAATATTGTGGCCACAACCTCGAAACAGGGCTCCCTTGCACGGTTGCAACAGATGGAAAAAGTCATGGAGGAATACGAGGACATTTTCTCCTCACTCATAGAGGTTCCTCTACACTGTCAGGACAAGCACTCCATTGATCTAACTCCCAATGCACCACCGCCTGATGTTTCCATAAATCCTGCAACTACACATACATAATCCAAACATGTACTGTCTGAGGCTGATAAAGAAACCAAATTTACTAAACGCATCCAGCATGTCCACCCGCAGGTCCATGACATCTTCAACACATCTAATACTCAGTTCAACAAAATTTTCCTCATCTCATGGAGGATCTCAACGCAATGGGGACCATTGCTTCCTAAGGAGGGAGGAATGATCCAGGTGGATATCGGTGGCCACCCGCCTATTCCATTTGGACCAGCACCATCAATTATTGCAGCTTTTCACATTCAGCACAACTTACTATTTTTAGCAGGTTTTCGGGTCCTCCACTCCCGGATCCATTTTGGGGCCTTAATGATCCAGGTGGATATTGGTGGCCACCCAGCTATTCCATTTGAACCCCCACCATCAGTTCTTTCAGTTTTCAAGTCACAACAAAACTTATTATTTTTAGTAGTTTTTCGGGTCCTGAACTTCCAGAGCCGTTTTGAGGCCCTAAACGACATTTTTTGGGGAAACGGAGAGCAACATGGGTCCATGGACCGATGTTACTCATTCAAAAGTTGTACTCCTCGGATAGATCTTTCTAACGAGCTATTGAGCGCGTCAAACGGAGATCAGATGCCAAAGTTACGCCCCCGGGAAGTTGAACCACCAATTTACCCAAACGGGCACCCACAGTTTTGGCGCCTCATCTCCTACGGTTAGGTTTTTGGACGTTTCGTATTCTACATTGTTGTTCAATAATAACAGGCCCTTGAGCCTCATTGTAACATAGTTCGGTAGCCCTCCGTAGCCATCACATCTCTTCTCAGAGATTCGCTACCAGCACCCTAGCTATTTTATTTCCATTATGCCTGTAAGCATATTTTTGTTATTTGATATTAATGAAATGAAGCATTATTTCCGCTGCATCTCTATGTTCATGGTTATTTATGTATTTTGTTGCATTCCTGCATAAATCCAGATCAGTGGTATCAGAGCGGGTCTGCTCTTTCTTTGTTTTTCTTTGCATGTCCCCAACGCGGTCAAGGTATATGGAGTTAGGGCTCGATCTGGTTGAACCCTTGCAAGATCAGCCTCGCAAACCCCGACGACCTCCCATGGCGGAAGAAAAGAAAGACAAGGGAGCAGGAGATCCTATCAAAATACTGCTCAAAGAGGCCCTCGAGAAACAAAGGAACGCAATGATGGATAACTTTGCTCAAATCCTTCAACGACTACCCACATATGGCGCATCTACATCCAACAGCCACTCTGGAGGCGCCACTCCCTTCAAGGTACAGGTAAACTTTGAAATTCCTATATTTGAAGGAAAAATAGATGCAGACGCTGTAGACAGATGGTTAAATTTGTTGGAAGGGTATTTCTCGGTCCATGACTTCTCTGACCGAGAAAAGATTATTTTTGCACTCCTCAAAGCCGCCCCCATGTCAAAGACTGGTGGGAAACCTACCGTGAGCAAGAGGGCAAAGGGGAACCCTCTCTGTTCTCGGCCACACCCACTTGGAATTCGTTCCGAGACGGCATCAAGGAACAATATTACCCTGTGGGGAGCTATGAGGACAAATACATCCAATGGACCACGCTGCGGCAACAAAAGGATCAAGATGTGCACGAACTGACGAATTTGTTCCATACCCTACGCACAAAGTTGGGTATTAAAGATTCAGAGAGGCATTTGGTGCTCAAGTACCGCGGCTGTCTGCACAAACACATTCAGGAGGAAATGGAGTTCCTCGACATTACATCGCTTGGCACGGCATATCGCTATGCCGCCAAGATCGAGCAGAAATTTAAGCACAAGAAGCGAGACTTTGGATCTGCGAATCCGAAAGGTGCCCCCGAATCGAAGAACAAGGGGCAAGGCCAAAGCAATGCGACTCAGAACAACACCACAAATCCAAATAAGGACACAGGGAAGTGGTGTGAATTTCATAACAGCCCCACTCACAGCACAAACGAGTGTCGGGCCAAACAGTCTTTGGTGGCCAAACTAAAGGCACCCGAATCAGATGCATTTTCTGATCCTGAGTTAGAACCAGACAAAGGCAATGACAAAGGGAAGCAGATCATTGATGCGGATCCTAGTGCCATTGTTGCCACCACCAAGATCCAGAAGGAGGGTCCAGAGGATCCAGAGGAGGGGGAGCGCCTCTTTCAGTCGCAGATGTGGGTGAAGGGTTCTCCGCTGCAGTTTCTCATCGATAGCGGAAGCCAAAAGAACCTCATTTCAGCAGACGTCGTGAAGCGGCTCGGCCTACCAACCATAGCACACCCGCAGCCGTATACCATCGGGTGGCTCCACCCAGGGAGAGATCTCCGCATCCGCCAACAGTGCCGACTTCCATACAGTATCAAGCCATTCACGGATGAGGTATTGTGTGATGTTGCTCCTCTTGATGTAGCTGATGTATTATTGGGCCAACCATACTTCTGGAGGCGACATGCTGTGTATGAGTCTAGGCCTCGTGCTGTTATTATTACTTTGGGAAATAACTTGTACAGGATACCGGAGGTAGTACCGCCTCCTGCCATCTCTTTGACTACTGCAAAACAACGCAGTAAGATTGTTTCCCAGACCAGGAAATTCATTTTTCTTACGACTCACTCACAGGGAAAGAAGAATATTGTGGCCACAACCTCGAAACAGGGCTCCCTTTCACGGCTGCAGCAGATGGACAAAGTCATGGAGGAATACGATGACAATTTCTCCTCACTCATAGAGGTTCCTCTACACTGTCAAGACAAGCACTCCATTGATCTGACTCCCAATGCACCACCACCTGATGTTTCCATACATCCTGCAACTACACATACAGAATCCAAACATGTACTGTATGAGGCTGATAAAGAAACCAAATTTACTAAACGCATCCAGCATGTCCACCCGCAGGTCCATGACATCTTCAACACATCTAATACTCAGTTCAACAAAATTTGCCTCATCTCATGGAGGATCTCAACGCAATGGGGACCATTGCTTCCTAAGGAGGGAGGAATGATCCAGGTGGATATCGGTGGCCACCCGCCTATTCCATTTGGACCAGCACCATCAATTATTGCAGCTTTTCACATTCAGCACAACTTACTATTTTAGCAGGTTTTCGGGTCCTCCACTCCCGGAGCCGTTTTGGGGCCTTAATGATCTAGGTGGATATTGGTGGCCACCCACCTATTCCATTTGAACCCCCACCATCAGTTCTTTCAGTTTTCAAGTCGCAACAAAACTTACTATTTTTAGTAGTTTTTCGGGTCCTGAACTTCCGGAGCCGTTTTGAGGCCCTAAACGACATTTTTTGGGAAAACAGAGAGTAACATGGGTCCATGGACTGATGTTCCTCATTCAAAAGTTGTACTCCTCGGATAGATCTTTCTAACGAGCTATTGAGCGCGTCAAACGGAGATCGGATGCCAAAGTTATGCCCCCGGGAAGTTGAACCACCAATTTACCCAAACGGGCGCCCACAGTTTTGGCGCCTCATCTCCTACGGTTAGGTTTTTGGACGTTTCAGATTATACATTGTTTCTAAACAATAAATAGGCCCTCGAGCCTCATTGTAACACAGTTAAAAGGTCTATAGCCATCACAAATCTTCTCATAGATTCGCTACCAGCACCCTAGCTATTTTATTTCCATTATGCCTGTAAGCATATTTCTGTTATTTGATATTAATGAAATGAAGCATTATTTCCGCTACATCTCTATGTTCATGGTTATTTCTGTATTTTGTTGCGTTCCTGCATAAATTCGGATCAACCATTACAAGGGTTGGTCAAGTCTACCAAACCAACCACACTCCTTGAAGCTGTGGAGAATGTTAGAGATCTACAACACATCTTGCCCAGGGCAAGAACCTTTTTGCAGCAAAGGACTCACTCAAGGCCAAGGGAGACAATCCCTGCTCAGGATTTGGAGGGGAAATATGTTACAGGGGGAACACATCATGTCAATACCTTCTCCAAGAAGGATGCCAACGTTGTACAATCCATAGAAGACTTTGCTCCAAGATGAGGAGCTGTTGCAACGTTAAAAGGAGTCCCAAAGTATATGACTTTGAGAGTGAGAGGCACCATCATGGGGCAAAGAGTTTTTGTATTGATATATAGTGGATCCACTCATAATTTTATTGATGCACAATTGGTACACAAGAGAGGAATTCCCATGGAGGAGTTTGAGGGATTTTTAGTTTTGGTCCCAGGAGCCATGACCCTGCAATATGCCAAGTATGTCCCAGCACTAACCATTACTATGGGAACCTATACATTGACAGATCACTTCTTTGTGGTAGATATTCGCGACACCAATTTCATATTGGGAGTCCAGTGGTCAGTCACTCTTGGGAGAGTTACCACTAACTGGAGAACTTTGGAGATGGAATGGACTGGAGGGGAGAATGGCCAGCAACAAAGAATCAAGGGTATAAACACATATCCCCCTCAGGTTGTTTCAGCACATAGGATGGAGGCAGATCTGCATAGAGGGGATGTTGAATGGGTAGTGGGGCTGCATATATCCGAGGTGAAGGGTAAGGACTCACCAGTGCATCCATATGTTCAGTCTCTTTTGGACCGGTATTCTACAGTATTTGGGGATATCTCACCAAGGAGACCTCCTGACCGAGGGTTTGAACACACCATTGAGTTGGAACAAGGGGTCCAAGCAGTGATCACCACTCCTTATAGGCATCCCAAGGCTTATAGGGATGAGATTGAAAGAGCTATCCAAGAGCTGCTAGCACTAGGACACATCCGGCCTAGTACTAGTCCTTTTGCTTCCTCGGTGGTTTTGGTAAAGAAGAAAGATGGCACATTGAGGATGTGCATTTATTATAGGGCCTTGAACAAGAAGACCATGAAGAATTGGTACCCTATACCCAGGATCGATGAACTCATGGATGAGTTAAGGGGATCCAAATACTTCTCCAAGATTGATTTGAGGTCCGAGTACCATCAAATCAAGGTGAGGGAGCAAGATATCCCCAAGACAGCATTCAGGTGTCACTATGGGAATTTTGAGTTTCTGGTAATTCCCTTTGGATTGACTAATGCTCCAGAAACTTTCCAATCCTGCATGAACCACATATTCCGTGGTCATTTGAGAAAGTTTGTATTGGTCTTCTTTGATGATATTCTTATCTACAGCCGCACTTGGGAGGAGCACTTGCAGCATATTGAGAAGGTCTTACATATCCTCAAGGAGCAGCAATTCTATGCCAATCTCTCCAAATGTGAATTTGGCCTCATATAGATGTTGTATTTTGGGCATATCATAGGAGTAGATGGAGTGAGGGTAAATGAGGAGAAGATCCAGGCTATCAGAGATTGGCCTGAACCTAGGAATGTTACAAAACTCAGAGGATTTGTGGGCATATGCACTTATTACCGAAAGTTTGTTAAAGGATTTTCACAATTAGCAGCACCACTCACAGACTTTACAAAGAAGGGAGCTTTCCATTGGACACCTACAGAGCAGGGGGATTTTGATAAGCTCAAAGAAGTAATGAGTAGTTGTCCTATTTTGGTTTTACCTGACTTTTCTCAACCTTTTGTGCTAGAATGTGATGCATCAGGTGAAGGTATTGGGGAAGTCTTGATGCAAGGAGGGCATCCTATAGCCTTTGAGAGCAGGAATTTTCTCCCTCATGAGAGGTTATACCCCATCTATGATAAAGAAATGTTGGCTATCATGCATGCATTATCCAAATTCTGGCAGTACTTGGTGGGAAATAAGTTCAAGGTGAAGACTGATCACAACAGTCTTAGATTCTTCCTTGAACAGAGACAACTCTAGGAGAGACAACAAAAGTGGGTGAGAAAAATCCAAGCTTATGACTTTGACATAGAATATGTCAAGGGGAAGAGAAATATAGTAGTTGATGCACTATCCAGGAGGCCTACAGCGTTGTCCTTGAGGAGCATGGACGCAGATTGGAAGGCTCAACTTTTAGTTGAGTACTCCAAATATGACTTTGCATGTGAGATACTTGATGGGGTGGTATCGAATGAAATGTTTAGAGTAATGTATGAGGTTATCTATTACAAGGATCGGATCTACTTGGCTAAGAATTCTAAGCTCAAGGAGAAGATCTTATTGGCCTCACATGATTCACCACTTGTCGGGCATCAAGGTTTCACAAAGACTTACAGATCTATCAGAGAGATATTCTCATGGAAGGGTCTCAAGGAGGATGTGCTCTGGCATGTCCAGGAATGCACTGTTTGGAAACAAAATAAGGGAGAACACACTTACCCTGTTGGGTTGTTGTAGCCATTACCTATTCCAGATGGGAAGTGGGAAAGTATCTCTATGGACTTCATCACCGGCTTACCGAAAGTGCAGGGTAAGGACTGTATATTTGTTGTTGTTGATATACTAACAAAGTACTCTCATTTACTTTCCATTTGTGCACATTATACTACTTCACAGGTAGCTGAGCTCTTCTTCATAGATGTATTTAGACTCCATGGTCTCCCTAGGACCATAGTGAGTGATTGGGACAGTCGCTTAATGGGTGGCTTTTGGCAGGAAATTTTCTGGTTAGTGGGGACTAATTTGACTCCAAGTACTAGCTATCACCCCCAAATTGATGGGCAGACTGAGATAGTGAACAAGTGGCTAGAAGGCTACTTGAGGAACTATGTGCCAGGGCAGCAGAAAGCTTGGCTGCGTTGGCTCCACTTGGGAGAGTATTGTTACAACACTACTCACCATATTTCTATTGGCATGACTCCATTCCGAGCCTTATATGAGTATGAGGCACTTTCATTTGCTGATGTTATGTTTGGGGCAAGTAAAGCTCCAAGGGAAAGGGATTGGATTCAGAGAACCAAGACATACTCAGGGCACTCAAAGACAACATTGCCACTGCTCAGAACCAGCAGAAGATGTATGCAAACCGTGGTCGAATAGAGAGATAGTTTTAGGTGGGAGATCTTTTCTACCTACATCTTCAGCCTTACAAACAATCCACACTCAAGGTAACGGGAGCTGAAAATCTCAAACCACGTTTCTATGGGCCATACAGGGTGAAAAAATGTATCGGTAAGGTAGCATATGAGCTGGAGCTTACTAAGGGGAGAAAGATCCATAATATATTTCATGTCTCTTGCCTCAAGAAGGCCATTGGGAGGAATGTAGTTGCCAATATGGAACTTCCTCCTATTGATGATGAGGGCCATTTGATCTTGCAGCCAGAAGCAATCTTAGACACAAGGGAGAGGCAGCTGAGAAACAGAGTCATCAAGGAATATCTGATTCGATGGAGGAATCTACCTAATGAGGATGCCACTTGGGAGGGAGAGAAGATCTTGTAGCATCCTTCTTTACTGTTGCTTGTGGGAAAACAAATTTTTGAGCGGGGAGGACTGTAATGTTCCCAATTAGCCACTACTACTTGGAACATTATAATTGCTCCATTTTTGAAATAAGAAGTAGGAAACACAATAAAATATATATCGGTGTGAAAATGGATTAAGGTAGGAGAATAAAATAAAGCCTCTTTAGTGTGAAGAGGAGAAAAATCAAGGAGCTAGCTATAGTTGACCAAGTCAATAGCGTTGTCACAAAAGGAGGGAAAGCTACTAGGGCAGCGCAGTTTTGAAGGAGGAAACTTCTCAAGGAAGCTACATCACCAATGAGTGGGGCCCGGAATGGAGAAGCTCACCAAGGATAAAAAGGAAGGGATAACAGCAAAGGGATTCATTCATTCATTCACCTTGTTTCAGTATTATGACTAATTGCAAGCTTCAGTTGTTTAACTGGAGTTGCATCACTGTTTAGTGCAAAGGGTTCTCATGCGGGAATTTTATCTTTATCATTGATATAGTTGGGAGATCTAAGGAGGAGGTCTTGAGTTCAATTCTCATTATCTATCTTGAGGAGAACCGTCCTCTAACCTAGGCAGTGCTGTTGAGATTGCAACAAGATGATGAGCTTAGTGGAAGAAATTCGCCTTCATTAAGTGGGGCGCAAGGCTATTTTTAACAGTCTAGTTTTTAATTTATCTTATTTTAGACATATGGATCATGTTCTATGAGTTGTAGGATGCTATTTGTGGATGGTTGGTGAAGTCGGAAAAAATATATGGACTTCTATTTTTAGACATATTGGGCGGAATCTATTTTTAGATTGCCAGTCTAAAAATAGATATGTCGAATATTATTAGCTCTTAATAATATTTGGACTCTAAACATTATCTTATCCTCTTGGAGAACTTCAATTGAGTGCACAGAAGTGGCACATGCAGCTGACAGAAGGAATTACACTATTCCTAGGGTTAAGTGGAGCTATTGCATGTTGACTTCAGTTAGAACTCATGTGACAGAGTTTGGTGGAGTTGATTGAGGAAGTTGGTGGAGTTGTATTCAGTTTAACTGAGTTAAACATAGTTGAGCTAGTTGTATCTAGTCTAACTGATTGTTACACTAGTGAGAGTGGTGTGAATTAATTATTAATTAATTCACTAATTATAAACTCATTAATCAACTAAATAATACATCAATTAACTTCAGTGCATGGACAGTTTCAGTGGAGACCAGTGCAGAGATAGGTGAAAGAGCAGGTTAACTATCAGTTGTGACTATACTGTTGCATATTTGCAACAACCAGTGATTGGAGAAGCCAATGAGGATTGCGCAGTACAAGCCAGGTGGTTCAAGTTATTTAATGAGCCATCCTATAGCATTGATTACGCAATAGAGGCTGGCTATCAGGTGGCAGAGATTGGAGCATGTGTTTTGCTAGATCTAGCTTGATTAGTGTGTAGCAATTTGAGGTTGTGCTGAGAGCTTGTGAGGAGCTTTGTACAATGATTGTTACATGATCTCTATGACATATAATATACATATAGTTGGGGGTTTTTAGCTTTAATCTTTCCCATGAAATACTGTGTTCATATGTGCGAATTTTTATGGTTTTAATGTGCGCATGCAATTGATTTTATTTCCGCATGTAATGATCAATGGTAGAAGAGATTCTGTATTGTGCATGAAGCCAAAATAATGTGTGATCGGGAAAATCTCGGTGAATAATATATCAATTATTCAAAATTTTCTACAAGTACAGTCACTTCCAGTGAATGTGTTATTTCTGCAATAGCTGCAGTAGCTGGGGTTGCATCTATGCCATTTGTGCTTATTTCAGAAGAGGAGGAGGTTATTTACACTCAAGGAGATCTGTTGAGGAAGGATTTGGGAAAATTCTTATAACGTGTTTCCATTTCAGATCATATCAAATATTTCTCAATACAAAGTTGCTGGGTACAGCGTTATTTTCTGCAGTGTTGTATCTTGTGTTGCTATTTTGCTGGAAACCCTTGCCGGGGGGTTCCAATGTGTTTGTAAAAGAGGTCAATCCTCTCATTTATGATTATATAATGAATGAAAGATTTAGATATATGTTATTCCATCCATTGTTGTAGTTTTCATAACAAAAATAACGTTGTTGCTGCCTCTGGAATTTCTATTTTATGAAGTACTGGGGTTGTGGTGCTTTTTAGCATAGTTGAGTTGGGGAGATCTATTTAATGTAGCTAGAGTTATTTGTTTCTTATGTAATTCTATATTTAAGCTACATACATCATATTTTAGAGGATCCAAGCCCTGGTCTATGTTATTTTTTCATTGGTTTCCTTATACAGCATCCTCATTGGAGATATTGTAGAAATTCCTGAAAAGGAATATTACAGCGTAGATCCAACCACTACACCAAAAGCTCGAACTGTTAGTGAGGGAAGCATCCCATGGTGTTAAGGGTGGGCCTAACCCCACCGGAGCATCTAAGGGCGGGGGCCCTTGCGCAGCACCCCTCATTACACAGGCTCGGACACGTGGTTGCGGGCCCTACCCGCACACGGGATATTACAACCCACCACGCTCCGCGAGTCTCGACCTCAAGACCTCGGCTTGGATACCACGTAGATCCAACCACTACACTAAAAGCTCGAACTGTTAGTGAGGGCGGCATCCTAGGGTGTTAAGGTTGGGCCTAACCCCACCGGAGCATCTGAGGGCGTGGGCCCTTGTGCAACACCCCTTATTACACAGGCCCGGACACGTGGCTGCAGGCCCTACCCACACACGAGATATTACAGCTTAAGCCCTAATTTTGTAGGACATTTTGTCCCAATTTTATATAACCTTTTGGACATATAACTTCTATCTATATACAGACGGTTTCATGATGTGACAATCATATACATAGATGATTTTTTATTATTTTTTATTTTAATGTGATGAATGATTAATATGCCAATATAATGCTTTATTACCTATGGAATTAGAAAATGAATTTTATGATCATCAAATATGAATAAATGTGATAAAATTAAATAATATTTTTAATAAATGCATTCTCATAAATTGGTGATATAAATAAGGATCTCTCACACGATATATGTTGTTTAACTAAGACACCACCAATTGAAAGTTTAAGTATACTACTAATGATTCAAAACCAAGAGATATTTCTTCAAATAGCAAGTTAACAACAACAGTATATTAGGCTATATTGTTTGAAGTAGGGTCGATACATATGTATCTTGAAACTAACAACTGACCAGATGAATAGTAAATTACCCAAGTTGCAGAAGCCAAATTCTGGGTATGTCGACTAGCACCATCGGCGAACCATAGATATACCAAATCATCCATAAATACCTGCCAAAGCAGATCAAAAATATCGATATCACTATGAAACCTATATACATATATGCACACATATATACAATATATATAATACAAAGCAAATGTTAGGCATAATACTTCTTAAGATAGAGCCCATTTACGGGCTCCGCCAGCACGTTTCCATCAAAATCAACCAATTCGTAAGATCCTTTCTTCAAGACCTTCTTAATGAAAAAAGGACCATACCAAATAGGTTTGAACTTTCTTGCCCCCAAGGAGCCTTTTTCCTGGTCATATACCAGGACAAGGTCACCTTCAGAGAAAACCCTAGGACGCATAGCCTTATCATATTGGATTTTCACTCTCTTTTTATCAGTTTCATTGATTGTGGTTGCGTATCGACGTTGATTTTCAAGACGTTCCAAATGAATGAGGCATTCATGGAGACTAGATGTGTCTAGAATAAATTTGAAAGCTAATTTAAGAGAAGGAATCTCACATTCCACCGGGAAGATCGATTCCAAACCGTAAACTACTTGAAAAGGGGTAAAAATCGTAGCGGTCTTAACCAAAATTCGGCATGCCCAAGGCGCGAAATGTTGAGATTGCAACAAGACAATGAGATTAGTGAAAAGAGTCGCCTTCACTAACTAGGCCCGCAGGCTATTTTTGGCACAAAGTCTATTTTTAGACTATGTCTATTTTTAGACATATGGATCATGTTCTATGAGTTGTAGGATGCTATTTGTGGATGGTTGGTTAAGTTGGAAAAAATAGATGGACTTCTATTTTTAGACATACTGGGCGGAATCTATTTTTAGATTGCCAGTCTAAAAATAGATATGTCGAATATTATTAGCTCTTAATAATTTTTGGACTCTAAACATTATCTTATTCTCTTGGAGCACTTCAGTTAAGTGCACAGATGTGGCACAGGAGCTGACAGAAGGAATTACGCTATTCCTGAGGGTTATGTGGAGCTATTGCATGGATACTTCAGTTAGAACTCATGTGAAAGAGTTTGGTGGAGTTGATTGAGGAAGTTAGTGGAGTTGTATTCAGTTTAACTAATCTAAACATAGTTGAGCTATTTGTATTCAGTTTAACTAATTGATACAACTAGTGAGAGTGGTGTGAATTAACCTTAATTAATTCACTAATTATAGCATATTAAGAAACTAAAATTATCGGTTAACAGAAATATGGGTGGTTCGGTGGAGACCGATTAATAGGAATGAGTGAAAGAGCAGGTTAACTATCAGTTGTGACTATACTGTTGCATATTTGCAACAACCAGTTATTGGAGGAGCCCATGAGGATTGTGCAGTACAAGCCAGGTGGTTTATGTTATTTAATGAGCCATCCTATAGCATTGATTAGGCAATAGAGGCTGGCTATCAGGTGGCATAGATTGGAGCATGTGTTTTGCTAGATCTAGCTTGATTAGTGTGTATAAATTGGAGGTTGTGCTGAGAGCTTCTAAGGAGCTTTGTACAATGATTTTTACATGATCTCTATGACATATAATATATAGATAGTTGGGGGTTTTCAGCTTTAAGCTTTCCCATGAAATACTGTGTTCATATGTGTGATTGTTTATGGTTTTAATGTGTGCATGCGATTGTTTTTATTTCTGCATGTAATGATCAATGGTAGAAGAGATTTTGTATTGTGCATGAAGATAAAATAGTGTGTGATCAAGAGAATCTCGGTGAATAATATATCAGTTATTCAAAATTTCTACATGGTATCAGAGCTATATTGATCATTGGAGCAATTGCAAAACATTGAAGTGGTTGAGTTTTGTGCTGGTGGAATTCGAATTTGCAGTAGTGTTTTTTTGGTGTCGAAGTTGAGATGTCTTTCAACGGATTGCGATTGGAGTATGCCCTTGAGGGTAGCTCAAATTATATAGCATGGAAGGACAGGATTGAGGTGGTGCTGGATGACAATGGGTTGAAGGAGTTCATAGATGCATAAATTCCAAAACCTGCTTCTGGCGATGCTGCCGCACTTGACGCATGGAAAAGGAAGACAGCAAAGTGTCGAAGAATTCTATTGGAAGGTGTGAAGGATCACATAGTGTCTAGCCTTCATGGTAAGGCTTCTCCATTCTTGATGTGGAAAGCTTTGATAGATTTGTTTCAAATCAAGAGCGACCAGAGGAAGTTGGCGCTCAAGGATAAACTTAGAAACATAAAAATGGAGAAAGGCGACAGTATGCCCAAGTACCTCACGAAGTTCATCCAATGCAGGGATGAGCTGGGAAGTGTGGGGGTTACTGTTGATGATGAGGACTTGGTGAGCTTGGCTCTCCTTGGGCTTCCGAAGATTTGGCATTCCTATCAGGACTCTGTCAATGGTCGGGAGAAATTGCCAGGATGGGAGCGACTTTGGTCGGATCTTGTGCAAGAGGAGATAAGGCGAAGTACCAGGGACAGATCTTCATCAAAGAAATCTGATGAAGAAAATTGCACTTTGGTTGCCAAAGCAAAGAAGGGGAAGAGCAAGAAGCATTCTTCTCAATCCGGTGCGAAAGGCAAGAAGCAGGACATGTCCAAGGTGAAGTGCTTTCACTGTCACCAACACGGACATTACGCCACTAGTTGTCCACAGAAGAAGAAAAATAAGCAGGCTGCTGGATCTGCAGCTGGAGAGGCCTTAGCCTCGCAGTTTGAGCTGGATTTTTTGCTGATCGCATGCTTGGTCTCAAGTGTGATGGGTTTAGTGTGGTTTCTTGACAGTGGTGCATCTTTTCACATGACAGGAGATCGAGATTTGTTTACTGATCTAGATGAGAAAGATCTTGGAGTGCACATCGAGATGGGCGATGATGGTAGATACAGTGCGACCGGTATTGGTACCATTTCCTTTGAGAGGGAGTCTGGTAAACCCTTCGTATTGAAGGAAGTGATGCATGTTCCAGGATTGAAGAAGAATATTATCTCTGTGGCGATGTTAGAAGACAAGGGATATGATGTTGTCTTTAGCGAGGGAAAGGATTTCCTACGCAGTAAGGAAACTGGTGAGACCCGGAGGATAGGGGTTCGAGTTAAGAACCTTTATCAATTGCAGGTAGATGGCTGCACAAAAATGGCAGGCAAGGCAGAAGGAGTGGTGAGCCGAGATGATGGCGAGTTGTGGTACCAGAGATTGGGCCACCTTCACCATGGAGCTTTGAAGATCCTGCAGTAGATTTCTACTAGGATTCCTAAAAGCACTCTTGCGCAGTCAGATCAGTGCAAGGGATGCACCTTGGGAAAATTTGTGAAAGCCACCTTTCACGAGAAGGATAGTCGCGTCACGACGATCCTTGAGAGAAATCACACAGACATGTGTGGACTTTTCTCAGTAGCTTCGACAGCAAAGCACAGGTATTATGTGATATTTGTTGATGATTTTTATCGTAAGTGCTAGATATTCTTCATGCAGAAGAAGAGTGAGACATACTCAAAGTTCTATGAGTTCGAGGCGCTAGTGGAGAAAGAATCGGGGAAGCAGGTGAAGGCTCTTAGGAGTGAAAATGGTGGTGAATTCATCTCTGGTGAATTCAAGGACTTTTGCAGCGCAGAAGAAATTCGAAGAGAGCTCATAGCACCTCATAGCACAATGAACGAGGGTTGCGAGCGGAAACGAACGATCGTGGGTCTTATAGGAGATGTTGCATGATCGTGCCTACCCACTCTTGTGGGCGGAGGCATGCAATACTACAGTATATGTGCAGAACCGTTGTCCTCACAGGATACTTGGCATGAGTACACCCGAGGAGGCATTTTCTGGTAAGAAGCCTGATATTTCCCATTTAAGGATTTTTGGTTCACCTGTTTACATTCATGTGACGAAGGATGCCAGGAAGAAGCTGGAGCCAACCGCAGAGGTTGGGATATTTGTGGGGTACACTGATACGACCCACAACTATCGTGTGTATTTTCCAGACAGTCGCAAGACTGTTGTGCAACGGAATATCAAATTTCAGGAGGAGAAAGCCATGAAGTGTTCGCTTGAGAGGGAGCCACACTTGCATGCAGATGAGGAGCTGTTAGTTCCTAAGGAGGAGCTTCCGGATGTGGATCAGCCACAAGAGGAGGTTCAGGAGGTGGAAGAAACCACCCAGGCGGCGCCAACCATCAGAGGGCGCATGCGCACTACAGAAGCTGAGCGACTGGCTCGGGATGCAGAGAAGGTTGTAGGACCACCTACAGCACAGCGCAGACAGAGACAGTCACCGGATCGGTACACTGGATACATGGCTCTTA
The DNA here is from genome assembly GCA_034641835.2 of Pinus albicaulis. NCBI lineage: Eukaryota > Viridiplantae > Streptophyta > Pinopsida > Pinales > Pinaceae > Pinus > Pinus albicaulis. The sequence goes on from CM076576.1 coordinate 273,230,229, forward strand.
TGTGACGAAGTGTATTGTGTGAGCCATCCTCTTTCGAGGAAGCTGTGGAGGACCCTGCATGGGTAGATGCCATGGTGGAAGATTATGATTCGATTGTCAGAAACAGTGCATGGGAGATTGTCCCGAGGCCGGAGGGGAAATCAGTGGTGGGTTCGAGATGGATCTACAAAGTGAAGCAGGCAGCTGACGGGAGTGTGGAGAAGTACAAGGAAAGATTTTTTGCCTGAGGCTTTTCATAGATTGAGGGGATCGATTATGAGGAGACCTTTGCACCTGTCGCAAGGTATTCTTCCATACGAATGATTCTTGCTCTCTCAGCGCAGATGGGGTGGCACATTCATCAGATGGATGTGAAGACTGCGTTCCTCAACGGAGTCATTGAGGAGGAGGTGTACATAGAGCAGCCCGAAGGTTTCGAGATCTTCAGCAGTGAGTCGCATGTGTGTAGGCTCAAGAGAGCGTTGTATGGGTTGAAACAAGCACCTCGTGCTTGGTACACATGGATAGACAGTTATTTCACCGGACTTGGATTCTCCAAGAGTGAGGCAGATCCTAACCTATACCAGATTGTGGTGGAGGGTAAGTTGTTGATCATTGTACTTTATGTAGATGATTTGATTTTGACAAGTGATGAGCTGTTGATACTCTCATGCAAGGAGGATCTTGCAAAAGAGTTTGAGATGAAGGACTTGGGCCTCCTTCATTATTTCCTGGGATTGGAAATTTGGCAGCGCAGTGATGGACTGTTTGTTTCTCGGGGTAAGTATGCCTGGGAGATACTGGAGAAGTTCAACATGCATGGCTGCAAGCCTGTTGATACTCCTCTTCCTGGAGGTTGGAGGAAGGAGGATGCTACTTCGGAGGAGGTAGTGGATGCCACTGTTTATCGACAGTTGGTGCAGAACAACTTATAACATCTGGTCAATACCACGACACGACCTGCCTATGCAATTAACTGGCTTTCCTGACTATGGTTAAGCCTACCAAGCTCTTTTGGAAGGCAGGGAAGCATGTATTGAGATATCTCAGAGGCACATCGGGATATGGTTCATGGTACAGACAGGAGGTTGAGTTGAGGCAGTATGGCTTCACGGATCGTTATCATCATACCAGAGATTGTGTGCAGCGAAGGATCATGTTACTTTCATATATTCCCACGGAGGATCAGGATGCTGATAACTTGACGAAGGCGCTCACCAGGAGCAAATTCGAATACCACAGAGGCAGGATCGGGGTGGCAGATAATCCCTATCTTGTTGAGAGGGAGTGTTGTGATTGCAACAAGATGATGAGCTTAGTGAAAAGAGTCGCCTTCACTAACTGGGCCCGCAGGCTATTTTTGGTGCAAAGTCTATTTTTAGACTATGTCTATTTTTAGACATATGGATCATGTTCTATGAGTTGCAGGATGCTATTTGTGGATGGTTGGTCAAGTCAGAAAAAATATATGGACTTCTATTTTTAAACATACTGGGAAAAATCTATTTTTAGATTGCCAGTCTATAAATAGATATGTTGAATATTATTAGCTCTTAATAATATTTGGACTATAAACATTATCTTATTCTCTTGGAGCACTTCAGTTAAGTGCACAGATGTGGCACAGGAGCTGACAGAAGGAATTATGCTATTCCTAGGGGTTAAGTGGAGCTATTGCATGGATACTTTAGTTAGAACTCATGTGAGAGAGTTTGGTGGAGTTGATTGAGGATTTAATGGAGTTGTGTTCAGTTTAACTAATCTAAACATAGTTGAACTAGTTGTATTTAGTCTAACTAATTAATACACTAGTGAAGAGTGGTGTGAATTAATTATTAATTAATTCACTAATTATAAACTCATTAATCAACTAAAGAATACATCAGTTAACTTCAGTGCATGGACAGTTTCAGTGGAGACCAGTGCAGAGATAGGTGAAAGAGTAGGTTAACTATCAGTTGTGACTATATTGTTGCATATTTGCAACCAGTGATTGGAGGAGCCCATGAGGATTGCGCAGCACAAGCCAGGTGGTTTATGTTATTTAATGAGCCATCCTACAGCATTAATTAAAAAATAGACGCTGGCTATCAGGTGGCAGAGATTGGAGCATGTGTTTTGCTAGATCTAGCTTGATTAGTGTGTAGAAATTGGAGGTTGTGCTGAGAGCTTCTGAGGAGCTTTGTACAATGATTGTTACATGATCTCTATGACATATAATATACAGATAGTTGGGGGTTTTTCAGCTTTAAGCTTTCCCATGAAATACTGTGTTCATATGTGTGATTGTTTATGGTTTTAATGTGTGCATGCGATTTTTTTTATTTCCACATGTAATGATAAATGGTAGAAGAGATCATGTATTGTGCATGAAGATAAAATAGTGTGTGATCAGGAGAATCTTGGTGAATAATATATCAGTTATTCAAAATTTCTACACGAAATATAACATGATGTGCCACTTCAATCGAGCCTTATTAATTTTCTTTGTAGGATAACTTTCAAGGGTTTATTCATGGCCTCAACCTGACGATTGGGTTGAGGATAGTAAGGAGATGAATGCTCATGCCTGAAACCCAATTTGAGAGCCAATTCATCCATAATATTATTCTAGAAATGACTGCCATGGTCAGTGACAATATCCTTTGGAATATCGAAATGAGAAATGACTTGGTTGAATGAGCCCTTAGAATATCTGATAATGATCATTTGGATGAAGAAAAGGCCCATCTCCTTAAGGTCTTCAGAGAAAATGGTTATAACAAAAATCAGAATTTGAGGGCTTTCATGAATGCTAGCAAAGGTCCTAATCAGAAAAAGTTAAAGGGTGATGTTGTTGGTAGGGTTCATCTGCCTTTTATTCAAGGTACCACTGACAAGTTCGCACGGATTTTAAGAAAGCATAAGATCTCTTCCTCTTTTAAACCTTTAAACACCATTCGAAGTTCCCTTAAATCGGTAAAAGATCCTTTGGACCCAATAAGCATGAAAGGGGTTTATTTGATCCCATGTTCTTGTGGGATTCCCTACATTGGTGACACTGGTCGGTCGGTATATTTATGATTATGTTTCCTTATATTCTATTATTTTTATTACTATTAGTGTTATTTTTATTTACTTTTATTTTTATTTTTATTTTTATTTTTATTTTATTTTAGTTTTAGTATATTTTATTTTATTTTTTATTTTATTTTATTTTATTTAGCTATTTATTTTATTTTATTTCATATATTTTATTTATTTAGTTATTTTATTTTATATTATATATAGTTTATTTTATTTTTATTATTGTTATTAACTTTTGACTTTTTGACTTTTTTGGATTTAATTCTTGTTTTATTTTCATTTTTATTTCTTGGGAGTAGTTGCTTTTTAGTTTTTATTTGTGGTTTTATATTTTTGTTTTTTTACTTGGTCCTTATATAATTTTTCTGGGTCAATTCGTAGCTTTTAAGGTTGAAGGATTTGTATTTTTTGATTTATTCTATACTTTTATTTATTTTTATTTTATTTTTGAACGTTTTTATTTTATTTTTGAACGTTTTTAACATTTTTAATTGTCTTTGGGTTTTTTACCATTGCTTCTCTCATCCTGGTATATAAATGGATAGTCTGATCAGCCAATCTTCATTATCCTGATGATGAACTACAGTTGGTAGTTCGAAACGCGTCAGTTCCAAAATTTCTCATGTGATTTCCCGGAAGATTTAGAGTTTAGAAACAAGGTTGTTGTTTCACCATCATTCGTGAAAGTAAGCATAGCTTCGGCCCACTTAGTAAAGTAGTCCATTATTATAATCATATACTTATGACCCTTTGCCGAAGGTGGGTTACAAGTTGTAAAATCAATACCCCACTTTGTTAAAGGACTAACGGTGATAACATGAAAAAGTGGAGCTTGATGAGAGCACATTTTTCGAGTATAAACCTGACAAGGATGGCATTTTTTGACCGCTTCAACACAATATTTGAAAATCAACAGCCAAAAATAGCTTGCACGCAAGATTTTTTTGGCTGTAGCCAGCCCAGACATATTACCACCACAAGCTCCATTGTGGTAGTCATTCAGCATTGACTCAGCTTCTTCTAGGGTTAAGCAGTGTTTAAGGATTGAATCAATCCTAGGATGATATAAAGTGTCATCGACAATAATATAACTTTTAGCTAGGTGACGTATTTTTCTACACTCATCCTTTGAAAAAGCGAGAGGAAACTTCAAAGTCTGAAGATATATTATGATATCTCCATACCAAGGATATTGTGAAGAAACAAGGAAGAGATGCTCATCGGGAAATGATTCTTCATTAACAACTTCTTCTTCACAAGGAAACTCCAAGATTAATTCCGCAAATACTAAATATTTCTTATATTTGGCTGACATGAACTCGAGATCGAATTCTTGTAAAATAACAATCCATCTGTTATATTTTCCTCCAATCACTCACCCACTGAGAACAAACTAAAATGGGTTGAAATCAGCCAAGAAAAATGTTTCTCTAAGAAAAATATAGTGTTGAAGTCTCTGGATAGCATGAACAGCTACCAAAACTAATTTCGCTACAGGAAAGTATTGCAGTTCAGGATAGACCAATCCTCGGCTCAAATAATAAATCATGTGCTCACAAAAAGCATCATCCTCCTGAACCAGAACCATACCTATGGTTGATTCTACCGCAATGAGATATAAGAGTAAATCCATGTTATAATCGAGTGGACTCAATAAAGGATCATAGTTCAGTGCTTTTTTCAAAGCATCGAATGAGCGTTGAGCGAAATCATCCCATACAAATGGAACTCCTTTCTTTAGTAATCTCATGAATCCCTTTCCAATCTCGGCATAATTGATGATAAATGTCCTCAAGAAATTGGCTTTTCCTTGGAGACTCTGAATTTTACTGATGGTGGACGAGAGAGGAAATTGAAGTATTGCCTCAACCTTGAAGGGATCTATACGAATCCCTTTAGTAGATACAATGAATCCCAATAATAGATCAGATGTGACAGCGAAAATGCATTTATTCGGATTCAACTAGATTTTATAATAATGAAATCATTCAAAGATCAAACAAATATGGTGAGGACGATCAATTCTCTTTCGAGAATGAGCAGCTAGGTCATCCAAATAAGCTTTGATGATATGTCTGATATCATGGAAAGCATAGGACATGGCTTGCTGAAAGGTCGCTCCAGCATTTTTAAGGCCAAAAGGCATCTTTTTGCATGCAAAGGTAGCCCAGGGGTAGATATAAATTATCTTGTGTTGATCTTCAGGACAAATAGTAATTTGATTATATCCCGAGAAACCATCACGAAGGATAAAATCTCATTTCCCACACATTCATCAATAATTTGATCAATAAAAGGTGTGGGGAAATTATCTTTCAAACAAGCCTTATTTAAATCCCTAAATTCAATGCATATGCAGATCATTCCTGTCTTTTTATCAATCGAGACTGGATTTGAGACCCACTTAGTTAACGGAATGGGGTATATGAAACCTGACTTTAGCACCTTTTCAACCTCAAATTTGATAGTTGTCACTTTCCTAGGGTTTACCAGCCGAAGCTTTTGCCATATAGGCTTAGCATTCTTGTAAGTCTTGATTTCATGATGGACTATCGATGGATCAATTCCAAGAATTTCCTCATAAGACCAAGAAAACACATCGTGAAACTCTTGGAAAATATCAGTATAAGTCTGAATTTCTTTAGGGGAGCACTCGAATCCGATGAAAACATTTTCAATTATATTGGGATCCCTGGAGATGGTCACCAGAATATTTTTCGAAATAATATACATGTTACCTTCGGCAAAAATATGTGTTGGAGACAAAGGGTTTAAGATTGTATGAACATTTCCAGTTGAAGAAGGACTAGACAAACTTGATTCAACTTGATGCAAGTTTGGGAGAAAATATGACCTATGATGCAAGTCATCCCACAGTATTTCTACACCCATAATTTCTTCAAGGATTTCCTCCTCAGATTGTAAGATAGTGTCAAGGAAGTCCATAGAGGAAGTAGAGTCAAGAGTCCAGGCTGGAGCCACATATCCATCCAAATCCTCCGGTGAAAGAGGAATAGGATTGACATTTGTAATTTTAACTATAAATTGATAAGAAATTTCAGTTGAAGTCATGGGGTATGCCATTCCACATAATTTCCCATGCTCTAATGTGATATTACAAGAGGGTAAGGGCCAAGGACCCGAAAAATAATGAGTTTTTAATAAACCTCTTCGAGAAGGGGACTTGGATGATGAAATGGAATTGATTCAAGCGATAGGATAAAAAGATAAAAAGTACCCATCAACGAGGAATACATTTCGACTCCTAAATTCTCCACAGGCGACTTGGCATTCTTCACCAAGGGAATATTATAATTAGAAGATGCATTAGATTCTTTCGGAGAATAAGCCATATGATCAACACTAACAATTCTCCCTTCATGGGGAAAGCATAGGATGAAAAATAATGATGATATAATAACATCCATTTCATAAATCCAATTTTTCCCCAATAAAATATTATAATCAAAATTAGCATAAAATATTTCCACCTTGATATTGACCACATTTCCCCCAACACGGTTGGGAAAGGATATAACAATTCCATGCGACCTATGAGAATGACCATCAAATACAGTCAGGAGAGTAGATGAAGGAACAGCTTCAAGAGATCTGATATCCTTCCAAGATGTAATCAACATGACACATGTGGAAGCTCCCTCATCAACTACAATTCAAAATATATTCATTTTCCAATTTTATATTTTATCTGGAAATCCATGTGATGAGGGAGTCTCTTCTTAATATTTGACATGAACAATGTAACAATAAGAGAGTTTTTTGGATATATCACCCTGATCATAGTAAGCAGCACACTCCTTTTTGTTGGTCATGATTGGAGTACTTCTAACACAAACATCGCATAAGGGCTTTGGGCCAGATCTTCAATAATGGAGTATTTTTGGACAGCCTTGGCATTAGGATGAATAGTTGAACGTGTTGCAGAGCCTTTCGAAATCTAAGGTATAGGCTCAACTACAGGCCTATCAATATTTTTTGTTCCATGGAACATCAGGAGCAGCCTTAGCCTTAGATGATTTTGGTTCACTATAATCATGTGATCTTATAGCAACATCAACATGAGAGCTCATCATGTATACATTCAAGGAATTTTTCGCTTACTATTTTCCCCCTATGGGGTTACCAGTATTAGCATTCGTGCCAGCAAGAATTTTCTGCCCTTGGGGAAAAGGATTAGTCAGAACAGCTTGGGAGTGAGAAGAACCTTGATGTGCTAACAAGCGTTGAGTGTCCTGAATCTTAGGGAAAAGATGATTTAAATGATCTCCATTGCAAAATTTTAAAGGAAACTTAACTTTATTTTTTGACTCCATTTTACCCTCCCTGGTATTATTACTGGGTTTGTTCGCATTGCCCTTCCAATCCTTATCTTTCTTCTTACCACACCCCTTTTTCTTCCCATCAGATTGTTGATTTCCTTTGCAGTTCGAAGAATTTGGACAACGTTAATAGTTAAAGGTTGAGAAGGCATAGGCACTAACGATGATTCCTGAATTGAAAAAGAAGTTTGTAAAGACAATTGTTGAAATTGAATTAGCATGTTAGTCGTGTTATTGTCGATTGATATTAATAGCCCGTTGGCATGGGGACCAAGGTTGGGTTTGGCTAAATCAATCTTGGATTGAGGAGCATCAGGAAAAATTTTGTAGAGGAGTCCAGATTGAGAATATATAAGTTTTAACTGATGGACTCTGAAGATGGCATGTTCTTTAGTGAACACTCCAAAGAGTGACACATCCTTAGAAATATCTGGCTATAAACATTTTATAAAGCATTTGAGAAGGAATTCATTAGGAATATAGGCGTTAATGGGCCTCTTCCTTCTTCTCCATTCCTAAATATGGTCATAAATGTGAGTTCCTTTGTCATGATGGAAACTTGCCAATAGCTCATTTCCAGCATCATATTGGATGGGCAACTGAAAATGGTTTGAAAACATAGTATTGAATTCTCGAGATGAAGCAAAGGTACACCCACTAAGCACTATATACCACTTTGCAGCATTTACAGTTAAGGTGCATTGGAACAATCTCAACTTGATTGAATCGTCAATTAGGGATTTGGATGAACACCATAAATGGAATGGTGTTACATGGTCAACCATATACTCCACAGAATTCCCTTCATTTTTCAATTTTGTATGATCTTGAAAATTTAGGGTTGCCAGGAATGGTAAGCGCGGAGGAGATGGATAATTCTACCCACCAAGGGTATAGTTTCCAACATTAAGAAAATAATATCTTGGATTTGTAGAGGCACCAGGTTACCACGGATTATTCGTAGAGGAGATTGAACCATAAGGAAATCCTTGTGGTCCAAAGGTATTCAGAGTATGACCACCTCCGGCCGAAGGGTTACCAAAACTAGGAAAATTTCCCCCTAGCGCAGCATTGAAAGGAGAGGAAAGCCCTTGGTAAGGGTTCCACGCATTGGAAAAAGGAGAAAAAACCTTAGAGGTCCCTATGGAGGAGAAAGGAATATTCCCTTGTTGACAAAAAAAGGACTGATTCTTGGCTCCTAAACCACTAAACGCAGGGTTAGTCCATCCTTGATATCCTTGAAAAGGATTAAAACCTTGACCCTGAGCGTAGAAAGGAAATGATCCTATGCTCAAAGAAGGGTCGGAATGAGGTATATGACCACTTCCAAAAGGAAAACCCTGAAAAATGTTGAACCACTTGCCATAGAAGTCATTATTGTCGAAGCATTAGATGAAATAGTTAAAGGAACAGAGTAAATTTTGATTGGATGACATCCCAAAAGGAAAGGAACAAGTGTGAGAAGAAAAATCTTTGGTGCTCCCACTCAAAGATGGAATGGAGGTAGAGCCAAATACTCGGTACTAGGTATGATAGTGAATATCAAAATTATACCTCCTCCTTCAACTGAAAGAGGAGTACGCACACTAGCAGTACCCATAGCCAAAATTTTGCTCTCATCAATGGCCATCGAAAGAAAAGAAGCAGAAAAACCATGGTTTTCCGAACTTTGAGTCAGGGTCCCAACGTATAATATGACGTCTAGAAAATTAGGAGAAAGGGGTGAAGAAGGAGTCACGGGGGACTCAGGAATATCTTCAACCTCAACCTCGTCTTTCGACTAGAAGAGAACCCTAGAAAGGACTGGATTTTTTATGTACAAATCACAACTTATACTAGGTCCACCCTGTGAAACAATAGCCCAAATCGAAGGATCTATCTCCAATGTGTTTGTTGCTACTGTTTGAAAATCACCAACAAAATTTCTCCTACGCCTTCTAGAAGAAGGCTCGACACTTGCAGATGAGAGGTCACGATGCCTCCTGAATCGAAAAATTGGTCGATCAGCGAATTTTAATTATTAAGATAACTTGTTAATAATCAAAAATTATAATGTTATGGCAATCTAGGAGCAAAGAGAACTCACTAAAAAATGTCCCTAAAGATACAACCAATCAAGCTAGTTCTAGGTATTTCCACTCCGACTGATTAGGACCGGACACCAAAATACAATAAAGTGAATATAAGGACCTTCCGAAAATAGTCTGGGGTAATTATACCCCAGAACTATTGGTGAAGGTAACAGACACAATTACGCTGACTTCTAGACAAAATTTGTCGTTGATGCAAGTACTTGAGCTTCGCAAGGGAACCCTCCAGAAGTACTAATGAGAGTGATACAAAGTCTACCTCAGGTACGATGAGTATTCCCCCCTGCAGTCACCTATGCGGTCCCTAGGAAAGGCACCTAAGGTCACCATTTCATATCGGAAGATGGATGGAACACTATTTGGTCGGGATCCAACAAGTAGGAGAGAGGGTGTCTCTCTTCCTTGTCTTCGCTTGCACTCGTGCTTAACACCCGTATAAGAAGATATTTCCTGGATAGCTTAACGACATTGTATTTCACTTTTTTAATCAACTTCTATGTTTAAATTCAAAGTGGCCTTGGAGATTTAACTCTCCACGCACCTATTCCAAGGCCCTAAATGACCTAGACTAGTTGATGTATATATGACAAATCAAAATATTCTAGTTCATTTTAATTTTAGTGCTTTATTTTAATGGTTGTTTTTAAGTCAAGGGTAAAATCGAAGTGTAACTTATGATGTTTTTTTATGCAAGAAGAAACCAATAGAAAACCTAGCTACATGAATATGCAACTCTTTTTCTTCGATGAAAGTGATTTGTACTAAAGGTTCTACGAACAAACTAAGAAAGCAAAAATGTTTCTTTTCTTTTCAAAACACACACTTGCACACTCAAAATATCTCAAAGAGACTATAATTCTTACAGTGCAACTATCCTAATGCAAACTAAAATTCTTAATGTAATATTCTAAGGACTACTCTTAAGGAAAGCAAATGTGTTTCTCAAAGAAATAAAGAGGCCAAAACTTGACAAAAAGGAGGAACAAATTCAAATAAAACTTTCCCAAAAATCAAGCAAATTCAACCTAATGAAAAGACTTCACACTTGCTCAAAAAAAAAAAACCAAAGAAAAATAAAATCAACAAAAATATGTTTTTATCTTTTTTCTTTTTAAGGGAAAAAATAGTTCTTGAGAAGACAAAACTACCAAAGACTTCAAGATCAAATTCAAGCGTAAAGAACCTGAAATCTCAAAAGCCATAGTAATCATTGAAATGATGAGACTCAAAGTGAAAAGAGGCTACAAACTCAAACAAACTGATCTGAGCAGCAGCATAAAAACTCTAGCAAGCAAGAAATATTTCAAGAATACCAAAATAAACTTTTCAAGATTGCAAGAAGCACTTTCTCAAAAACAAAGAAAAAACCAAATAGTTCAACTTTCAAGAAAGCAAGTCAAATCAATGTAAAGACTGGGTTATAAGTGAATTGAAACCAATTCCTTGTCCCAAAGACTCAGAATAGCCAAGAACTTCACCATGAAGCCTCAAACCCAAACTCAAAAACCAAAAATTCACCAAAAGGCAAAGCCTAGGTTGACTATGTCATTCCACAAAGAGAGATAGGAAACTGAAAATCTGCAAGAACCAAGACTCTCCCAGATAAAAAAATGACTGAAAGAAGCAATAAAAACCAGGCAAGGCCCTTTACTAGAATCATAATTTGAAAAATTCATTCGAAACCAAACATACGCAACTTGGCAGTGACAGACCTACGTATATACATGATTGTACTCAAGGAAACTCATGTATACATTTTTTTCTTTGGACAAAAGCGCATGTGTATGCGACTATGTGAAAGAAAACCCATGTAAAAATAGGCAAGTAAAGAAAAAATAAAAATGTAGGCTTGATCTAGAAGATCAGACTACTTTCCCAGATTGCAAACAAATCAAAGATACTGGAAAAACCAAGAAATCAAACAAAAAGTCCCAAATCAATAGAGAAACAACCCTTACAAGGAAATACAAGATTGTATTCCCCAGTGGAGTCACCAATTCTATTGCACGAGAAAACTCCATAGGGTTAGGGTTGAGAACCCCAACAGATTGAAGGGAATCTACAAGCAAACAAGAAATCCTAATGCATAAACTACTAAAGTAGGATGAATATAGAGTGCTCGTAGGTCCTATGTTTGAAGTCATTCCCACAGGGTTCAAACCTTTTGCTTCCTCCAAAGCTTCAAAACCTGCAACACATTCCAGAGAAGCATATATACTATTAGTAGTTCAAATCATATTCAAGATATGAATGTTAGATCATATAAGCATTAGGATATAAATCATGAAACCATACATAATAAGATTATAACATGATTTATAGCATAAATATCATAACATTCAAGAACGAGACACAACTTCTTTATTGATATTAGCAAAGAAATGTGGAAGAATACAACCTGATTTGACCATAGCTCAAAGTGAAACCTTCCTCCATATCTGTCCAACCCAACACTCAACAATCCTATTTCAAGTGCATACACATAGATGTCATATAAAGGAGATGAACATCTCTATGAGGAAATAAGGGTTTCCTATAACTGGGAGTGCAGGAGGCACATGGAAACTTAGACTTAGTCAGGGACCAATTGACTATAATATAAATATCCTATATCTCTCCCCTTTAGACCTTTCCATGAGGTGTGTTTTTACCACCCCAAAACAGTTGTTTTAGCTGGGATACAGTTAGGCCACATTCTCCTGAAGGTGGGCTTCACGTGTAACCCGTAAACCCCATCCAAAAAATAGGATTTTTATATTTTTTCATATTTCAAATTATATACATGGGTTGGATATATATGGACCCACGTGTGTACATTATTTTTGAAGGGCAGAGTCACATATGGAATTCAAAATAATGTTTTTTGATAAAATGATCAAGTATGAAGGGAAAGGGTTTCCCAAGGCCATAGCTCAAAGCATCAAGTCTACAGGGGTGTTGAATGATGTTATAGCAGTCTTCTAGTGCACACCTCAGTCAATTAAATAGAGTGCAGAGAATTCATGTCTAAGTACAGTCGAGCTATGTGAAACCATGAAAAACTATGGAGAGCCTCCGCGAAAAGTAGATTTGTTCACAGAGAGGGTTGTGCCTAGTTTAAGTGTGTAGGTGGATTGGGAATTAATTCTCAGTATGACGAAACAGTCAGATTCCTACTGTTGTGGATCATATGCATATCCTTTTATTTTTCAAATACTTGAAAATATAAAAATAATAAATTGTTGGAAAATATGTTAAAGTATCAAAATCTTATACTTTAGCATCAAAAAATATGTATGTTCACCAAAATCTAAGTTAAATTTTAAACATGTAAACTTTATAGTAGTGGGTTCGGTATTTGATGTCAAACATTGATTGATTTGATTGGCGAAAAGTGTTGATAATTAAAGTCCGTATCAAAAGGCCCAACCCGCAGGCACAACTAGCCCACCGGATACCGTGATGAGTGCTTCTGCAGTTGACTGGGTTGACTGTGGGGACAACAGAGATGAACGGCGGAGATTGAGTGTGGGGGCACCAGCCGAAGTTTTCCTCTGCACCTCGAGAGCCCCCGCGGTGACATAATACGCTGAGTTGGTCACAACTATCTTCCACCTCAGGTAGAATCAACGGCTTACTGTCGCATCTTGTCATCATTAAATTTAAAACCCATGCCACCTATTTAAAGAAAATTTTTATCTGGTTTTCAAAGTATTTGTGATTTGTCGTGCTGCACCCTGTTTTAGCTTTCCGCCACCTGCACAAATTTGACCACCCTGTGAATTATTCCTGCAGATTTTTTCAACCATGGCGGTCATCCCTATCAGGTTCGGTTAGCCATATCCCTCTCATGGATACTGAGAGGGATATTCAAGATACCATGTGTTCTATAATTCACCTCCCTTTCTACCAGCAAGTTATCTTGAATGATAATGCTTCCCCTGTGTATTTTTCCATGGTCAAGTCTGGAATTTTGTCTGCATGCTTTCCAAAAACCCATATTTTCCCTAAATTTATCTATTGGTTAGTATATGTCATGTATCCAGGGAAGTGTTTTAAATTAGGGGAATTTTGAGGTCTAAAATGGGCCTCCTAAGGAAAATGTACAATCAAAATTCACTTTATGAGAACCAATCACATTTTAGGGGATGACATCATCCCTAATGGTTGAAGTGGCATTGATTGAGTTAAAGGTACTTACTTGTCACATTCTCAATGGTAGATATAAACTCATGGTTAACCATGGTAGTGATGTAAGTACATTTAAAGTCAAAGTAAAGTACTCATAATAAATGTAATTTCACACTTTTTGAATAAAAATATATTATTTTCATTTCATATTTCTTGAAAGAAACAATGCATATCCCTATACATTTATTATATTATTTTTATATAGTATATTAATTACATGTCATTATACAATTTAAATAATATAAATTTTAATTAATAGCATATAATAATTAAGAATTTATAAATTTATATTTATATTTTATTTTAAGTTATTTAAGTACAAAGGACAAATGCATTACTTGTTCAATGATAATGACTTTTTCTTGAAAAACTCATTCTTATTTATAGTCACATCAATACAATTTTTTTTATTAATTTTATTTTGGTACAACTTTTGAATTGAATTTAACTATGGTTACATGGATTGTGGTGCAAAAAGTGAATTGCAAATTTATAAATATTATTTTATTGGTTTAACTATTATTTTATTATTTCATTAGGAGGCCCATTTTAGACCTCAAAATTCCCCTAATGGTCATGAATTCCCAAGGAGAGAACATTCTGTAGGTGTCTACCTAGTTAATCCCCCAAGCCCTTTGTTATCCTGAGTCAGAGTCATCCATCCAATTTTCCGACGATTCGCTGGTACAATATTATGATAATCTTGTAGGAGAAGAATTTAATCAATTCATGTTTATTTGAAACCTGACATGAAGCGGTTTAAGCCATATTGCAAAGAGTTTTCTATGGGGGTTTTTGACGCTGAGACTCGTCCAGTATTGAGTAATATTGCAAAAATTCTAGGTAAACATGATGATAATACAGTGGATAAATCAGTCCTAGGGATGTTTTCCATGATGATGAAGCAAGGAATGGTGTTGGATATTCCATCATATTGGCAAGAAGTAGTCAATTCACAGTTGATGAGCCTTTCATTAACAGGTTCTTTCAAATTTCCTTCATTGATTGTATATTTGTTCTTATATCAGAATATGGAAGAATTCATGTATTTAGGTCTAAATATTATGGATGTAAATAAAAGAAGGCAATCAGTGATATTCTGGACGGATGTAGTTAGAAGGGAGCAAAATGAGGCTGGGTTGTTTGATTTTGCTAGCTATTACATGCCAGATGCATACAAAATATTGAATGGAAGTCCTCCTCCCTGTTTCTTACCTAAAGCTCAAGATTTTCTGCATTTAGGAAATAATTGAAAATATGGAGATTGGTTTGTTTTTTAGGAATATTCTGAAATAAGGCTATATGGAGCAAGTGTTGAGCCTTATAGACTCCCAACGTTTTTACCAATGAGGATTTTTGCTTTAGAGTTCATTAGAAAGAGTCTAAATGTTGATTAGGTTCATTTCGTGCCTATGAAGAAAGGACACATGTATAAATTACCCATGGTTGTACACCCTTTCATAGTAAATATGAGGCAAGCATTTTATGAAGTAACAAAAATGCGAGATGAGATGCATATGCTACTAGGAGAAAGTTGGGCTTATGACCCTTACAGTGTGATTTCAAATAGAAGAATTGAGAATAGGTACTTTGCTTTCATTCATGAAAGTAGGCCAAAACAAGAGAAGATAGCAAGTAAAGGTGTGATGATTTCAGTAGATGCAAACATTCTAACTCCCATCATAGCAGAGAAAACAACTAAAAGAACCAAAGAAGTAGTTATTGATCTAGATGATGATGAGCAGGGAGCCAAGAAGAGAACAAAACTTACTGAAGAACCTACATCTAATTCAACTGGTTTTTCTTTACATTTGGGGAAAGAGAAAAATGTTGTTGCTTCACCTAGGAGTCATGAAGCTTCTCATGAACAGGTGCCCTTGATCAAACAATTGTTTTCACAAATTGAGGAAAGAAATTAGAGGATGAAGGCCAGCATGGAGGCCCAAGCTTAACATCAAGTTGTTGCTAATCAAACAAGATTGTTGACTGTAATGGATCTTTAGAAAGATAAATTTATAATTGCCCTGTCACATCCTACAGACATGTCAATTGGTTCTTCCAACAATTTCAACACTGTCAATGTGACTGTGGATGTAAAGAAAATTCCACTGATGGATAAAATTAATTTGCATATGAAAACAGGTCAGTTGATTGTAAATGACCTCACAAAGACTAATGAAATGGCAATAAAGGTAGAGAATATGTTGGGTAAATTAATTAAACAGTTGAAGTTAGAGAAGGTTAACTCAAGAGCCTTAACAGTTCAGAATGAGGAATTGAAGAAAATCATTATAAAGATTGGAGTAGACTCCAGTGACAAGACTGTTGTGCAGAAATTCATGCAAAGTGCTGAGGTAGAAATATCCACATTAAGGAAAAAGTTAAAATTACCTACTGGAGAACATTCCATGGCTGTAGAAGTGGCAGAGGTTGAGAAGGAAAAGGAGAAACTTTTACAACAACTCATGCAGAAAGATGAAGAAATCTCCAAAATAAAGAAAACTGCAATTTCATTGCAAAATCATATTGATAACCAAAGTTGTACTTTTGTTTTTCCTACAGGTAATGATGATCCTCAAGCACAGATTGTTCAATTAAATATTGAGTTGCAGATGGCTAAAAAAGATCAGAAGAAGGCTCAAATAGATCTGGAAACTACAACAAAGTTGATTAAAGTCATAGAAGATGAAGCTGACAAGTACAAATTGGATTTCTGAAATGCTAAAGCTGAGATTAAAAATCTCAAAGAAATACTGAAAGGAAATATCTCACTGATACAAACCAAAGATATCATTTGGACTGATATCATTTCAGAAATGAAATCTAATTGGTGCTTCCTGATGATAATTGCAAAAGAGAAAAGCCTTATTTTAGAATGTGAAGAACTAATCATGTCTGATAAGCAAAAAGGAATTAATAGAGCCATTTGGGCCAAAAGATTCATTGATTTAATTAATTCTAAATCAGATCAGGAATTAGAGGAAAATGACATGCAGGACATAATTTTGTATGCAGTAGAAATTAATAAAATGATTGTCAGAAATGATCTCAGAAAGGTTGCAGAAAAGAAGTTGATGGAAATTAAGGAAGCAGTAAATCAGTTTGATAAGTCATTTGATAAATGACAAGAGTAGGCTTGCCATCATGTTGGGGAGCTGAAGGAAATATTTTGCCATGGAATTCTTATGATAACTTACTAGTATTTACAAAAAGAAAAGTTGATAACAGACATGAAAAGACTTAGGTGCTTAAAGGAGAAACAATGGTCAACTTCTTGCAGAGACATTTTCAACTCTTGTGGATGGTAAAGACTCTTTTCACAGAAAGACCGTCCTATGATCGAATTACTGCATTCAGGTTGGAATATCACAATCTGACACATTCATCCAGGACGAAGGTAGAAATATGGAAAAAGTGCAGAGCTTGGACAATAGACCTGCCAAAAGGATCAGCATCAAAGAAAGACAAATCAGTTGACCAAGGAAAAGAAGCCACATCATCAGCAATTCCCATATATTAGGATTTTTTTTTAATTTTCTGAAGACAATGTAATTGCAATAAGATATTTTCAAGGCATGTAATAGACAACCTTCGAAGTCCTAAGTAGTTTTGGTAGTTAGGATTGGTTATAGAAGTTTCAAACTGCTTTTTACTATATTTAATGTAATTTTCAAGGGAAGAAGAGGTCCCGAGTTTTGGACCTTCAGACAAATATTTTTGTACTCAGAGATTCAAAGATTAATGAATGAGTAAGCAAGTTTCTAGCATTTTTGTTTATGTTGAAATGTATTCCAGTTTACATTCTGTGTTTTCTATCTATGAATAAAACAAATTTATGAGCAGCAGGTCTCTTTTTACTTATGTATGTAAGAGTTAAAAACCTTAATTGGCGCTCCTTTGTTTTAACTATTTCTTTCATATATTTCTTCTGGAGTTTGAGATGATCTTTTCTGTATAAAACAGTATATCAGTTTTGGCTTCTTCTTTCATTTTCTTCTAGTCACTTCATTCAACATCAACAAATGGTAGCATTGTGAAGCATTCATCATATTTGATATTTTAGGGTTTGATCATAAATACTTGAGGGTTAATAAAACAGATACATATATATTCGTGACATAATCATATAAATGTCTTAAGCACTGATTCCTTATCACAGCTAAGGGATTGTCTCTTAAGGTACAACACCTACTCTCATGTTTAATGCACTAAGCAGAGACTAAGTTAGACAACAATAGCGTAATCGAAGAGCCTATTGGCCGCAGTCTAACTTGGCCTAAATTTTGGCAAAGACTCCGCATTTTCTGAGGCGGAGCGCGTAGCAGAGCGTGAAGTGGACCATCTCAAATGTACCGCGTGGTGTCATAGGGGCCTTGGGGTGGGTCGAAGCCCCCCCTTTTTGTAAAGCATGCAATTTTGTATCAGTTTTTGGGTCATAGTTTCTTGTTTTGAGGAGTTGATGGTATTTGGACCATGGTATTGTAATGATGTAGCCCTATGATGTAATAGCATAAATAGGGTGAAATAATAAGAAGAGAAGCATCCTATCCTTGATGTTTTGGATCCAGATCTGTGTTATGGTTGTATCATTTTGATTTGTAGTTTTTAGGAAAGGAGAGGCTCTGCAGCTGAGTGCACAGAGGCTTGAGTCTACAACTTAGTGTGTAGACAGCCTACAGCTAAGTGCACAGGCCAAGAACTATTACAAAGATTCATTATTATAAGCAACAATTCTTATGGTTGTAGCGCTACATTGGGGTGAACCATGGTAATCTAGTGTTGTTATGCGTTTTGTATGTATATTTTCCTATTATCTATTGTATGAGTAGCAGTAATTACAGATGCATTTTACTTTGACACAATGAAGATTATGGTTTTATATGGCATGGTTGAATGAGTAACCTAATGCAGGGAAGTAAGTTATGAATGTTAAGAATAAGAAAACATAATAATGTCACATATCCATGTCCCTCAAGGCTACATAAACTTGGTTCTACATCCTCCATAGTCACTTCGGGTGAGATTACGATCTTCTTGCAGGTTGTTGTTGAAAGGGCCAGTGATTGAGGGTTTTGTTTGTGCACAGTAGAGATTGAATCTGGGTCAGCCCAAATCAAACCAAAAAATTGTTTTGTTACTGGGACACGGATCTATTTGAGGGATATGTGGATGTGGCACCAATCGAAGAAGGATATTCAAGACTGGATAAGCCTGAAAGAGCGAGAATTTGCATATCAAGAAAACAGAAATCCTTGTCTGGCATCTGAAGCTTGGTTAGAAAATTATATTTTTCAGAACAATACGAAATTTTCTTCGCTTCGTTTCTTGTTTAGTTGTACGAATGGATATCAAAGTTGACTTAAAGAAAGGATTTTTTTAAGGGTGTGAACCTACGGTGTGGACTCTTGAGTTGATACAACAACTCAAGAGGGCTAACAACATAATTTCAAGGGCTGTCGATTTTTTTATTGATAGCATTTTGGGAGAATTCATTACTAAGTTCGTAGTAGACTCGATTGTGTCCTACAGCGAAGCGAAACGAAAATTATTCAAGGGATTGCAAAGTAAGTATTTGAAATATTTGAAAATTTGGATTAAGATGCTTCTGTGTGAAAAGGGATTTTTACGGATGCAATCAGATTGCTAGTTTACTTAAGTTTGGAAGAAGAGAGAATAAATATGAGCAATAAATTGGTGCAACACGAAGTGGAAAGAGACACAGATTAGATACCAGAAATAGATATCTTGGACAAGACCCAAATATCTCTGTAGAGACTAACTATAGTCCTCTTTTGAGTGGATATGAAAGTGAAAGAGAAGAAAGCCACCTTGATAACCCCCACGTAACTTTGCAACATTCCCCCTCTCAGCCTAGAAGTTCACACAAGCTAGAATCCAATAATAGCTAGGATGTTTATGGTTTTCCTTCCACCCTTACCCCTCCTAACCCCCATCCCCATCCCCCCCCCAGAAGAAGTATGGTTGAAGATATTAAGCTACTCATTTTCAAAGGAACTAGATTGGAAGATCGGGAATAGTTTTGGCTTTTATGCGAAGCTATATGGACAGTGAAGCAAATAAATTACAAGAATATAAAGAAGCATATCTAGCTACGATGCCACGAGATATAGTATTGGCTTGGTATATGAAGTATTAAACTAACCATAATAGAGCATTTGCGGCTATTAAAACAACACTAGTAAGAGAGTTTAAGAATTGAAGTCTCGGTCGCAGTGCATTACTGAGTTGAAAGAAATCAAACAAAAACTCATTGAGTTTGTTTGGAATTTTGATCAGAGATTTAAGTTGTTATTGGATCAGGTAAGCTTCTACATAGATCCACAGCAACATCAAGAATGGTTTATAGTTGCGTTGTTGTCGCATATTATATTTCCATTGATGCAACAGAAGATAGGAAGTCAAGCTGAAGCTCTAGAAATTGCGATGAAATTGGAAGCTTTGCCTATAGGAGACACTAATGCAGACATGAAACAAATTCAAAATCAGCTAGAAAGGTTAACCCTACAGTTACAAGACATCAAGAAAAGCAAGGAAGTTAGAGAAGAAGTATGGTGTACAAAGTGAAGATCAGAAGGCCATTCTAAGGAAGAGTGCCCTATCTTCAGGGATTACATGGTTGGTGGAGCACCTAATCCCCTGAATGCAGGATCTATCCTGTGGTGAAAAATATGTAAGTATAGAGGCCAACATCATTCATAAGACTGCTACTTGTTACAGAAATATGTATAAACTCCGAGAAACTTATATTGCAAGTTTTGTAAATCAGTAGGACATGATGAGAATAATTGTCGAGCTTACAACCTAATGATGGAGTGTAGTACTGATATTTATAGAATGCAAGCAGAAGAGCACGGACATGAGGAAAATGGGCAGCGTGGTGGTATAGGAGGTTACCAAAGAAGAGGTCGAGGCGGTGGAGTTGGTCAAGGACGTGGACAGATCATCTTCTATATTTGTGGCTAAGTCATTTTGCGAGAGACTACCAAAACCCCACAATGACATGTAAGTACTGCAAATCATTTGATCATGTAATTGAAGATTATCATGTACTTATGGCGAAGATGCAAGAAAAAAGGAATAAGTATCCGAAACATAATATTCAAATGATGACTGCTCAAAGGATGACTAATGAACCTCAAATTAGTATTATTACTAGAAGTGGAGTTGCAAGTGGTATTGATAAAGCAGATGGAAAGAAAGAATCTGAAAATGCATGGGTCAGAAAGACTGTTGAGAAAGCTCTTGTTTTTTATATTCAGGAAGAAAAGGAAGTGTTTATGGAAGCAAAGTGATTTTTTATGGATGTTAAAGCTTCAACCTCTAGTGCATAGCCGAAGCCCAGTAACTGTGATGTGTCATCAGCTTCGACACAGGAACGAGCTCCGAAGCAAGACCAGGAGTCAGCAAATCAAGTAAGTATTTTAAAGTATTTTCTAAAGACTTGTATAAACTTGTTAAGAGATCAAAATGTTGTAGAAGGGCTTTAGGAATTGATAGATTCCTTTGCATCCAAAGAAACACTGCGAAGTGAGATGCGCATAGTCAATAATTTGCATCGACGGAAGAAAACCGGAAGAGAGATTAGGCTTAGTGCACAGATAAGAGAATATGAGATGGATCAAGTTATCCTGGATCTAGGATCTAATGCTAATTTTTTGACAAAGAAGACATGTAAATTGATGGGTAAGTTGAAGCTACAATGGTCACCTATTTAGTTAAGGATGGAAAATCAGCAAACGATCTTCCCTATGGGAAGAATACTAAGTATCACAGTGGATATTGAAGGAGTGTGCACTAATGTTTATTTTGAAGTAATAGAGATTTTTTATGACAGTAACTCTTATCCTTCATTGCTTGGACTTGACTGGTCATTTGATAATTTGGCCATAATTAATATGAAGAAGAGACAAATTATATTTGAAGGAAAAAATATAAGGGTAATTGTTCCCTTAGATCCATCAGAAGGAATAAGATACGCAGAACCAATCAGAGAAGAATATTGTGCAGCTGAAATAGATCATATTTATCAAATAACAACAAAGGAACATGATTTTGTTAACCTTGCTGCAGAGGGAAAGTTGAGTTGGGAACATGATATTTCTTGTACCTCCAACTCGGAAGAAGAGTTAGAGAACTGGAAGAATAGGTTGAATGAAGTGTCCACAAGGCATTGTGTAAGAATGACTAAATCACTTTGTTGTATAATGTCTGAGGTACATAACCTACCTTCTTATGATGGTCTAGGTGATATAAATACTTTTTTTAATGATTATGAAGAACAAGTTCTAGAAAATCAAAGGTTTTTAGCCTTTGATATGGCCCTTAAAGCTACTCCTGCTAGATGGCGGAATGCACATAAGAAACATATATAAGTTTGGTAGGAATGTCGAATATTGATGTGGATAAGGTTTGGGGAGATAAAATATAATGGTCAAACTAGTCCTAGGGAGCATATCTAGCTATGCACTACAACATGGAAGGAGATTCCACAGCATGAATAGGTACATGGATTCATTCATACATTGGATACAATCCCTAAGAACTGGTACCTAAAAATAGAGCTTTGATATGGTATTGTGAATTAGGAATACATGGTTGATGGCTTCATATTGACATTTAGCCTTGAGGATGATTTCCCATATATAGATTTAGACCTTCAGACAGTCAAGAAGAATATATTTGAGAATATAACTCCACTGACATGGCAAAAACCTAATTGGGTTGCGCAAATAGAAAATGAACGATAATGTTATAACCTTACTATAGATGAAGAAGAAGATCATCGCAACATCGACATAGTAGATTCAGAAGTATATCGTAAAGTAACTGGGCCTGAGATAGAGATACCAGACATAACAAAGCCACTTAAGACCAAGAAGATAAACATAGGATCAGAGAAGGAACCTAGGTTTGTAATAATAGGATACTACTGGGATGAGGAGACTATCATTAAAGTGACAGAATTTCTTCATGAATATCAAGAAATATTTCCCACCAAGTTTTAAGAAATGAAGAGTATAATAGGAGATCTAAGATTCATGAAGATCTCGCTTAATAATGATGCAATGCCATTCAAAAAATACCTTACATACTAGACCCGAAGTATAGGGAGAAAGTGAAATTAGAGCTTGATAAGATGATAGCAACAGGAATTATTAAATTGGTAGAAGAATCAGAATGGGTGACTCCTTTGGTGGTGCAATAAAAGAAGACTCAAGGAGAAATGAGGATCTCTGTTGATTTAAGAAATTTGAATGATGCATTTCTACATGATCCCTTCCCTACCCCTTTCACTAATGAAGTGCTAGACAATGTGGGAGGTCAAGAATCCTACTCATTTACATATGGATTCTCAAGTTATCATCAGATTAGGATTGCACCTTAAGATCGACATAAGACTGCATTCGTTACAGAATGGGACTCATATAAATACACAGTAATTCCTTTTGGATTAAATAATTCCCCTGCTATATTTTCTAGAGTGGTGGTCGTAGATTTTAAGGAGTACATCCACAAGTTTTTAGAGGTATACTTTGATGATTGGACAATATTTGGATTGTTAAGAAAACATGTTGGGAGCTTAATGCTTATGTGCAACAGATGTAAACAATATCATATCTCTTTGAACCTAAAAAAGTGCATATTTTTTGTACCTTTTGGCATATTGTTGGGACATATTATCTGTAAGCAAGGACTAACTGTGGACCCTACTAAGATTGCTATCATTGTGAACTTTCCTCCACCTAAGACAGGAAGATAGCTTCGCACTACATTGCGACATACTAGGTGTTATAGGAAGTTCATCAAGGGGTATGCATAGATTATTTACCATATGGAAAAATTGTTGAAGAAGGATGTAACTTTTCAATGGGATGATGAATGTCAGAAAATCCTCGACATATTGAAAGAAAAAATGGTAATTGCACCTATACTAGTGTTCCCTTATTGGAAAAATGAATTTCATGTGCATGTGGATGCCTCTTGCATAGCCTTGGGAGTGGTACTAACACAACCTAGTGCAGGAGAGATTGATAATCCTATAGCTTTTGCAAGTAGAAATTTATCTAAAGCATAAAATAATTACACCACTACAGAAAAGAAAGGCTTGGCCATGGTGTATGCTCTGTAGAATTTTAGACACTATTTGTTGGGAGCACACATTAAAATGTTTACAGATCATTCTACACTAAACTATTCGGTCGATAAGCCTATATTAGGAGGAAATATTTTCATATGGTTATTTTTATTCATGGAATATGACTTTGAGATCATTGTTAAACCAAGAAGACCCAATGTAGGACCTGACCATATGTCAAGACTGGAAACATGGGAATAACCAACCAGCATAGGAGATAATCTCCCTGATGTGTAGTTATTTGCAATCATAATAGCAGATGATCATTTCACAGATATTATTTAGTTTTTTAGTACAGGGATGGAACCTTCAAAGTATACTTTGCAACAAAATAAAGAATTAGCGGTTAAGGCAGCTGAATTTTCATTAATAACAGGACAGTTATATAAGATGGGACCAGATGAGATATTGTGCAGTTATGTTCCTAAACATGAAAGACAGATGATTTTAGCAGAGGTTCGTGAGGGCATAACTGGTGCGCACTACGCAGGAAAATCTACTGCACATAATATTTTGAGAGCAGGATTGTGGTGGCCTATACTACATAAATATGCAAGGATCATTGTCGAGCATGTGATTTGTGTCAAAGAACAAGGAATCCTTCCAGAAGAGATGTGATGTCATTGGTACCACAAGTTACATTGGTGTCCTTTGATAAGTGGGCCATTGATTTTTTTGGACCCATCAACCCACTTGGAAATAAGACTAGTGTAATGTAGATAATTACAGTGATGGATTACCTAGCAAGATGGGTCAAAGCACAACCAGTAAAGGACTACAATAGAGACAGCATCAAAGTTTATTTTTGAGTACATATTGTCTAGATTTGGATGTCTAAAGATTTCGATGAGTGACCAAGGCTCACATTTCCTGAATAAGACTATTGAAGCGTTGACTGAGCATTTCCAATTTTATCATGAGAAGAGTACCCCTTATCACCCTAATGCCATTGGAACAGTGGAAGCATTTAATAATATTTTCAAGAATGCACTTATTAAGGTATGCAATGTGAATAGAGATGATTGGGACCTTAGAATTCCAACATTATTATGGGCTTATAGGACCACATGTAAGAATTTGATAGGTCAAACACCCTTCGGGTTATTTTATGGGAAAGAAGTTGTGATGCCCATGGAGTACATTTTCCCTAGCTTGAGTATTGTTGCTTTTACAGATATGGCATACCCTGATATCATGAGGGAAAGAATCTCACAATTGCTTGCTATGAAGGAAGACATATCTATAGTGGGATTCCAGTAGCAGGTACAGAAAGAAAGAGAAAAATCCTGGCATGACAGACATATCAAGGAGAATAATTTCAAGGTAGGAGACCTTGTTCTCCTTTATGACAGTAAGTTTGTAAAATTTCCAAGAAAATTCAAGATGCATTGGTTGGGCCCATACATTATCAAGCATATTACTGATGGAGGCGCAGTTCAATTTGTGAATTTAAATGGAGAATTTATCCATGGAAGAGAAAAATGGAAGTATATTGAAGTTGTACAAGGATGACCCTGCCCCTACAGCTTCGCTCTGAAGAGGAAAGGAAGAAAGTTTTAGTTCCACCTGCAGTTTAAAGTGGCCATTGGACTATAAACTACATTGCAGAAAGAGATCGACATAGGAAGTTACTTAGCTACAACCTGGATTATTTTGAAGTTGTAGGAGCTATGAAGTAAGAGGGGTTGTTCGTTACAATATGGATGTGTCGAAGTTTACTGGAAAAATATGATCATTAAAAAGGAAAGTTGTCGTTGAATACGCAGAAAATTGCATTTATGAGGACAGATTGGCAGGATCTAGCGATAGATATGCAATTAATGAACACAATTTGAACACGATCTGAGCTAATGATGAGGTTAGAAGTTCAAAATTATTATAAAAATTCACATCCTGCCCAAATTTCGCACCTTGCTATCCTAAGAACTTGAATATTGTTAAGTGTGGATAAATTGCAGAAGTTGAAGAATTTGTTTTTCCATATGAATACTAAGGACTTCATTCACATATTCAAAGATAACGGTATAGCAGGAATCATGGAAGAAGTTGCAGAACCGACTAATATACATGCAATATCAGCTGAAATTCCCGCAGCAACATCACCACTCATGCAAGGTAGATCTCCATGGAAGAAACCAACCAAGGAATAGAGAATGAAGAAGAAACAAGACAAGAAACATGTCGAGACATAGGAAGAACCCCAACCTGTGAGAGACAACAAGGAGGAAGCAAAGCATGAGCAGATGGAAATGGAGGGCACATTGTTATCGTCACCTATTCTAGCATAAATCCCACCCATAAAACCAAATTCTAAACTGGTAAAAGATTCGAAGGATGCAAAGTATGGCACCTTCACACCCCTATTACCAGAGTCAATTCCATTTATTGGAGATATCCTTGGGAAAATTCCGCAGCTGAAGTTCACAGACTACGATTGCACTGACAGAAATAAATACCCACATTTCGCACCAGATAAATATATAAAGCAGGTACACTACCCTGAGAGTTGTGTGATGAGGTTAGAATCGCAACAGTGGGAAGGTGGATTAGCGCGGTCAGGAATATTAAACATGTTAAATGTGTCGCACTTCGGCAGAATTCTGGAAGCACAGCCTGCATCAGACAATTACTCGTGTTGGTGCACGACAGATGCCTAAGGATGGGAAAGAGGATCCCTATCGATGAAATGTTGATATGGAGAATCATGAGACTACCATACCAAGGATGGAACCCTGCAGAATAATTTGTTGGAAAACACTAAGACAAAGCAATAGCCGAAAGCATGAAGAAAAAGTTCAAGCTAACAAAAGGAAAGTGAGGATATGACATTAATTCAATCAATGACCATGGAGTTCAATTCGCAACACACATATTATATTGGAATATTATGAGAAAGTATCGGGCTAATGAAGTCCTTGCAGCAGCAGTTTCATTATATGCACAGTGCATCAACGCGGTTCAGTACAACTGGGTTGCATACCTTTTCAAATAATTCCTTGACGACTGCTGTGAGGTATAGGAGAAAGGTACAAAATTTCATTATGCATCATTTATTTTAATCATAGCAATGTTAGCATGGGGAGAGACGGAGAATTCACAATTTCCTCCTCTAGCTTCAGATGTTTGTGAAGCAGTGAGGTATGCCTCACTGTGGTATACCAATAACCAATTGTGAGAGCTAGAGAATAAGATGTTTTTTGTATTATATAATATGGATTTACACATGTTGGTGACCAACATCCTCACCTTTCGTCGCGCCTATACAAGCAGTATAGAGTTGTCGCAAATTTTAGAGATGGTTTACACAAAATATATATACAGCCTCCTAGAGACACAAGCAAGAAATGGCATCCCCTTCCATACTTCGTAACATAAGATGATCTCCTCACACTAATACAACAGTGGCCTAGAAAATGGAATACTGCGCTAGAGAAAGAGGCAGAAGACAGTCAGACAGAGGAGGAAACATTGCAGCATGGGGAACCGAATGGAAAAGATAAATATAAGGATGAGAAAGAGGAAGAACAAGAGAAGGAACATGACGATGGTCATCAGGATCCTATTGGAGGTGATGAGAAGAGTAAGGAATCTGAGAAGATGGAGATAGACAAAAAAAGAGGAAGGCACACAGCGAAGCTTCCACAAGGAGAAAAAAGAAGCAAAAGGCAGATAAGTCAAAGGATGTAATGCCATTAGTCATTACTAATGGGGACCTGGATGAGATCGGGGATAAAATTCAGGAGGAAATAGAGAAGTCATGGAAAAATATATAAGATCACTACGGTGCACTTCCAACAGGTTTCGAGGAGTGCATTTTAGAATTGAAGGTCTCGGCACAAAAATTTATACACCCAGCGCAAATAATGGAGAAAATTCGAGTGGAAAGACTAGTAGATCCCACATTTCGGGTGCGGATAGTGCAGATACTTGTAGGAGCCCTACAGTTTGACTTCGCTAAGGTACAACAACAAGAAAAAGGATGGAAGTATGTCAACATGAATATCGCAGCAATACCATGGCATAGATTACATGATCTGAATCAAGGAATTATATATGAGTTGAAGCAGCGAGAACAACTCACTTAAAATATGAACATCCAGGTAGAGCGAGAGTGATCTGTGCTGAAGCAGAAGCTCGATCAGGTGATCCAGGATAAGGATCAGTCAGTGCAGCATATTTCTAGTGAGTAGCTATTTAGTTTTAATCTCAATCTTGAAGAGGATACTAAATGCTTGTTGGATAAGTTCATCCTTCAGATGAATCCATCCTAGTATCTTTAACGAGCCCTAGGAAGGAGGGGCTTGGTCTCATCATGATGACAAGTCCTTCGTCGTTTCAGTTTTACGAGTTTGGAGGAGGAGTAACTTGAAATATTTTTCATGTTTAGAGAGATTGAAAAAGAGGCAAAAAGAAAACTCCCAATATCCATTTTTGTATATAGTCTCTCAAACCTGAAAAGGTAGAAAACAATATTCAAGAGAACCTCTTAGCTATTTTTTACTAAGTTATTCCTTTTTATTACATATTCTATCTCATTCTAAAAAAGGGTTAAACTTATACTAAGTAGACGTATTTTCATTTACTTTTACGATTTTGAAAAGACAAGTGCTCAACAATCTTTTCATATTTTGGGAGCCTAAGGACTCCTCCTGGAGGAATGAGTGGTATAAAGGGTAGCAATGGGTAGCAACGAGTTTCGATCATGATGGAACTAATCAAAACACGTAAAGGTAAAGAGGTTGGCTAATAAGACGAATAAGTGTAGCAGTTCCTCGGGAAAGGGTAAAACAACCAAGTGAAAGCATATGATTGGCTAAGCAGATGGTGACAATGGAAAGAGAAAACCAAGGCTCATATGGAAAGAACAAGTTGATAAAAATGGCAATCACAAGAGGTAGAATGATAATGGTTTCATTTTTATAGAAGCTTGAAACATGGGAAATTGTGTTTCAAATTGATTTCATTTTTTCACAAGCTTAAAACATGAGTAAAACTATGCTTGAGAGTGGTTCCATTTTTACACAAGCTTTAAATGGAGACAAAATATTCTTGGGAGTGGTTTCATTTTTACACAAGCTTGAAACGAAGACAAACTATGCTTGGAGTAAGTTTGCATGCCCCCAGCATAATGACTCAATTTGAGGTACATGCCCCCCAAGTTTCATTTCATTCACCTAAGAAGACTATTGGTTACTAACAAGTGGATGTAATGAAGGTTCATTTACGAGATCAAGTGAAAGACTCAAATAGGAAAATAACTATGCTCAAATGGACCTATTTCATCTTTTAATGAGATTGACATAGTAAAAGAACTATCCTCATAGGAACTTGTTTCATTTTTTAACAATGTTGACACAGTAAAATAACTATCCTCATGACAAATTGTTTCATTTTTTAACGATCTTAACACAATAAAATGAAATTTTCTATGGATAACATTGATTCATTTTTTTAACACGCTTGACACAAGAAAAGGAACTATGCTCCGACACTTTGTTTCATTGTTTAACGAGCTTGACACAAGAAAAGGAACTCTGCTTTGACACTTTGTTTCATGGACCATGAGAGGTTATGGCTTCCAAGAGGTTCTCATCATATGGGAGAACAACAATCTAGAAGGGATACATATCAAGGGATCTAATGGAAAGATCAGGATCCAATGCCCCTAGTACATGATGCACTATATCAATGAATAAATCATCAGTAGACGCAGACATGGAATAGGTTGCCACATAGTTAACCTATGGTGGGGAAGATACCACTTATATATAAGGACCATTTAGGGATGCTAGTTGATTGGGAGCCAAATTAGGACCAATGAATGAAATTTGATCAATGGTCACAATTCTTCCCTCATGTGGGAAACACATCACTCGAAAGAGAGAAGAGACAAGAGCTCCCATGACATAAAAATAGTCACGTCCAAGGATTAAATTAAAATCCAAAGGGCCTTGGACAACCATCACATTGATATATATGATCTTTCCTCCCAAAGTAATAGGAAACTTAGGGAGGATCCCTAACGATTGATTGGTTCCTTTTTTAAAAGCCAACAGATTCTGGGTAACGGCACAAGCTGCGAAGAGCCTAAATCTTTCCAAGTAGTTGAGGACAGAATACTAATAGATGCACCTTCATCTATGATTGTGCCAGGTACGGGTATATTATAAGCCTGTATTGTGATCTGAAAGGGCACGTAAGAAGGAAGATGATATCCTGCTAGTCGACTACAATCAAAATAAGTGCCCATGTGACTTGGAGGGGGTGTCGTAGGAATGGGAGAACTACCCCCTTGTGTTATGGTAATGGGAGGATCTCCCCCCTGTACCCTGGGAACGCGAGGATTTACCTCTAGTTCATTTGAATCTGAAGAAACAAGAAGAACATGAGAATATGAAGTTCACTCTCTACGGGAAAGGTACAATCAACTAAAAGTGGAATCAAGTCAACCATCTTCTCAACCAATAGTTGGTTGGGAATGGGCTCATGGGATTCACTTTCAGAGAGAGTGGTAATGACTAGAGATGAATTCTGGTCGATCACTTCATCAGCTAGTAAAGGATCTGGGTAAAGCCTCTGGTAACCAACCAGAAGACGAGGTTGAGAATATGTAATGTTTTTCAACACTTTTGAGGCTTCATTCATATAAGTAAAAAGTTGAATAGGATGATTCCATTTAAATAAACTACAGGAAAATTTTACTTTACCCTTTTTCCCATGGACCTTACTATCTCTAGTCGAGATTTTATCACTAGCATGATCTCCATAGGCCAATTTGAGCATGTGGACCACACTTATAATACCTTGGGAATACCAGGACAATCTCTAAGAAGGTGGTCACCCTTACATAAACTGCAAGGGAACTTAACTTTGCGGGGTTGATTGGAAGGTTTGTCCACATTAGTTGAATTTGCAGTAATGGTTGCTTAATTGGTCATGTTGTTCAGGTGGAGGAGAACTCGATTGAGAAGCAGTTTGGACATTCAAAACCATAGGGGTAGAAAATAACCAAGCTAGCAAACCAATGGTAAATCCGGGAAGGGACAACATTTCCATATAAGGAGCACCAATATTTCCAAAAGGAGGAAAAGGACTAGGATCCCCGTCAGAGGGGTTTCCTTGATTGGTAAACTCAGGAAAATTTTCCATTAGTATCAACCTAAGATATACTAAGCAGGTAATCCATGAAGAGGATGTTATTCTATGGTCGATTAATTGATTTTAGAAATTAACAACAAAAATAAATCAAAGAGGGGAATCTAGGAATAAAGGTTTACCAAGCAACCGTGAACTACAATATACACCTTGGTGAACCAATGACTAACATATGACAACCAATCTCTCTTAATATTATGTTCAATGTATCACAGTATATAAGGAGGTAGACTCAATTACTTATGGATGGATAGCAACCTATAGGGTACTCCCAAAATATACTCGACAGTATGTGGGAGCGCAGTCCATATTACTGTTGTCTAATGTGTAATTGTTTGATGACAGTATTCCCATATACTTTTCATGTGTGGAGCATCATCCGATATACCTGAAGGTACCTAGAGAACGATCTTATACACTTACATATGTGGAATAGGATTTCACCCCAAGGATGCAATGCTGGAAAACAACGACAACTCCTACATTTAAAGACGGTGGAACTCATCTTTAGCCTAGACCTCTAGATGTTTGAGTTAATTTTCCAAATTTTCCTTAGGTTAATTGAGATTAATTTTAAAGTTGATCTTGAAGTATGTTTTGGTTTCAAGGCTAAAAACTCAATGTCACTTGAACATACCTACGATCTCACTAATATGAAAAAAATGACTCTTTTCATTTTCAATGAAATTTATCTAGTGTAGGCAAGAAGTGCAAACATTGATGCAACAATCAAATATGCAGCAAACAAGAGTTTCTAGCTAGATATTTCAAGTTCACTATTTCAATTCAATTCAAATCATTAAAATATGCAAAACCATGCAATGTAATCTATGCATGATTCCTCTGAAAACTATGCAAATGTAATCTATGGATAATTTCCTTTCCTGCTGTGAAAATGAGAATTCTAACTATGCAAATGTGATCCATGCAAGAGAAATATTCGAATCAAACACAAGAGGATTCTAATGAAATCAAATGTAATATGAGATTTCATGTACGGAGTACTCAAACTAAAATTTAGTGAAAATTCCAAAAATCAAAAGAGATGTCACTCAAAGGCGATTAACACTCATACACAATTCAGGCGATTGAGGGGGAATTGTTTTTGCAAAAATGAAAGAAAAATAATGCAGTTTCACACTAGGGAATTCCAATTTTCGCACACAAAACCAAGATGCAATGCATGAGATTTTTCTTTTTAAATGAATGAAGATGCACTTATCATATTTCAACACCAAGCAATGTAATTTATGCTCAATGACAATCTCAAAAACAACTTTCCAGTTCAGTGTAATCTAATGCAATTTCCTGAAGTAATGATTAATTTTGAGACAAAGGCTTTAACAAATGCAAATGCAATTTCTTGTTGGTTTCCAAAAGAACTAAAAATGCTTACAAGACAACAAATCAGTAACACATGAAAGCAGAAAAACAGTAAATTCAATTACCCAAAGAACTAAAGATTCAACCAAAGTTCATTTTCACCACTTAAACATGGAACATACTTTTTCAAACCATAAAGAATCTAACAAAAATAAGTCAAAATTCTATGCACACAGAGCAGGAGAAATACTTTAGAGATAAAGACATTCAAGACCTTCTATCAAAGATCCAAAAAAAATATAATTTTTTGGACTAGTTCAAGCAGACAATGGAAACAGGGTTTTAAGCGTGACAGTACTCAGTCAAATCCATGCTAACAACGCTCTGTTTTTAAGAGAAAATGCACTAGGAGAGAAAAAAAATAGGAAAAGAAAATGAAAATCAAAGAGAGATCCAGCCTTGACACTCTAAACAACACACCACTTAGAATGCAGATCCATATTCAATCAAATTTACGAATCGCTAGGAGGCTAGTCAAACTTATCAAAGAGACCAAAAACAAAAGGAGTTTTGAAGGTTTATATGATACCCAGCGGAGTTAGCAATTTATTGTGTAGGAAATCATTTATGCAGATAGAAACAAACCCTTTAGTCCTATGGGAGGATCTAGCAACTACAAAATACAACTACATGTAATCTCTCCTAATTTGTATTAGAAAATTCAAAGGAGTATATATCTCCTACCTCTCTCTAATTCTAATACCCTTGATGTTGACCTTGACTCTTTGGCTTCCAAACTCCCGATCTCCTCTTAGCCAGTGTAGATGAGTGCCTGCAAGAAAGATAAAGTGGAGACAAAAAATCTATGCAAAGCATAACATTCTATAATGCAAATTATGTAACAGATTAAGGAGCATTACAATAAATGGACTATAATCGACACATTTCTGGAAGTCAAACAATGAAGCCTTGATGTTGGAAGTCTCCTTCAAGTGAGATTTTAAGTCCAAGCCTTAGCCTTCAAACACCTTTTCTCCTTTTTAAATGGGCAACATCTAGGCACAATTCAACACTAGGATGGCAACCAACCAAGGGTGGATGGTGGGGATTTCATTTGTAGGGAAGGAGAGGGAGTTGAGGATCCATAAAAATAGGGAGGAGTTCCACATCTCAAGGTAGAGATCCATGGAAGGAGGATCTAGGGCCAGGAATGGTATTTCTCATTCCAATCATGAACTACCTAAAACCACGTCATTATTCTCGACCTTTATAGTAACAGAAGCTTCTCCACCATTTTCGGAAAAACTACTTGAAGAGGATCAGCACAGATTTTCCTGATAAAAGTCACACTAGCAGCGTTAGACATTTGTAATTCCATAGGTTACTAGCATGATTCATTAGTTATGGGAAACATGTTGGGCTTACAAAACAAGGTTTTTGACAAGCTCTTCAGGATCTTTCCAAGGCAAGATTTCTTCCTTTTCTTCAGGGATGTTCTAAACATGGTTCATGGTAAACACATTTTTTACAACAACTTTCATCACTTTGCGACACTTGTGGCATCGACGACACAAAGTGTGACACTTCAGTATACAATATCGGGAGTTTGACAAAATAATGTATAACAATATTTGTTCAATTATTTGCATTTGTATCCTTGTTTCTATGTTATTTTTCATTTCTAGAATTTTCATGGAGTTTTTGACAGTGCCCTGAGTCCTGGCCCTGAAAAAGTGGCATTTAATTCAGAGTCGTTGGCACAGAACTACCTCTAAAATTCCCCAGTCACATGCTTTCCTTGTTGTGGGAACGACTGGAGGGTCCTAGTCGCATGCATGCCCATTTCAAGGGAGTGAATGATTCGGAATTATGCAGGAACACAATAAAATATAGAAATACACATAGATGCAAAGATGCAGTAGAAATAAAACTTCATTTCATTAATATCAAATAACTAAAATATGCTTACAGACATAATGGAAATAAACTAGCTAGGGCGCTGGTAGCTTATCTTTGAGAAGAGATGTGGCGGCTACAGGCCTCTGAACTATGTTACAATGAGGCTCAAGGGCCTTTTTATTATTGAACAATAAGATAAAACCCTAAACACCCAAAACCCTAACCTGAGGATATGTAACACCAAGAGTTTATAGTTGGGTAGCCAACTTCCCGGGGTCATAAGTTGGTCATATTATCTCATATTGGCGCGTATGATACCTCATCAGAAATATCTCTCTAAGGACTACAATTTTTGTTGTAGTCCCCTAACTTTGGCTATGGGACTGCAACGGACCTCAAAAAAATGTTGTTTAGGGGGTCCAAACTACTCTAGAAGTTCGGGACCCAAAAAACTGCTAAAAATAGTAAATGATGCTATAAAAAAGGAAACTGATGAAATTGACTAGAGGTCTAGGTGGAATAGATGGGTGGCCACCAATATCCACCTAGATCATTCCTCCCCCCTTAGGAAGCAACAGTCCCCATTGTGTGTAGAGCCTCCATGAGGTGAGTAAATTTCTGTTGAACCTGGTCCCTCGTGAACCACTTGCCCTGGTGAAGGAGTTGCCCTGCTTTGACAACTCGATATAGTTGGATCCTCCGGTGGAGGGTGTTATTGATATGTGTGTCCATGATCTAATCAGTTGTGGCTTATTCCAGGTAGTCTCAGTTTAACTCTGTTGGTATGAGTTATTTTGACATGTCTGATGTGTCCAGTAGAGGTGGAAAGTAGGGTTGAAGGTGGTCCACATTGAACATTGGATGCAAACAAAGGAATGGTGGAATACTAAGCTTGAAGGCATTGTCCCCTATAGCCTTGGTGATGGTGTATGGCCCATATCGGAGAGAAAATCTTGCAGTGGGGTCCAGCGAGGCTCTCCTTCTGCAAATGTAGTCACACTTTGTCCCTACCTAGAAGTTATGTAGCACTCGATGTTGATAATTTCATTGGTTGTACTTAGCATTGACTCTATCCAATATTTCATGAACCTGTTAGCAGATATGCTAAATGCACTCAATGAAGTTGTTCGCCTTGTCAGCTTCAGACTGGACATGAGCCAAATCTTCCTGAGCAGCCGCAAATGGCATGGCTACATCAATGGGACATAGTGGGTGGAATCCCAAGCCCACCTGGAAGCGGTCGTGATCGGTTGAGTTGTGGAGAGCCTAGTTATAGAAATGTTGTACATATCCAGGATGCTCTCATCTGATGTGCATGGATTATTTGAGTTTTACATGCACAAAATGTGTACGATCACCCTATTGACGACCTTTGTCTAGCCATCAGTTTTGGGATGGAAAGTTGTGGACTTGGTGAGCTTGGTATCCAGCATTGACCAAAGGTTGGACACAAATTTACTAAGGAACCTGATGTCTCATTCTGAGATGATAGACTGTGGAATCCCAAAGTGTACCCACGCTCATTCAAAGAAGAGTTTAGCAGTGGCTTCTTATGTAATATTCTTCTTACAAGTTGTCATAATGGCCATCTTCGAGAATCTATCGACGACCACAAAAACACAGTAGTTACAATGCTTAGTAGAAGGAAGGCCTGACACGTAAACCATGGACATGGATTCCCAAGGTTGAATAGGTGTTGGCAACGGAGTATAGATGCCTTACTTCTTGATGGCCAGTTTGGAAATGGCATAGGCAGTGCAGGACCTGATGTACTTCCCGACATCCTGTCGAAGGTTCATACAATAGAAATAATTTTGTAGTACTGCCACTGTTTTCTCGACCCTGAAATTCCAAGCAACCCGACTATAGTGCACTTCCCAAATCATCTTTGCATGCTCGCTTGAAGGAACACAAAGGTGTCCCAGGTGACATAGAAATGCATCCTGGAGGTGAAAATATGCAACTCGCTTACCCTCCAAGAGCATCTTATATGTGTAGCTGAATTCTAGATCGCTTTCGTAGAGAAGCAGCCAATCGGAAGTCTCGTGCCCACAAGAGTTGAGCACGGTGGTTAGCACCACAATCTGTGGTCGGCTGAGGCAGTCTACAACATTATTGGTGTTACCCTTCTTGTACTTGATGTTCCAATGAAACTGTTGCAGGTATGTGGACCACTTCTGATGGCGATCATTCTACAACTTCCCTTGTGTCAGTATGAACTAGAGGGGTCGGTGGTCTTTGTAGATGATCGTTTCCTTCAGCAAAATGTAATGCCTCCATTGTCTGCGAGCTTGCACAATGGAATACATCTCTTTGTCATAAGTGGGATACTTCCGGACTGTGTCGGAAAGTGTCTCACTGTGATAAGCCATTGGATGACCATGTTGAGTAAGAACTCCCCCAATAACATAGTCAGAGGCATATGTCTCGATCTCAAATGGTTGTTGCGAGTATGGTAATGTGAGCATTGGTAGGGTAGAGGCGATGTTTCAACTCTACGAACACCTTCTGTTGATATTCAAACCAAAATAATTTTGATTTCAATCCTCCCTTGGTGACTTGACTCAAGGGCCAAGTGATATGAGAGAATCCCAACATGAACTTGCAATAGAAATTAGCAAGATCCATAAATCTGTGAAGCTCTGTTAGAGTGGTTGGGGCTCGCCAATCCCAAATGACTTGGATCTTGGTTGGATTCACATGCACCCGCCCTCTCATCAATAATGTATCCCAGATACTCAACCTGGGTCATTCTAAAAGTGCACTTCTCCAAATTGGCACACGACTTGTGTTATCGTAGTGTTTAGAGCACCTGTCGGATGTGGTGGAGGTGCTCTTCCCAAGTCTGGTTGAAGATCAAAATGTCATCCAAGTACACCACTACAAATGAGTTGGTGAATGGCCACAAGATATCATCCATCAACCTCCTGAAGGTTCTGCGAGCATTCGTCAACCCAAAAGGCATGACAATCCATTCAAAAAGGTTGTCCTTGGATTTGAAGGAAATCTTCCACACATCAGAGGGTTCGATTGGTACCTGGTGATACCCGAACTTTAAGTCGATCTTGATAAAATAATTCCCCCCCTTGAGTTGGTCTAGAAGGTCATCAATCTATAGGATCATGTACCTATTCCGGACAATGATATTGTTCAGTGCTCGATAGTCAATACAGAGTCTCCAAGTCCCATCCTTCTTCCGCACCAACACGATCGAGCTCCCATAGGGAAATGAACTCAGTCGAATGTGAACTTTCTACAACAGCTCCTGAATTTTCCTCTTGATTTCTTCGTTCTCCAGAATAGAGCAATGATATATTTGTCCATTGGGAAATGGTGCACCTGGGGTCAAATCGATGGAGTGCTTAACCTGACAGTGTAAAGGCACCCCTACGGGTGAGGTGAAGATGTCCCCGTACTTCTCCATGACCTTGTCCATCTGTTGTTGTCATGCAGAGGAGCCTCGTTTGGAGGTCGTGGCCACAATATTCTTCTTGCCCTAAGGGCAGAACATCAGGAAAACAAATTTCTCGTTTTTGGAAATGAGCTTACTGCATTGTTTTGCAGTAACCAAAGAGATGGCGGTAGGCAGTGATACCTCCGATATCTTGTACAAATTATTGCCCAAAGTAACTTTAACAACACGAGGCCTAAACTCATACACAGCATGTCACTTCCACAAGTATGGTTAGCCTAATAATACATCATAAACTTCAAGAGGAGCAATGTCACATAATACCTCATTCGTGAAGGGTTGGATGCTGTAGGGAAGATGACACTGTTGGTTGACGCGGAGACCCCATCCTTAGTGAAGCCACCCAATGGTGTATGAATGTGGGTGTGTTGTGGTCGACAAGCCCACCTGCTTCATGACCTCTGCTGAAATGAGGTTCTTTTAGCTCCTGTTGTCGATAATGAACCACAGCGGGAAACCCCTCTACCCACATCTGGGAATGGAAGAGGCACTCCCCCTCCTTTGGATCTTTCGATTCCTCCTTCTGGATCTTCGTGGTGGCAACATTAGTGTTGGGCTCTGCATCGATAATCTTCTTATCTTTTTCATTCCCCTTGTCGGGTTTTTTTAAAGAGTCAAAGCATGCAACTGATTCAAAAGCCTTCATCTCTTCCACCAATGACTAC
Organism: Pinus albicaulis; assembly: GCA_034641835.2. Classification (NCBI taxonomy): domain Eukaryota; kingdom Viridiplantae; phylum Streptophyta; class Pinopsida; order Pinales; family Pinaceae; genus Pinus; species Pinus albicaulis. Next base: position 273,268,544 of record CM076576.1, read on the forward strand.
TTGGCCCGACACTGACTTGTGTTGTGAGTGGAGATCCTATGCAACTCACACCACTTTCCTGTGTCTTTCTTTGGCTTCGTGATGTTGGTATTTTCTTGTGGCTTTTGCAAGTTGTCCTGGGCCGCCCCGCCTTGGATTTTTCCTTTGTTCTACGGTTTGGGGGCGCCTTTCCCTTACTTCTGATTCGCAGATCAAAAGTCTCACTTCTTGTCTTTGAACTGCTACTCAATCTTGGCAGCATAATGATATGTTGTACCAAGAGAGGAGATTTCGAGGAACTCCATTTCCTCTTGAATGAATTTGTGCAAACAACTACGATACTTCATCACCCAATGTTTCCTCGAATCTATGATACCCAACTTTGTGTGCATGGTATGGAACACATTTTTCAGCTCATGAACATCTTGATCCCTTTGTTTTCGCAACGTAGTCCATTGCATGTACTTATCCTCATAGCTACCCAAGGGATAATATTGTTCCTTGATGGTGTCTTGGAAAGAATCCCAAGTGGGTGCGACCGAGAACATAGAGGGTTCCCTCTCATCCTTTTGCTTATAGTAGGTTTCCCACCAGTCCTTGACATGGGGGATGACTTTGAGGAGTAAAAAAATAATCTTTTCCCAGTTGGAAAAGTCATGAACCAAGAAATATCCTTCTAATAGATTCAACCATCTATCTACAACGTCTGCATCTATTTGGCCCTCAAATATTGGAATGCCAAAGTTTACTTGTACCTTAAAAGGAGTGGTGCCTCCAGAGTGGCTACTAGATGCAGATGCGTCGTTGGTGAGTAACCGTTGAAGGATGTGGGCAAATTTATCCATCATCGCATTCTTTTTTTTCTCAAGGGCCTCCTCGAGTAATATTTTGATAGGATCTCCTACTCCCTCGTCCTTTTCTTCCCCCTGTTGTTGGTCGTAGAGGTTTTCGAGGCTGATCTTGTAAAGATTCAACCAAATCGAGCCCTAACTCCTTATACCCTAACCTCATTGGGGACATGCAAAGAAGGATTAAGAAATAACATACCACTCTAACATCATTGATCCAGACTTATCCAAGAACACAATAAAATACATAAAAACACATAAACACAAAGATGCAACAGAAATAAAACTTCATTTCATTAATATCAAATAACTGAAATATGCTTACAAAAAAAATGGAAATAAACTAGATAGGGCCTTGGTAGCTTATCACTGAGAAGAGATGTGGCGGCTATAAGCCTTTGAACTGTGTTATAATGAGGTTCAAGGGCCTTTTTGTAATTTAACAATCAGATAAAACCCTAAACAACTAAAACCCTAACCTAAGGAGATGTAACACCAAGGGTTTATGAGCCTCGTTGGGGTTAGTTGGGCATCCAACTTCTTGGGGTTGTAACTTGGTCATAGTATCTTCGTTTGGCACGTATGATACCTCGTTGGAAATATTTCTCCGAATACTACTATTTTTGCCACAGTCACTTGCCTTTAGCAATGGGACTGCAACGGACCTCAAAAAAACGTCGTTTAGGGGGTCAAAACTGCTCCGGAAGTTTAGGACCCGAAAAACTGTTAAAAATAGTAAACGATGCTATAAAAAAGGAAACTAATGAAACTAAATGGAGGTCTAGGTGAAATATTTGGTTGGCCACCAATATCCACCTGGATCAGCGAATGAGGCTTTATTGTAGGAAAATGTTAGTTTTTCTTAGGGGTTGGTCACTTCGATGGTTTGGATGGCTCTTAGGGGTTATGTTGCATGTGTAGAAGGTCAGGTTATATGTGTTCCACCTATTCCACTTCCTTAAATATTACATAGGAAGTTGAATCATATCATAGTAACTCTTCGTCACATGTTTACCCTGGTTGGTCGATTACTTGGGTAGATATGGGAGGAGGGTGTTACACCTCCTAATCTCTCCACCTAAATCGTGAGGAATTTGTCCATATCTAGTCTCTGGGATTTACTGTATATCCTGCCATTCACCAGTCAAGGATTCCTAGGCCCAATGATACTCCACCCTCTAGGATTTACCATATATCCTGCCATTCACCGGTCAAGGATTTCTAGGCCTAACGAGGGCATACACCTCTAGGCTTTACCATATCTCCCATAATTCACTGGTTGAAGATTCCTACGCCCACTGAGATACACACAATTCGGCTTTACTATAATCCCACCTTCACCGGTCCAGGTTTTCCTAGGCCCTGTGTTCTTCTTCTGAGACCACCCCACTCAATTTTGAAACCATCCGACAATCCAGCTCAACCAAGTAAAATAGAACCCCATCACACCATAACTATCTGAAAATGGAAAGACAAGGCTGAAAATCATTGTCATACCTAGAAAAACTCATGCTAATGACAACAAGAGAACCAAATACACACATACATGTACCGTGCATGCCAAAACTAGCAAGGACATCATACATTCAAATCCATTCCCTGACCTTCCCTTCTCTGCTACACAATCCCTTAGGCAATTAGGTCACCTGCTTATGTGCAATCACACACCATCCAAGTTCCCTGGCATCCCCTTTCCCTGGTGATCCATCCACTGGCAAGGTTTCCTCGCATTGAAAGGTCCAAAAACCAAGGCATATCCCTGCATCAAAACCATCATATTGGTCATAGCATGCTCATGGAAATCAATGGACACTATTGGGTACCAATGTCCCACAATGGCCCTGCTCTTGAAGTGATTTACCAACATATTCTTACATGTTTCAATTCCTTTTACTGTTGCTGCTAACATTCTTGAAGTCAATTTCAACCACCCAACCGCACATTTTTCATGCTTTCCTTTACCAAACACATAATTTCCGTTAGATTCAAAATAAATTGAAATTAATTCACATCATACCTCATTGGTGTCCCTTCAATGAGGTATGCTTGCAATTATTTTCACTTCCTGTCACAACAAGTCAAACTAGTTGGTTGATCAAATCATAGTGTATAAGCATATCACATCCAATTAGCTCAAACGCAACCATCATATATCATAATAATAAATCACATGTAACCATCATAAATCAGATTCATAGATCAATGCAAAATTAAAATTGAAATAAAATATTGATACTTATCTTTTAATCGATCCTTAGCTTCTACCTTTATCCTTTGTCCTTTTCATATGCACACTCGATAACACAACCAATGCCTTCTCTTCAACCACGTACACATACACATAGCGTGCATCACACACATACAACCACACACTACATACAACGCCATACAATAAATGCACCTACACCTGACCTAAAACACATACACCTACACCCGGTGTACAACACAACACTATACATACACCTACATCTGGTGTACAACATAACACAATACATACACCTACATATGGTGTACAGCACAACACAATACACAGGTCATGATACCACAACTACCAAATGTACATACACAATACCACACATACACACAATACCATATGTGCACAACATAACATGTATGACATGCACACAATACCACATGTACAACATGTACACAATACCACCTATACACAACATGTACACAACACCACATATACACACCATCATCTGCACAACATCTACACAAAACCACTTGCACAACGTGTACACAACACCACATGCACGACATGTACACAACACCACATGCACGACATGTACACAAGACCACATGCACAACATGTACACAACACCACATGCATGACATGTACACAACACCACTTGCACACAACACCTCATGTACAACATGTACACGACACCACATGTACAATTATACACACAACACCACATGTACATAGCATCATATGTACAACATGCACACGACGCCATATGTACACAACACCACATATGCAACATGCACAAAGCACCATATGTACACAACACCGCATATCCAACATGCGCACAACACACAACACCACATATCCAACATGCGCACAACACCATTTGTACACAAAATTGCATAAACAACATGTACACAACACCATGTATACATAGTATTTCATAAAAAACATGTACACAACACCATCTGTACATAGCACTGCATAAAAAACATGTACACAACACCACGTGAACACAACATCATAGGTGTAACATGTACAACATATATGAAACTATAATACTGCACATCCATAGACCACACACTGACTCTACCAATCAACCTTTCTTCTATTGCCTTTCCACTATTCATGCATGTTCCAACATCTCTCCAATCACATTGTTTCCATTCTGTTGATGTATCCCTCAACATTACCCACCCTTAACATAAACATAGGCATAGTACATGCATATAATATCAATTCATACTCACTTGATATTGACCTTGTAGATTTGTTAGGGTTACTCTTCCCATTTGATTCCTCATAAACCATGAACCTCTTCATGTCATTCACCTTCATACAAAATCACTCCTCCACGAGAATGATTCTTGATGACCTTGTCAGACAACGACATACATACATACATATATACATAAAAGCATCAACATAAAGCAATCATGATCCCTAGCGACCCTATCAGACAATGGCACACATACATACATATATACACATATATATAAATCGTCATAATCGTAATCACAATACAATTACCAAATATCGTAAGGTCGAAGTTAAGAGAACTCCCTTTATCCATGCAACACATGCACAACATCGATAACAATAGTTCCCAACATAGTTAAGGCATTTGACATCTCACATCCATTCACGTAACCTTTCTTGTTACCTTTCTCATGATTGTCCTGCCATCATCCATTTATCCTAATGTACCCAACCAATCAAACTGGTTGTCATATTCTTGCCTGCAACTGCCCTTATACATCCACCGAGCTTCATCTGAGTCTTATATTACCTGTCAGGTTTCATTCAGATCTCCACTAGCTCCATTAAATTTATCTTTCCCCAACCAATTACAAAGACCCTCAAAACATAAAAGGCAAGAACAAAAAGTAACCAAGAATAAAAACCATGAAAAACCAATAGTGATACAACACCAAACAAATTGGCATGGCCATGCACCAGATACAACAAACTGGAAATAAAACATAAACAATTTGCAAAGAATCAAAAGAACAAACTAGCAACAAACACCATGACTCAATCCTTGTGGGTTCCTAATTCTTCCAAGGGAAAGCCCAATCTGAGCCTTCTCCAAGATTTCATGGTAGTCTCTTTTTCCATGCAATCCCCTGCATCATACTATCATAAACACTCAACTGTCAGTGCATGAATAAATATACAATATTCCAGTTATCTTACCTTGTTGTACTGTAACAGCCCCAGGTTAAAAATTCATGTAATAAATCTAATAAAGGAAAAATAATAACCATGGTCACAAGACATGTATTCCAGTTGAATGTTGGGGAAAACATCCTATTGTGGGTTTTCATGTAGTTTATTATGACTATGGAAATTGGCAAAGGCTTTGGAAAGGCAAAGTGGCATTCACTGGCATTTATTTATGAAAATAATGGAAATTAGGAGAAAAGGAAGGTGAAAGGTCATGGGTTTCATGTGAGGAGGAAAATGAAGGAAAATAATGGAAAATTGAAGAAATTAGAGGCCTTGTTAATAAAAATGTTTTTGAGGATCATTTCATGGCTTTTGATCAGTTTATTTTTGGAGCTCTCAATTCTCTCTCTCTCTCTCTCTCTCTCTCTCTCTCTCTCTCTCTCTCATACTCTTGGACACTTAGATTTTTCTTGGAGCACTCTGGGAGGAGAGTGGCATACTTGGGTTTTGGAGAAATAAGGTAAAGGAAAAGCAGGAAAGCGCAAGAGGACATCGAGATCAACAGTTACAATGGGTTTTGCTGGAAGGTACTGAGTTGCATGTATGATTTTAGTTTTGGTGTACATGGCATACAAATCTGATTATTTGGTTATGATATGTCATGGGCATGGAGGATTTTATGGGTTGATGGTGGTTTTGCCTAGACTTTCCATTTCCTGGATAGCCATAGTGTTGTGGGAGTTTTTCCCTATTGTTCTCTCATTTCTTCTCATGTTACTTTGGTTGTGGGTTGAGTTATTAGTTCCTGGAGCCTTGGTTGGACAAACTCTCTCAAGCCCTGTAACAACTTGGATTGAGTTACTAGTCCTGGAGCCTTGGTTGGAAAAACACTCTAGAGCCTAGAAACAATTGTGGGTTGAGTTACTAGTCCTGAAGCCTTGGTTGGAACAAACGATCTGGATCCCTATACAACTTGGGTAGAGACTATTCTGGTCATGGTTAGTGATGTCCAACTGTGACTTGGAACTATTGGTTGAGGGTTGAGGTGGTTTGGCTTCCGGAAGACCTGCTTTGGTTTTGATGGATTTCTTCTATGAGATCTTACATTCATGCTTGGAATATGGCATGAGGGTGATTAGTTGAAGAGATATTTGGTTCAATGAATATATGGTTGCGTGGAATGTGGAAGTCCCAAACCTAGTTTGCCTTTGCATTCATTATTAAGAGCTTCTTCTACTTGGTATTCTATGGGTAAATATACTTGTTTATATGTGGTTTATATGGTTGTTATATCATTGATATTTTTGTTGGTTATATGCTGGTTATGAATGAGCTTTACGACAGAGATAATGTATGGCTCTCATCATGTTTTGGTTAACCATTGAATGCACAATGAATGTATGGCTTGATAGATGGTAATGTAGTTATTGTGATTATGTATCAATTCTTCTTGGTGATTCCCAGATAAGTGTGAGACCTTATGCTCAAATATATTGTTTAGACCTGTTGATTTCATATTTGTGACATGTTTGGAGAAATTCCTATCATGGATAGTAGGGGCCCAGTCAATAACTTGTTCAAGTATTTGCATTTTTATCCTTTTTTCGATGTCATTTTTCATTTCTAGAAGTTTCATGGAGTTTTAGGTAGTGGCCTAAATCCTGACCTTAAAAAAGTGGCACTGAATCTGGAGTTGTTGGCACATAACTACCAAGAAAAAACCCTAGTCGCATGTTTTCCTTGCTGTGGGAATGGTTGGAGGGTCCTAGTCGCATGCATGCCTATGTCAAGGGAGTGACCGAGGCTTTAATCCAAAAAAATATCAGTTTGTTTCAAGGTTTGGTCACCTGGGTGGGTTGGATGGCTCCTAGGGTTTCTGTTGCATGTGTAGAAGTTCAGGTTGTTTGTGTTCCATCGGTTCCACTTCCTTAATTGTTACATAGGGAGTTGAATCATATCATAGTAACTATTTGTCACATGTTTACTCCGGTTTGCCGGTTACTTGGGTAGATTTGGGAGGAGGGTGTTACATGTACCAAGTATGCTTCCTTGTAACTTAACATGTACATGTATCGTCTCTCAAGGGGATCAAATCCCTTGACGAATCCAACTATAACTAGAAACTATCTAATATACCTTTCAAATTAATTTTCATGAATATAGCACATATCCACATACTGTCAAACAAAATCAGGGTTAAGAAGACTTCCTATATTCATGCAAGGCACTCATTCATTTGGAATTGTAGTTTCCAACCATAGCTAAAGGAATTCTCACCTAATTCTTTTCTTTTATCTTTTACCTTGCTAGAATTGAGTCTTATTATGCACTATCACATCACCTGATTGTTAGTTACATAAAAAAATCAACTATTACCTTGTCATGTTATTACCAAACATGTTTCCTTGCAACTGCTCACGCATGTCAGTCACACATTCCAAAGATCAAGACATCATGCCTATTAATTTGAAATCAACCTTTACCAAGACTCACATCCATGTCATTATCAATAGTCAACTCACATTCATTAATCATAATACTACAACTATCATTTACTTACACTCAAGTACATATCAACGTTCTCCACACATATTATGTTAGCATAATTATCTTAAAACAAGACCATCCCTTCATGCAATCTTATAGACACATACTCATATCATGCAATCAATCAAACATTCAAGCAACTAATAAACATACCATGTTGGCTAAGCCAAATAGACGATGTAATTAAATTCATATCTCAATGTATCTCAAAGGAGGCTATCACGTATGCAGAAGTCAGTCCATATTAGTACGATATAATATCACAAATATATCGACTCATACTTGATTATCATAACCATAACCACTTGCACATGCCAATCCAGATTGGAACGATACATATAAAATCAAGGACTTAAATGTAATGACCATAATCATCATGTGTATGACCACAATGCATATAAAAAGTCACTATCATTCATGACTATCTGACACATATGCATATGACCAAACTGATGAACTAACATCTATTATGCATGTAACAAAAACAACAATAGAATGGCATGCATGTATTTAACCCCAATGCATATAAGAATCCATTAACTAACATACATGCACACCAAACATACAAACTTGTATGATAATCTTCTCTTACCCAAGGTCTAGTGTTGCAACCTCGCTTTGATGATTTGCTTTTCCTGCTCTGTCTCGACTAACATATCAGCAACATAACATACTAACAACATCGTGATGACATAAAATACATACAATGACCTCATGCATGACAATCATAACCATGCCAATGCATGCATAACAAACATACATACACAACGGTAACAATGACCATCGCCATGCATATATAAGCACATATACAACCTTCATGCATGCATGACAAACACATTCCACCCATCCAGTCCAAGAGTTGAACCATGCTTTGATACCACCCTGTGGTATCATATATCACCCAAAGAGAATGAAAACTAGACTCCACCCAAACAGAACGAAACCCGCTCTGATACCACTACGTGGTATCATATATTACGCAGGAGAGCGTAACCATGCTCTGAAACCACTCTGTAACACCATCCTCCCACACCTACCCAAGTTTACCGGTTCACCGAAGTAAAGATGTGACGAAGAGTTACTATGATATGATTAAACCTCCTAGATCACCTTAAGGAAGTGAAATAGAAAAAACAAAACCTCGCTGACCTTCCTAAGGTGTTGCAGGACCCCCAAGGGCTAAACCACCCTTCCAAGTGCCCAAACCATGATTTAACTTACCTTTTCATTGATTTGGACTCACCGTCACATGAAAAAGCCTGCATCCATGTGACTGTAGGCCTCAAGTCGCATGCATAATCACTGCAAGGGCGCAACTGCAATATTTTTCAGCTAGTTCTGTGCCTGAGAACCCGAAATATGTGCCACCTTTTGAGCGATAGACTCCAAGTCATTGCTCAAAACTTGATGAAACTTTCCAAGATAATTAATGACACAAAGACAAAGATTATAAAAAAATTTTGATCAAGGATTGACCTAACCAAGCCTAACCAAGTCTAACCATGACATTCAGTTCGTCAAACACATTATGAACATGTAATCTACAGGCTATAAATTCATATATGAACATAAGGCTCTGATACTTATCTAAAAATCACCAAGAAGATCTAATGCCTTCTCATAATAGTTTCAATAACATGTATTATGTCATGCATTCATTTACGAGTTAAAACATGTTAAGAGCCATAACTAAAATCATTCATGAAACGATGCTTATAACCAACATATAACCATAATAATATTAGTGATATAATAATCATTAAAGCCACATAATAACAAGTAAAAATACTCATGAAATAGAATATGAAATGAGATCTTATTAACATATGCAAAATGTGACCAAGTCAGGACTTCCATGTACCACCCAACCATAGATTGGGCTGAACCAAATCTTTCTTTCAACCAATCAACCTTGTGCCATATTCCAAGCATGAATGTGGGATTCACAACAAATCTAATCAAGCTTTCCTTAGGCTTTACCATAATCCCACCAAGGTATTTCTAGGCCCAAAGAAGAAACATACACTACTAGGCATCACCGCAATCCCACCATATACCGATCTAGGGATAATTAGGCCTATACAAGCATGGATGCCTCCGGATCTCTCCACCTAAACCATGAGGAATTTGTCCATCTTTAGTATCTAGGCTTTATCATATATCCTGCCATTCACCAATAGAAGATTCTTAGGCCCAACGATACTCCACCCTCTAAGCTTTACCGTATATCCCGCCATTCACCGGTTGAGGATTCATAGGCCTAACGAGGGCATACATCTATAGGCTTTATTGTATATCCTTCCATTCACCGGTCAAGGATTCCAAGGCCCACGTAGGTACACACAATCCCACCTTCACTATTCTATAGATTCCTATGCATTGTGTTCTTCTTTTGAGACCACCCCACTCATTTTCTAAACCATCTGATAATCCAGCTCAACCAAGTAAAAGAGAACCTTGTCACACCATAACTATTCGAAAATGGCAAGGAAAGGTGAAAAATCACTGTGACACCTGACCAAAACCATTCCAATGACAATAAGAGAACCAAATACACACATGCATGTACCATGCATTCCAAAAATAGCAAGGAAATCATACATGCAAATCAACACCTACAAGTAATCTCATTGTAGCCACTGAATTCAACTCTTCCTTGCTTGATCTTTTCTTCCCTTTGCTTTCTTTTCCTTTCTTCCTCCAAGGCTAGAGTGCTCCAAGAATACTCTAAGTGTGTGAGAGCATGAGAGAGAGAGAATAGAGAGAGAGTTCTCCAAAACTGAAATGACAAAATACTATAAATTGATCCTCATAATACTTTTTATTAATGAGGCCTCTAATTTCTTAAATTTCCATTACTTTCCTTCATTTTCCTCCTCACATGTGACCTGTGACCTGTGACCTTCCTTTTCTCCTAATTTCCTTTATATTCATAAATTAAATTCCAATTAATGCCTCTTTTCCTTTTCAATGCCTTTGCCATTGCCAATTTCCTTTAGCCATAGTAAACCAAATGAACACCCACAAGGATGTTTTGCCAAACATTCATCCTGGAATACGTGTCCCATGACACCTTTGTCTTGTTTTTTCATTTATTAACTTTATTACATGAATTTTTAACTCGAGGCTATTATAACGAACCTTGCATGGAAGCTAGTCAAATCAAACACGCTTAAAAGCTAACAAGGTATGTTTTTGTAGCACTCTTGTTTTGAAGATTTAACTCCCATCTCCTTCAATAAAACAAAGGATTGAGGATAGATTGTTGAAGGTTCTACTTGATGGCTACAAATAATATTATGTATTCATGTCATGAAAATGCAAGGGTTTTTCAAGATAAATAGAATAGAAATGCGATATATATTGTTGATGTCTTGTTACAATCATTAGGGAATAGGTAAGTTGTTTTTGCTATAGTAAGCAAGGACTCACAGTTACAATTTGGAGTAGTCATCTCACATCATTTTGTAGAAGTATTCTATCATTCTGTAGCAAGTAGTAAGTGTTTTATACTCAATTATGCTGAAAATATTTTTCATCTCACTTGCAACAATATAACAAGAAGGGTTGCATCATTGTATCACTTGCACATCTTGTAGTAAGGATTTCATACATAACTCACCAATTATAATAGTTTGAAGTGTTGAGAATTTGGTAGGGTAGAGTTCAATTCAATTCTCTTACTTGATAACTACTTGTGTTATACTTATTTTTATTCTTTCACTTAGATCTTATCTTAGTTAGCTTATTATATCTTTCATTAAGTCAATTATCAAAACACAAGAGGCACAAGGTTTAGGCTCTTCAAGCCATGGCCAAAACCTCTCCCTCTTGGAGAGGAAAACACGAAATTAATTCTTCTTATAGACCTTCAATTGACAAGTACCATGACCATGACACAAACCCTTAACACCAGTATGCCTCCAAGACCTTGTCACCACTCTTTCTTGGCTCCTTATGTTGTTCTTCCTTTTCTACACTTCTACACCAACACTAGCGAGACTTGGTCCCTATTCTAGCAGCCCCAGTAATGTGATTCTATCATTACCTTTCGACCTCCAAGAATTTCCTCCTCGACCTTCTATCTGCACCTTGTGACACCCAAGATCGAGCTCTTACACTTGCCTTAACGTTGTGTATACTTCAGTCTCCTTCATGGATATATGGAATATGTTAGCCTAAGATTGAGGCTTGTATTTCTTCTTACTTGCACTCCTTACATTCTTCCCTTCTTCACTATACAATCACCTTTATCCACACCTTGATGGTGGACTTGTTTATTATATAGGTAGCCCTCGGCTTACCTGAGGTATAAGAGGTAGGTGTGGCACTTACCTTCTTTTTCCTTGACCTAAACACAATGTTGTTCCATGCTGACATGTCCTCCTTTACTCGCACTCAATTACAGACATGAACTACACATTCAATCACAGAGCTTGTCTAAACTTCTTACGTTTCTATGGTGACCGAGGTTCCTTTATATAATTGTTTCCACCAATAATAAGCCGACATGACCTGTGAACATATGTGTCTTCACTTTGAGCTGAATTGAGTGTGCATTCTCTGTTTTGAGGCCGACTTCAACATGGAGAATATACATCATCTTTAAGTCGTCTTATGGAGCATATTTGACAAGGTCTTGAGGCATACATTTACATCAATAATTGTCCTTTGCAAGTGTAAAAACACTTCATATTCATGACTCTAAATTATAAATTTATGACAAGATGACAAATCCCTAAAATACATCAAGAAGCAGTCTTTTACCTATATAAAAAGTCCTTGCTCATGAAACCTATGAAGAAAGCCTTACAAAAATACATTTTATTATCTTTGTCTTCTTCATTACATAAATTCATAAATACTAGTCATTATGAAGACCAATACTAGTTACACTTTCCAACATGAAGGAGAAGAGGTTCATCTATAGTTGACAACAGTCACTTCACAATTCATTATAGTTACAATACTTTATCATTCTAAAGAAGGCAAACATCCTTAGGGTATCAGTCAACAAGGTACAATTTCACTCATATTGCATGTTGTAGCAGTTTGGAAGGAAGAATGACATGGTTCATATATTGTAAGGGCTTTATGTCATTATTGCAGTAAGGGTATTGAAGTAACACTAACTATCAATTTATTGTCAGTATTCATTTTAAGTGGGTCATTGTCTGTAGTATGGGAGCCCACAATAGTTTGAAGAAGTCTATTCATTGTAAGTGGGTCATTATCCCTGGTATAGGAGCCCATCCTTATGTGTCAAACTTATTATCATTTTCAGGATGGTTGGGTGGTGCTATGAAGGTGGTTAAATTCACCATCAGGTTGTAGCCTGAAAATCTTCAGGGTGGTAGGGTTGTACTAGGGAAATTCGGAGCTTGCTAGGGTGTTGGAACATAATTTTAGCAGTTGTTGATGAAACCAGGGCATTGAAACATCCTTCCAAATAGAGCTAGAATATTAAATGATGTTGAGAGTTTTAATTAGCGAATTAAACCTCTTAATATTTAATTTTCAATCTGAGACTCATAAACATGAGTTGTAATGCGTTTTTTGTTTAGCTTAACAGTCAGAGTGTATAATTTTCCTTGATAATGGTAGTTTAAAAGAGAAATGAAATCTTAATGAAATTCTCTAAATTTATCAACAAAATTGAATTGATGTCACACTGTTTATAAAACCCAATTTATGTTATTTTTATGGAAATTGAACTAATTATAAATTACCCTATGATATTCTAATGACTCGAATTAAATCACACTAGAAATTCCATTTTAATAGCTTGAATTAAATCACACTAGGAATGCTTGAATTAAATCACACTATGTTCAAAAACTACTCTACTCTACTTCACTAGATCACACAATCCAATCAAATCATTTGTAAACTATTAAATGATAATCATGCTATTATGCTATTAACTGAATCATTAGCTAAATTACTATGATGACAATCATAATGAAATCACTAACTAAATCTTCGTAAATGAAATTACTATAATCGAAATTAAAACAAAATTATGTTATTTAAATAAATCAAATGAAAATAAATTAATAACAAAATCACTGCACATAAAATAATATAAATGAAATCACTGCAAATGTCAGCTTCTAATCACACTATTCTATTCTATGAAAACAAGAAAAACATTCACACTGCAGCAATAAAAACTTAATTAAAATGAGATTACAATTAAACTGCAATCAAACTCAATCTAAAGCGCAAATGGAAATTCTTCAATCAAACACCTAAGCTCACAATATAACTCAAAACTCAATTTGAATTGTAATGACTGAACTCCAAATGATAAATGAGTTTATTGCATTCAGGGAAAGAAAACAATGCATGCCACGCTTTGGATCAAGTGGTATATATATATATATATATATCAACTCCTGATGTTGTTATCTATCAATGAATGCAAGAACTAAAACGGATATGGACATTCTAGAATCAAATATCTCACACATTTGGACAGGAAATTGTGTCCAATTCATGCATTGACTGAAGAGAAGATTAATTTTATGAAATTTCCACACAGTTATCTATCCTAAGCTAACCATGAAGCTCGCTCCCAAATGATGTCATGCCCAACCATTACTGGGTGAGCTTAAACTACTTACAGTAAAACATAAATTTAGAATATCAAGATCATCACTCACATTCAATCAAAACTTGGAGTGATTTCGCTCAAACCAAAACCATGATAAAAGTTGAAACAAAGTCTTCAATTGCAAAGTGACGAAGTCTAAACAATTAAATAGTTTTTTAAAAACTTGTACCAATCACTTCTCTCAATGTACAACAATCGCTCTTATATAGCATTAGTGTTGCTCTAATCAATTGTATCGACTGTTACATAGATTATAAATTTAGGTTTCAATTAAACCAAATTAGTTAAAATTGGAACAGAAGATTTTCTTTCCAATCTGAGTTGTGTTGGTGTGATCTTGGCTTCTGGAATTAGTTTAACCATCGCGTTGCTGGAAGAGGCAACACATAGTTGGCAGGCTATGGCGAGATTACAACCATAGCGTAAAACGAATCCATGTTTGAAACATTCCATGATAGGTTCCTTCGTGCGTTGTGAGACGACTATTTATTGGCTCATATTTGGGACCCATGATGGATATCTCTCCGAGTCCCATTTATTCCCAGCAAATCGATCAAAGTGTAGTTGCTACATTTTTGGACCACAGTCATACTAATCATTTTGCATATTCCATGAATGTGTTACAATTACATATTTTTCATTTATTTCTAAGAAATATTCCATTTTGTGGAGTTTTTTGCAAACTCCTCTTGCAGTTATACCCTCAAATGAAAATCCTTGATTATGACTCTCCAAAACTAGACTACGAGAGCATAACTAGATTATGGTTCCCATGCGATCAAATGAGGGATAAGGAACCTCCCATAAACAAGAATTATGATTCCAGAGCTCCCCTATGGAAGGTATTAGTTTCTTGACTTTTATATGACCTCCACAGTCTTGAGTACAATTCTAAAACTTATTTGTTGAGTACGGAAATTCAGAACAGGGACGTTAGGGATATTTTTACAAATCTGGATTTTCCTAATTTTTAAATAAATCGACCTCAAATACCTATTCATATCTCCCAAGCCGTAAGGAATTTCAGAAAACTATTTTAAGCTTAATACATTTTCTATACTAGGACCAAAACCCATGTGCCATAATTTCTTCATTGTCATTCACCTGCACGTAAATCAAGGAGTAAGTTGGCACTTTAAAATTTGTTGCAGATTTGAGAAAATTTGTTTACTTCCTTCTAGAGACCCATATGTGTGACCTGGGTGCAATCCAAGCCAATGGAAGGTATTAGAACACTATTTTTAACAATAACCTCTTTTGGTTTCTTCGGAAGCATGCAAGAAGTGTCAAAGCCCCAAATTGGACATTTTCGTACTCTACTGACTTGTGAAGAATTTCAGTGATGGAACCTTGTGACAAATGAACTTAGCAAAACCGTCATTAGTAAATCATGGCACAATCATCTTTAGTCATATAAAATCTAAGAAAACTAATAATAACCAACCATAGAGGGTATTTGACGGCAAATTATGGAATTAGGGTACGGAACAGGTTAAAAACCTAGGTTTTTAGGGTATGAACGATGATATTGCATGATGAAAACATGGCATATTCGAGGCCCAATATCCCCCCATGCCTGAGGTTTTGCATTTCATCATGCAAACAAGTACTTTACTCACTTATAGATTTTATGGCATCGTGGCTTTGGGCAGGGTTGGTCCTTGTGGAGCAATGCTGCATGAAGATTTGAGGGTGTTGGTTCTTGTGGAGCAACACCATTCGTATTTGACTACCATTGTAGTGTCCCTTATTGGTGAGATAGCTTTGATGACACTTAGAGATGGTAATTTTGATATAATGATATAATATTACAGATTTATGTACATGCTTATATGATATAGACCCGATTTGGGTCACTTGGTTGTTGTGTGCTTATGATAATATATATGGTTGTGTGTATAAGAATTTATTTTGGTTAAGAGCATATTAGCAATGTTTTATCTTTTGGTATCTTATTTTGGACATAGGTGTATGACATGGATGGTGATCCAGAATATAGACACAAATCAATGGATGATCATGGTTATGTGGAACATGTGGGTAATTATGATTTATGGATGATACATGATTTGTATGATTATATGCGTGTAATATCTTACTAAGTATGATGTGGCAAGGGACTTGGTCATTTCCAACAAGGATTCTCGAGTTATAAATGATTGTGGAGGTCATTTCTCCAAAACAGAAATGATTGTGGAATTCATGCACAATCTTTGGAAAAATGTGAATAAGTTAATTATCAAATTCATTTGATTTATTTGATCTATGAGATTGTGATGTGTGCAGGTCTTGGAAGAAGACCTTGCCAACGAACCATCAGATGGGTATGAGCTCACAATCCGTACCTTAAGGTGAAGTGCACAGTTTCAATGCAGAGTAGATGATAATCCATAGAAATTAGGGCCCAGAGTCCTAAATCCATGAAATATTAAGACATGGAGTCTTGGATCTATAATGAGATGTTTAGGGTGAAGAGTCCTAAATATTTAAAGAATATCAAGGTGTGGAATCTTGGATATTTAGAGTAGATAGGGCGTGGAGTCCTCAATCTACTAAGGCACAGAGATGCATCCAATAGGGGTGCAGAATCCCTATTCTCTGAAAGAAAAATACAACTCATGGGCAGCTCAGGGATGAATTTCCTTAATAAAATCTCATTCCTGACAATTTTGGAGTGACTTTCTAAAAAAAATATCATGTCTAGCAACTCAAGTATGACTTTCCAAAAATATTAAATCACCTCCAATCAATGGGTAATAAAGTATACTTGAAGTAAAATCACTTAATTTATCATTAATCAATCTTAATAGTTCAATGTCGACTTAATCCTAAATATTATTAATATTATTATTATCTTTTATGAGACTATTATATTATTATTAAAAGAGAATGATATCTCCTCAATCACTTGACACCTCTCTCCTTGATGATTCTCATGGCTCTATGTAACTCTCTCCCTCTCGCTCTCTCTCCCTCTCTTAATTATACATTACACTCTCTTTTATGCACTCATCAAATAATGGCATATTCCTCTTACACTCATTTAAAAGATTCCTCTTACACTCTCTTTAATGCATATGTTACACTCTCCTTAACTAAGGCATGCATACCTCTCCTTAATGGCATGAGTTACACTCCTCTAAAAGGAATACAAGGCACGCATATTACTCCTCTTTTATGACAATAATTTGTTGTTCCTCTTATATATGTGCCTCATGTATTCTCACTTGGGGGAGGTGCATTGTGATACCAAGAGTTGGAGAGATTTGAAAAATATTATTTTAGGGAGAGACTTGGAGAGTAGTTAATTTCTTTCGAAATGAATTTGAAATTCCTAAAGTAAAATACTAAGTAGCTCTACATGGTGGAGTTGACCATGAGTGGTATTTAGAGGAAGTGAAACTTGTCTTCCTCAAATTTCCTTGTATATCTCTCTACTACTATATTTTGGTACTACTTGTGAGCTCTTACAGCTCGGGGGTTCCAGGGGGAGAAGTTCTCCTTGGATATGGTTGGGTGGAAAACCGAATGGTTCAAATGAGTTGGTTAAGGGATCAAATATGGATCAGATTCTCAGCGATTGGAGTTGAATATATCTTCAGGTATAATTTTCACTGTCCTAAAATTGTAGTATAGCTTTAGAATAAAACAAAAGGCAAAAATTTAAATTGTTGTAAGCATCAAATTTTGGTTTAAGCTTATGTTATTTGGAATCTTATTGGCTAGTTGAAAATGAAGACTAAGAGTAGCCTGTATGCATAGATGTTTAGATCTCAAGATGTTATGAAATTACTATTTGTGTAGTTTATTGTACTAACCTTGGTATTGTAGCATGTGAGAAAGGAAATCCAAATATTGATGAAAGTAATTAAGAAATTCCAAAGGAATTGGGTAAGATTTTCATGAGTTATGGTTTTGTTTCACGTAATTAGAGGCATGTTTTAGAAAGGGTTTGAAGAGATTTTGTAAATTGTTTGACAAAATCCCTGAATGGGAAATGCTATTATTATTTTTAATCATTGTGCATGGATAAGTGTTAACTTACAGCCTACCATAATAGGAAATGGATGCATAACCGAAATATACTGGGAGGATTCATTGGATCAACCCTTAAAGTAAAAATGAAAAGAAAAAGATGACAACCAAGAGTTTCAAAGAGAATAATTGAGGTAATTTTCAATCAATATGTATTGCAATAGTTCATGATGCTTGTTGTGTGTTTGGAAGAATGATTGAATGGAAATAATGTTGGATTAATCTCAAAGCCCTTAAATTCACTTACAGTGTATGAAATGATTTTGAAAAACATTTAGATTATACATAAGTAATTATAATTTAATTCAATGTTGTTATTTGTTTTATAAAGTTGTGGATTCAAGCTTTCATGTCATCCGTTTGATAGAATTTGTAAATGAAATTCTTGGAGTCAACATATTTTCTAGTTAAAAAAAACATATAGGCGTGGTTTCGTATTGATTCAGGACAACATCAGGGGGTATTCGTGCCTTATGGACCTGTAACCCCTTATTTGATTCCATAACAATGCTTTTCATAAACCAGATCATAAATCTGGGTGATTTTGCAGATTGCTACTGTCATTTATGTGTGCTTGTTGTTGAGTTTTTGATGAAAGACTAAGATTATTTAGTCCCTGTTTTAAGATGCCAACATTTAAAGTTTCAATTTCTAAATTTTATGACATAAACAGGTTGAAGAATAATATTAAATTCATTGTTTCCAAGTGTTTGACAAAATGTCTCAATGGATTTTTATTTCATGCTTGCAAAGTGTTTGTCATAAGGGCTCAAGGACTGTAGATTGCATGTTTGCAAAGTGTTTGTAAAAAGTCTTGAATGGTTGTAGCTTTTGTGCATATAAATTGTTAGTGTAAAAGTCTTAGTTACTGTTGTTTTTATGTACTATAAATTATAGATAAACTATTTAATGGGTGTAGCTTCCTATGTTTGCAAGTTTTTGGTATGCATGTGAAAATGAATTTAATAATTTGTTGAAGTGTGAATAGAGAATATGACAGTTGTTTCTTGTATTATCTAAAGCTTTCATAAAAAAAGGGCTTGTTGTTGGAAACAATTTTACAGTGACTAATTATTTAGGATTTTTTGCAAATGAGTATTAATGATTATGTGACCTCTACTTCTCTATATTATTGATGGTGGGTAAGGTGGGACCTTACAACCATAGATTTAATTTTAAGAGTGATACAAATTGAGAATAAGCAATAGATATGGGAGGAGGCGATGATGAATGAGATGATAGGTGATAATGGAAATTGTTAGCGCTCAAATCTGCCATAGGCTGAAGGAGGCAAAACTCGAGGCAACATCAAACCAAGCTCAGCCTCGTAGCTAGCCCTACGAGGACAGGAGAGGGCTCTCTCCGGGTCAAACTCAGTGAAAGATGTCTAATAGGATCTGAGATGACCTAAATGAAACACTGATATTTATTTTAGGCTAGTAAATAGATAGGAATGAGGTGTTTAATAAATGATGGGTTTCTGGGCTGCATGGAGCAAAGACAGCAGGAGCAGGGAAATTAAATGAAAGATGCGGATTATTACATGAGGCAAGATAGGAAAAAGCTTAATCATTCAATTCGAAATTATATGGAGTGCAAAGAATGTTTAAGAAGCTGAAAAGGGCATGAATTCATGAATCCTTTTTAGACGGAGGAAAACATAGAACTTGAATACTTTCCCAAGGCAGAGCAGCGAGCTGAATTCTGCCCTTCACACTTAAAAGTATTCAACAGGAATGATTATGAATGAAACAATAAACATAACAAGAAACATATGAAAACAACAGAAAAACATAATGCTAAGTTGTTACCACAGGGATCTCCTACAGAGCTACATCATTTCATTAATCTCCAGCCAGAACTGTACAATGAAACACTGTTTTTCTCCTCCACACACCTCTCAGAACTCTCTCCTCCAAATGATTTTTCAATACATTAAATAAACTATGCTAGGAGAAAACAGATCGACCCAAAACGAGGGCGTTGTTTCACTAAAATCACAAGAATAGAAAAAGTCATCCATTTGTTCTAAAAACAGAAGATCGTTCCCCTAAAATCCTCTCGATGGCCAATTTAAAGACATATAATTGAGCTGCTAGAATCATTAGAAAGTAACTGAAGTTTTAAAGGAAGGTCGGTTCTATTACAAGGGTTTATGCTTCTGAGCCTAATTTTGGCTTCAGTTTTCAACATTCAAATAAAAACTAATTTTAAATAAAAATAGCTTTTGAATTTTGCCTTTGACAGAGTTCTTGCTTCCAGGTATGTTTCTCCATAAATATTCTTGTCATTTGGGCTTTGGACTGCTTTTTTGTGTCCATGTCACATTCAGCAATAGAAGAAACTGAAGAAGCATTTATGACCAGATGACTCGCACCTGCACTCTTTGTATGAAATATGGGGGTGTTGTCAATTACATTGCCATGTTCACGCCTTACAGAATTTTGATCTACTACCTGTGCGTGTACCTTATCTCTAGACTTTGGAACTCCTTTCCAAGCTATGGGGGCCAACTAGCAGCCGCACTAGTCCTTTTTGCCTTTTTAATCATTAACTGATTCTCAAGAAGGGAAGGTTTTGACACTATTGGATGCTTGTCAATCTCATCTCCATGTTTCGCAAAACCCGGTTACTTCTTCCACAGGAAGCTTGGGAATTCTCTGTGCATTCAGAATAAATGATTCTGTCTGTTCCACAGTATACCCAGTCTCTTCCATGATAATTATAAGATGAAGAAAATCTACCAGTTTAAATATCCACACATCCATTGTGATAATTCTGAGTATATTGCAGAAAAGTCAACTGTTCGAGACATATACAAGGTGCTTCCCTATAAGAGAGAATCGCATTCATGCCTCTTGTTTGAGATAGTAAGGTATACCTGTAAAACAATTTCTCAACTACAAAAAGACACAATTTCTTTAACCGATTGTTCCATACATTGTCCTTAAGTGCACAGTATACTTCAGGATGCGTTTTGTACAGGTATCTTTGAGTATGTGCCACAATGTCATTGAATTGAAACCCATTCCTAGTAGTCTCTTCATGTATCTCCATAACCTGTTCAAAAATCACTGAGTAACCATTAAAAACCTACTTGGAAGCTGATCGTGGCGTTTTGGTATGAAGCTGGGCGCAAGACAACAATTTTCTGGGCTCTGTCGCTGTGTGGGTAGCGCCCCTGCCCAGTGGGTAGCGCCCCCCAAGTGGGTAGCGCGCCACTCGTATGGGTAGCGCCCACCATGTATGGGTAGCGCGCCCTCTGCCAGCTCCAGTTTGCTCGGCTCCTTCTTGGATCTTGCCTCGTTTAAAAAATTCCGTGAAGATTACAAGCAACAAGCCATCCATGTCGTGGAAAAAATAATGAAGAGAGCGAAACAAGAGTGGAATGACCACAGAAATCCAGTGGACATATCCCACAAACCAATGACTAAATGCAACATTGCAGCATAATTCCAAACTCCAAATCCCCCTAGATATGTTTATAAATGGTCTCCCCTGGGAGATATGGCCATATTAACCGCAACCATAAATGGGAACAGATGGGAATACCTTTAAAACGTGTCCTTCATCCCCAAGGCAACAAAGCAAATGTTGCAGCGTAGGCACAGATATTAAACCGCACAAAAACATGGTATAGTAAACCTTCAACGAAACTCCAAAAATCGCCAATCGAATTGAAATTTTCAAGCACTAGTATGAAATTCACCCTCTTCCGCTGATTAAAATAATAAATGGGACAAAAGAAACAGTTCTAAAGTCGCAGGCATCCTCGAGAAGATCGCAATACTTATGAACATTGTCATTTCTAGATATGATCCGTAAGATTGCAGCATCAAACTTGTAGGCAACATGACCATGTTTTTACATGTAAACTGTGCAGAGTGCATTCTTAATTCCTGTTTCTGATTATGAGTGCAATAAATAGAATGCATATCTCTCTAGTCTTATTTTGAATTTCACTGTCTCGAGAGAGAAGGCACCATGGCAAGAGGCGAAGAATCCCTTCATAATTGACAACTTGAGAACCTCTTAACACAGCTCAACTACTGTCAATCCCCCTTGTGAATTTATCTGTGCTTCAACCAATCACAAATCCGATTGAACAATGAGCCACTTCTACTCCACGAGGAAAAATCCAAGCCTGCAAACCCAACATCACATGAACTTCGATCGAGGTATACAACTCGAATTGGCACCCCCAATGCATCTGATAATGCAGTAATATGGACATGATCACTCTCTTCTATCTCCCATGGGTTGAATGTTTTATAAGCGGTCACTTTTGTCATTAGCACACTAATTACACTTGTGAAAACCAATTTAATGATTCTTCTTCAAAGCAAGGGTTTGAAGAAGGAACCAATCTCGAGCTTGGATTTTCCTCGTGGAGTAGAAGTGGCTCATTGTTCAATTGGATTTCTGATTGGTGGAAGCACAGATAAATTCACAGGGGGGATTGAAAGTAGTTGAGCTATGTTAAGAGGTTCTCAAGTTGTCAATTATGAAGGGATTCTTCGCCTCTTGCCATGGTGCCTTCTCTCTCGAGACAGTGAAATTCAAAATAAGACTAGAGAGATATGAGTTTTATTTATTGCACTCATAATCAGCAACAGGAATTAAGAATGCACTCTGCACAGTTTACATGTAAAAACATGGTCATGTTGCCTACAAGTTTGATGCTGCAATCTTACGGATCATATCTAGACATGACAATGTTCATAAGTATTGCGATCTTCTCGAGGATGCCTGCGACTTTAGAACTGTTTCTTTTGTCCCATTTATTATTTTAATCGGCGGAAGAGGGTGAATTTCATACTAGTGCTTGAATATTTCAATTGGATTGGCGATTTTTGGAGTTTCGTTGAAGGTTTACTATACCATGTTTTTGTGCGGTTTAATAAATGTGCCTACGCTACAGCGTTTGCTTTGTTTCCTTGGGGATGAAGGACACGTTCTAAAGGTATTCCCATCTGTTCCCATTTATGGTTGCGGTTAATATGGCCATATCTCCCAGGGGTGAGCGTTTATAAACATATCTAGGGTGATTGGGAGTTTGAAATTATGTTGCAATGTTGCATTTAGTCATTGGTGTGTGGGATATGTCCACTGGATTTCTGTGGCCATTCCACTCTTGTTTCGCTCTCTTCATTAGTTTTTCCACGACATGGATGGCTTGTTGCTTGTGATCTTCACGACATTTTTAAACGAGGCAAGATCCAAGAAGGAGCCGAGCAAACTGGAGCTGGCAGAGGGCGCGCTACCCATACATGGTGGGCGCTACCCATACGAGTGGCGCGCTACCCACTTGGGGGGCGCTACCCACACAGCGACAGAGCCCAGAAAATTGTTTTCTTGCGCCCAGCTTCATACCAAAACGCCACGATCAGCTTCCAAGCAGGTTTTTAATGGTTACTCAGTGATTTTTGAACAGGTTATGGAGATACATGAAGAGACTACTAGGAATGGGTTTCAATTCAATGACATTGTGGCACATGCTCAAAGATACCTGTACAAAACGCATCCTGAAGTATACTGTGCACTTAAGGACAATGTATGTAACAATCAGTTAAAGAAATTGTGTCTTTTTGTAGTTGAGAAATTGTTTTATAGGTATACCTTACTGTCTCAAACAAGAGGCATGAATGCGATTCTCTCTTACAGGGAAGCACCTTGTATATGTCTCGAACATGCCAATATACTGGAGATATCACGATGGATGTGTGGATACTAGCTAGTAGTTTTCTTCATCTTATAATTATCATGGCGGAGAAGTAGGTCCCTACGCAAGGCAGGCAGAATCATTGTCACAGATGGAAGAATTCCAAGCACTACGCTGGAAGAAGTAACCGGGTTTTGCGAAACATGGAGATGAGATTGACAAGCATCCAATAGTGTCAAAACCTTCCCTTCTTGAGAATCAGTTAATGATTAAAAAGGCAAAAAGGACTAGTGCGGCTGCTAGTTGGCCCCCATAGCTTGGAAAGGAGTTCCAAAGTCTAGAGATAAGGTACACGCACAGGTAGTAGATCAAAATTCTGTAAGGCGTGAACATGGCAATGTAATTGACAACACCCCCATATTTCATACAAAGAGTGCAGGTGCGAGTCATCTGGTCATAAATGCTTCTTCAGTTTCTTCTATTGCTGAATGTGACATGGACATGGAAAGGGTTAAATTTGATGTTGAGAATGTTAAAGGGAGAAAACGCACCTGGAAATGGTGGAGCTTTGTCAAAGGCAAAATTCAAAAGCTATTTTATTTAAAATTAGTTTTTATTTGAATGTTGAAAGTCAAAGCTAAAAATAGAGTGAAGATATCTACCACAGCAGAAAAATGGAGCGTCTTCTATTTGACGATTAATAATCTGCGCTCAGGTTGTGTGTCTTTAAATTGTGTCGAGTTTTAGAGAAACGATCTTGTTTGAGTAAATGAGATGACTTTCTATTCTTGTGTTTTGAAACAAACTTGTGTGTATTTTGGTGCAGTCTGTTTTCTCCTAACACGTTTATTTAATGTAGTGAAAAATCATTTGGAGGAGAGAGTTACGAGTGTGTGGAGGAGAAAAACAGATGTTTCATTGTACAATTACAAGTGCAGAATTAATGAAATGATGTAGCTCTGTTTCAGGAGATCCCTGTGGTAACAACTTAGCATTATGTTTTTCTCTGTTTTCATATGTTTCTTGTTATGTTATTGTTTCATTCATAATCATTCCTGTTGAATAATTTTAAGTGTGAAGGGCAGAATTCAGCTCACTGCGCTGCCTTGGGAAAGTATTCAAGTTCTATGTTTTCCTCTGTCTGAAAAGGATTCATGAATTCATGCCCTTTTCAGCTTCTTAGACATTCTTTGCACTCCATATAATTTCGAAATGAATGCTTAAGCTTTTGCCTATCTTGCCTCATGTAATAATCTGCATCTTTCATTTAATTTCCCTGCTCCTGCTGTCTTTGCCCCACACAGCCCAGAAAACCCCGACATTTACTAAAAACCTCTTGCATATCTTTTACTAGCCTAAAATCAATATCAGTGTTTCATTTAGGTCATCTCAGATCCTATTGGACATCTTTCACTGAGTTTGACCCGGAGAGAGCCCTCTCCTGTCCTCGTAGGGCTAGCTACGAGGCTGAGCTTGGTTTGATGTTGCCTCGAGTTTTGCCTCCTTCAGCCTGTGGCAAATTTGAGCGCTAACAGAAATGGTGGACGAGATGAGGTGGAAATGGAGATAGTGGATGAGATGACGTGGTTGCATACGCTACTCTTGTGAGGCCAATGCTTATGGATGGTTCCTTTTATGAAGGGCAAAAATGACTTCATCCTTTATTGAATACATTCAATTGACAATATTTGTGAATGTAGGAAGGGAAGGCACCATATTTTCTGCTTTGCTTATATGGACCAATATCTTTTCTTTTCATGACTGTGACTTTATTACAGTAGCATGTTTTCTATTATGAATGAGGAATTTTCAAATGGAGGGTATATGGAAAATGGAATATATGGTGGTTAATCATCAAAGCTTTCTTCAATTTCTAATGAAGTAAAGAATCTTAAGCCAAATTTACCTCAGGTTACCTTTACTTTTGATGTACTTGTTTTTGTAGGATGAAGTGGAAGATGAACTGGAACACTGTTGAACGTTGGAGTTGGAATGACTATTGATATGGAGATGGAATGGCTGGAGCTAATGTGTATGTTGATATGGATCTGCTAGAGAAGGATAAAAGATGAGCTGAAGGGATGAAGGAGGAACTGAAGGTCTGAAAAATGAACTAAACGTCCCCTTCTCCCCCATGCCTGAGGAGTTGTATGTCCCCAAACAACGAAGGAAGGTGACTGTTGCAAATGATGATCAAGTTGATATATGGAAACCTTTATTGAAACAAGATGACTGCTACAAGAAAAGGAAATGTTGGTACAAAGAACCAAATTGTTGCTTCTATTCATGAGATGAATCTGTACTCAAATGAGTTTTAGGAAGCATTCCTACACCGCTAGTATGAAAATTGCATAGTACATGTGATCCAAGAGGATCTCCACCAATGAAGCATTTTACTTTGTGCACCATGAAGACATTTTATGATAGGTGACAAAGTAAGGAATAATATTAATGCAATATTTCATTTAAAAATTATGAAGTGGATAATGTTCTAAGTGAGTGGAAAATGACTCACCAAAATATTCATTTATTTTCCATTTGAGAAATTAGTTTTATGTGAGAATTGACCTCACAACTAATTTACTATTTCTCATTGAGAGGTTGAGCTTTCTTGGCATGGTTGAGATCCTTGAAGTTGGATTTTCCCATTTTTTCTGTGAGTGAGTTTTAATATCCTAGAATCATGGAGCTTGTATTTCCTTAAAATGTCTTTAAATCCTACTATTGTGGATTAAGGAGTTATGGGGAAAAACTACATAAACTCATGATGTGAGCCTTTCAAGGGTGGAGAAGAAAGGATAGAAAACTTAGCCATTTAGAGCCATAGTGCTTGGCTAATGCTCATCCATAGAGCCTGAATGTATGGAAGCTTAATCTGAAGATGAAATATAGAGGATCTGCATTCCAATTGAAGCAGATCCGGAGATGTAGCCCCAGTGAGATGGAGGGGTGAACTCTGTTACCAATTTGGTTGTCTTTCTCTTATGTGTTTTGTGCTTCTTGATTATGTACAATTAATTTTATTATGTGTATGCGGACTAACATGCTCATTTAAACCTGTATAAGCCATAGTCGTTTAAAAAGATCTTAATACCATACACGAGATGGTTGGGTAATACTCGACCCGTGATCGTATCAAGTGGTATTTGAGTAGGTGACTGCTTTGCAGGATGGGCAAAGGAGTGAAGCACGTTGAAAGACTACAAGATTTGCAAGAGATAAATGAAAGCCTTCAAGCCGAAAATGCAAAATTGTGAAGATTATTGCTTGATAAGCAGGAGCTTCAGGAGATGCTACAAGCTAAAGAGGAGATATTGTCTAAATTGCAGAAGGTTGAGACGACAGAGGCTGCATCTAAAACCGAGGTATATGATGTCACTTCAAGTTCTGTTCTCTCTCAATATGAAACTAATGTTGGCATGAAAACCCTCACGAAGGTGGGGTATAGCGGAGGTGGACTTGGCATAAATGGCCAAGGAATCACCTATCCATTAGAGGTTGTACCAAGACAACCATTTGTAGGTTTGGCTTATGGACAAGAAGAAGGAGAGTGCTCAGAGGTAGTTGAAGCAAAATCCATCTCTTCATCACCTGATTCCAAGAAAGGAATCAAGCCACCTAGTCCCCATCAGTTCAAGGACATGCCAAGAAGGTATGACAATCATTCAAATTCTTCTTTTGCATATAAGAGAATTGATTGCTCTCATAGATCTGCCAACTGTGATGTAGTTAAGCATCATACAAAGAAAGAGTGGGTTAAGAACACAGATGTGCCCACAAGAAGGGAGACCAAGAAGAATGGCAACCTTCTGAATCCTCCTATCATGAAGACACAGTTGAATGAGAAACAATGTAATTTCTGCAGTTTCTGCAAAATCAGTGGCCATTGGGAGAAGAAGTGCTGGAAGTTGCACCCCGAAATTCACCACAAGTCAAGCAAACATATGGTGAAAGAGCTCGTGAATAAGGCCCCATCCACCATTCGAAAAGCATGCTTATAAGAAGAAAGTGCTTGGTGCCAGTTTCGTAAGCAGTTCATGATGTTTCTACAAGTTATATTTCTGCTATTTTGCAAAATTTTGAGTTTTATGGGAGTAGGTATCCTTATTTTGATAGAAAATGCTCAAAATTTGTCTGACTCAAAATCAACAAATAATGGCACCATCGTGATGAGCTCGACAAGAGGAATCCGACGACACTTGAATCACGTCAAACAGCCTCTGGATTGAAAAGTTATTGCGCCTGAAGCTTTGTCAAAATAAGGAAAAAAAAAAAAAGAGGTTGTTGGTCGACCCCTGGAGATCAATGCAGATCTAGCCACTGATGATAAAAATATCGGGAAGGTTGCAGGAAATATCAACCAACCAGGTTGTAGCAAACAGCTGGGTTAACAACAACGTTTTAGAAGATCCAAGGATGAATCAAATTCTGTGTGAGATTTATTTGTCTAAGAAAATGAAACAAATCCATTTCTATGAACCCAAAATCCAGCATTTGTATCGAATATTGAGATTATAGGTAACATCTCTGCCATCCTTCCTCCAATGAGAGCACCCCATGAAACATGCAATTTTGCACCCACAAAAAACTGATGTGTGTTGATGCCGGGGTGATGGGGACATTAGAGATCAAGAACGTGAAAACTGGAGAGCATATTTTTCGAGCCATTGGCAGGTTGAAAAGGTGGATAGATGAGACGTGAAGATAGATATTTTAAGTTGTTCAGAATTGACTCGAAATAAGTATTGTTCCATTCCAGCTTATGGATTTCCAACTGAGATTTGTTGCAGTTGCGGGTAATGGAAGAAATAGATGGTAACTACAGACAAGGTGGGAAATGTATTTTCACATTGATCTATGGCTACAGCATTTGAAGGATCATTTGGGATACTTTTACAATCAGAACCGTGTCTATTTCATTCTTGAATATGCTCCAAGAGATGAGTTGTATAAAGAGCTACAACGCTGTAAGTGCTTCAATGAAAAACGTGCAGCTACAGTACATCGCATCACTGGCACGACATCACTGGCATGGGCTCCACTTTGCTGCCATGAAAAGCATGTGATACATAGGGACATCAGGCCAGATAATTTGCTGATTGGCGTTAAGGATGAACTGAAAATTGCAGATTTTGAATGGTCTACCTTTAGTAGGAGGCGTACCATGTGTGAAACCATGGATTATTTACCCCTAGAAATGGTTGAAAATAGGGAACACGACACTGCAGTTGACATTGGATCTTGGGAGTACTCTGTTACGAGTTTCTCTATGGCATTCCACCATTTGAAACACCGAAAATGGAGACAATACACTTATCATGGAACTTATGATTGGCATCCATCACTTATGGATAATTTGAATCCATCGCGCATGCCTAGCTGGATCCTCGACATCCTTACGATGATTCCAAATACTCTCCAGCAGAATGATCGCAGTTGGTTAATGCATATTCACAAAACAGTTTCGTGAAATATTGGCTCTTATGTTATCCTTTAGATTATCGATTGGACAAGATTAAATATTTCCAAATAGCAGATATTGTGCGGCAAATTAGGTGCCACAAAATCTGCGTGTGGGAGATGAAATCATGGTATGTATCTGTCCAATCGATCATATTTTTCGATGAATCCACAACAACAAGCTACGAGCTCCCATCAGTTCACAGAATTTCAATTACTTTTAATTTCTCAGTTCAATCTGGTGTAATTTTTTTCAAAGTTCGTGTTCAACGGATTTATGGCAAATCCATTTTCAAAGGCGCAGGCATATGGCAGGGTATATTGTTGCATAAAAATGCAATCCATGTAAATTTTCAACAGATATGGCAAAGCCCATGAAAGGCGGAGTGGAAACCACCAATTCACGATTGGGAAAATCTGTAGCATAATTGAATCATTCAGATCGTGGGGCAAGTCAATCTGATCTTTTGGTGCTCTGTAGCTACGGTGAATTGGTGTTTCGTGGCCTGTGTGTTGCGAGGTCGAGTCCTTGAACAGGGACTGTGTGATCTTTGGGCCGACTCGTTTACCCAGATCTTTTCTTGGCCGTATGTGAACAAAGAGGAATGGGCCAAGCGCCTTTAATAGGTCATCGGAGGTTATTCCATGATTTTCCAAGATTATCATTGCATGCCCACGGTACAGATGGCTATTAGCAATAATATTCTCGGATGGGCATCTCACAAGAGGTGTGGCAATGGCCCGGGGTGTTGGCCGTGGTGAGTAAGTCCAGCGAGGAGAGCCTGCTCCTGTTGAGATTGCAACAAGATGATGAGCTTAGTGGAAAGGAGTCTCCTTCACTAAGTGGGCCCGCAGGCTATTTTTGGCGCAAAGTCTATTTTTAGACTATGTCTATTTTTAGACATATGGATCATGTTCTATGAGTTGCAGGATGCTATTTGTGGATGGTTGGTCAAGTCGGAAAAAATAGATGGACTTCTATTTTTAGACATATTGGGCGGAATCTATTTTTAGATTGCCGGTCTAAAAATAGATATGTCAAATATTATTAGCTCTTAATAATATTTAGACTCTAAACATTATCTTATTCTCTTGGAGCACTTCAGTTAAGTGCACAGATGTGGCACAGGAGCTGACAGAAGGAATTACGCTATTCCTAAGGGTTATGTGGAGCTATTGCATGGATACTTTAGTTAGAACTCATGTGACAGAGTTTGGTGGAGTTGATTGAGGAAGTTAGTGGAGTTGTATTCGGTTTAACTAATCTAAACATAGTTGAGCTATTTGTATTCAGTTTAACTAATTGATACAATTAGTGAGAGTGGTGTGAATTAATTATTAATTAATTCACTAATTATAAACTCATTAATCAAATAAAGAATACATCAGTTAACTTCAGTGCATGGACAGTTTCAGTGGAGACCAGTGCAGAAATAGGTGAAAGAGCAGGTTAACTATCAGTTGTGACTATACTGTTGCTATTTGCAACACACAGATAGGTGGAGAAGCCCATGAGGATTGCATAGTACAAGCCAGGTGGTTTATCTATTTAATGAAGCCATCCCATAGGATTGAAAACGCAATAGAGGCTAGCTATCAAGTGGCAAAAGATTAGAGCATGTGTTTTGCTAGATCTAGCTTGATAGTGTGTAGCAATTGAGGGTGTGCTGAGAGCTTGTGAGGAGCTTTGTACTATGATTGTGACATGATCTCCATGACATATAATATACAGATGTTTGGGGTTTTCGACTGACTTTCCCACTAAATACGTGTTCATATGTGTGATTGTTTGTGGTTTTAATATGCATGCAATTGATTTTATTTCTGCGCTGTTATTAAATAGTAGAAAGAGATTTTGTGTGCCATGAAGCTAAAATAGTGTGTGATGGGGGGATATAGAGGGTGAATAATATATCAGGTATTCAAATATCTACAGCTCCCGAGGTTAGCCACGTGGAAAAGGGTTGAGAATCTGGTGGGCAGAATAGGGCTCCCCATCGAGTGCCACATGTAGCAGGCGCCTTTTACCCTAGGTTTAGGTGAGCCCTGTTGTTTAATCTTTAACATTAGTCATTGGTTTATTAAAATGTTGACAAGTCATGCATTAAGCTTTGTATCAAAGGACGAAATACTTCAAAAGTGGGTCGAAAGGAGACAAAGCAGCGAAGGCCACGTGCATTAAAGCCAAAGGCAGAATTAACACAAAAAGAATGGAGTATAAAGTCAAAAAGCTAACAGAAATACAAAAGACAATGGAACGTTAAACTGAGCGCAAAATCTACGTATTAAAAGAAATTGTCGTTGCGTGAAGACGCACATGAGGGAAATTCCGAGGGGGTCGAGCAGCGAGGAAGGGAAGAGACCCATACCCCCGCGGAATTGTGAAAGCGTGGCGTGGTGGGGACCCGAAGTAAAGGGGACGACGTGGCAGAGCTAATGTGTGGTACCCGAGGATCGATATGCTATGTTAAGAATCTGCCTGATGGGAAATATTTTCAAGAATCGTCGATTTTATATGGTAAAAAGGTAAGGTAAAGTCCTTTAGGTTAACTGGTACTGAGGCCCGTACCAGTATTAAACCCGGCACGAGGCACCCACCTGCACTTCGACACACCCAATCCTTATGCGCCGCGTGCCCCACTGTCAGTGTCCTTAGGACACTTGCCTTCATTCGTTTTACCCATCCATCTTTTTACCTCAAAATACCCAGTCCAGAGATAACAATACCCCCGTATTTCACTCTAGTAAAAAGTCGCAGGTTTCCGTCTATGGCATATACCAAGTAGGAAAGAGCGCCTGGTCTACCCAATCATTGTCAGAGTTCCCTGCGTCGCTTTCCCGAGCAGATTTACCTTCCGTTCAGGTACTCCGTCATTCATACTCCCTCTGTTTTCCTTTCGCTTTTTCAAATTCTTGAATGTCGGCCATGGGAAGGGGAACGCCCAAGAAAAATGAACCAGAGACCCCTCAGGTCCGTGAATCCAGGAACCCACCCGGGTTCGACCCTCTCATCGACCTACAAGCTGGTATCTGTGACCCTAAATACCCATTTGACATCCGCAGCATTAAGCCCGTGCTTTTCAGTCGTCATGTTAAGAACACAGACCGTTACCGGGTAGTAGTGTCTGGCCTGTACCACCAAATTGCCCCTCAAGTTCACTCTGTGGTGGATTTCATCTCCTGGCTCAGAGATGTTTTCGACGAGCATCGAGGCACCTTCACCTCTCCTCAGGGGAACAAAGTTTTTTCCCTTTCCCCCGATATTATCAAGCAAGCCCTCCGCTTTCCTACCAGCGCCACGTATATTAGTTTCAGGGAAGCAGCTTTAGCCGCCCAGTTCATCAAATAGCCATGGGAGACTCGGCAAGCCTTCATCTCCTCTATAACCGGCAACCAGGTTACTTCTCTTCCTGCCATAGAGCCTTTTCCATTAAGTTTGTTCGAAGAGGAAGTTCGGCCCATTCTCTCTCTCATTTCTGGCCTTTTAGGGGTAGGAAGTCCGGAAGAGATTTCCACGGTGTGCGTCCATCTCTTATGGATCATGTCTCAAAAGGGAGTAGTATTAGATATTCCTGGTTTCCTCGCCACTTCCATTCGAACCCAGTTCCAGGAGCTTCCAGAAACCCGTCAGTTTCGTTTATGTTCAATGGTTTTCTATCTCTTCTTGTACCAGCACGCCGATAAATTTGAGGGTTTGGGGTTAGACAAAGTATATCGTGAGAATTCCCAACCCCGACCAGTTTTCGACTGGAATTTCTTTGTGCGTCAATTACCTAAGGGAGAGGGTTATTCCAGTTTTGTGAATAGTTTCATGTCTATTGCCTATACCATTATTCATGACTACTTCAGGGTCTTTAAAGTAGAAAAGGCTGGCTACAAGCGGGAAAATCCCAAGCAACGGAATTGGTTTCTGTTCGATGACTGAAATTCGGGTCTGTGGACGGAATTTTCCCCTTCTAAGTGTCGGTGTTTTACGGTAGGCGGTTTATTAATAACAAAATACATCAGCGAGCCTCGGCGATACGACTCCATTTGTTCTGTGAAGGGTTACATCTAAAACTTCCCATTGAAAATCGGCCTTTGTGGTGAACTAAGACACGCCCTCCCAATCGTTGAGGAAAATCTTGCGAGGTACGGACCTAAGGGCGGGAAAAGTTGAGCTTATGACCCCGAGGGTATGCGAACAAAAAAAAAAGACAGTTAACAACGCCAGCACATGAGCCAAGGCCATTCATGGAATGGAGGGCTAATCTCGAAATTTGGCCTTTGGTTTCGAAGATGGAAACAGATTAATCTGCTATAGGGGAGGAGAAAAATGTCAATAAAGACATAGG
Organism: Pinus albicaulis; assembly: GCA_034641835.2. NCBI lineage: Eukaryota > Viridiplantae > Streptophyta > Pinopsida > Pinales > Pinaceae > Pinus > Pinus albicaulis. Next base: position 273,302,382 of record CM076576.1, read on the forward strand.
CGGGGAAGAAGAAGGCACATCAGGAGCAGTCCCCCCTCACAAAAAGCAAAAAACAGCCTCCAGCGAGGTAGAAGTCATAGGAGAGGAACAACTGCTGGAACCCTTCACAATATACGGCCAATTGGATAAAGGCAAGGCTGGGATAAAGGTGCTAAGGGACAGTACCACTTCTTCCGACTTCACAAAGGTCACACAGGCCATCATAGAGCATACCTCGCCAAGGGAAATGGAAAGGGATCAGGCAAATAGAGCAATCTGAGACAAATATAAAGCTGAGCTGGGAGGGTACGTTGATAAATATCATACCAGGCTCTTTTCCTCCATGAAAGAAGACACCGAAAACCTGGTATTATCTATGGAAGAAGCTATCTTGGACCCTAATTCAGGTGTCACCAACTATCGGGTGCTCGAGTATGCGATCGACATGAAGAAAGTGCCAGCCAATGACATGTGCAACCTATTCCAGACTGTATGTGATATGATGAAAGATGAACTGATGCGTTTCACCCTCACGCTAAAGAAGTTAGAGCAGAAACATGAACAGTTGAGGGCTACCCTAACAAGCGAACAGGCTAGTTGCCGCGCCCGAGCAAATCAGGTGCGTTTCCTCCAAGACCAGATCAAGGGAAAAGATACGGGGAAAACAAACCCACAAGCGGCTTTGATTGAACAGCTGCAGAAGGAAGTCATGTCAGCAAAGGGTCAGGCCCACATACCAGCCTCCCGCCATGTCCAGATGGCTGAACTGGTGCAAGTAGAGCAAGAGAAACCAGAATTGTCCAGTAAGCTATCAAAGGAGAAAGAGGAGAAAGAAAAGATGGCTAAAACAATCACCATACTACAGACTAAGGCAACAGAGCTGCAAGCTAGATGGGACTCACACAGCTGCCAGCCGACCGTGGTTTCAAGTGGAACTAGCTCGCTATCTGAGAAATTGGCCACAACAAGAGCTGAAAATGAGGTATTGGAAAAGCAGGCGTCCACAGCAAGGCAAAAGATCACAAACTTAGAAATCTCTCTGGCCGAGAACACCAGAATAGTGGAAGAGTTGCAGAGAGAAATAGAGCAGGAAAAGAAGACGATGGCCGATCAGCAAAAAACTATCGCCGACATGGAAAGCCATGCAAAGGGAAATCCCACCCTCCTTGAGGCTAGGAGTATAATTTGGTCTGATATAATCTCAGCTATGACCGAGCAATGGGGCTTCTTAAGGACGATGGGAGAGCATAAGTCTGCTATACTCTATCTCAGTAGGAAACTACAGGAGGCAGACCTCGATCTGTCCAACAGGGCCCAACATGCCAAAGAGTATATTTCATTCCTTAATGAGCTGGGATTAGATGACATGGAGAAGCATGGTATTCCAAGCCGATTCACGAAGGCTATTGAGTGTCGCAAAATCATCAACAAAGAGATAGCCCGAGTCACAGCTTCGAGAGCTCTCCAATAGGTGGTCGCCAACGTGGAACGATTCGACGCAGTATGGGGTGAGATCATGACAGCTGGGCTTCCTTCCTGTTGGGACCCGACCACTCCTTCTATGCTCTTGCCTTTGACCCAATATATAGTGTGCTTGCAAGAAGAAAGAGATCAAACCGACCTCCAGACAGGTAAAGTTGCTCAACTCAAGGCTGACATGATTGTTTCATTCCTTCAAAAAGAGTTCACCCTCCTCCATTTGATAAAACACAAGCTTCCTACTAGGGTGGGTTTCCACACCCTCACAGAGGCCTTTGTCGAGGTGGAGGGGTTCTCAGCAATGCCTGAACCAACTGCAGACAGTCAGCAGAGGTGCACTCAGTTTACGAGGCAGTATGCCAGTTCATCTGCGAACGTGCCGCCACCAGAATCAGCAACTGCCTCTACTCTTCCGCACCTATGATACTTTGTCAACTCATGATTTGGCCTCAACAGCCTATTTAATTTTTACTGAATTAGTTTCTTTTAAGTTTTGAGTGGGTTGTTTTCCTCACTCCAGCATTTTACTTTTCATCAAACTGCTGTTTAATTTTCTGTTTTTGAAAATGGCCAAGAGCATGACTATCCATGATGGGAGGCCTAATTCCTCATCATGAATTTTGTTGTTTTGAGAATGAAATTTAACAAATTTTTGTTATGCGAAGAAGATATTTTTCCCAAAAATATCTTCTCGCTGAAATAGGAAGAAGCATATATAAGTAAGATCCAATGAGAAAGAAGGGTTCCAGATTTCCTGAAGAAACTTGCAGTGTAAAGGTTTTTTGTATTCTTGTCGTGGAATTATCAATGCAAATAAACAGAGCCCGTGGGGTTTCAGTGAAGAGAAGTTCTAGTTATATATGAGGATTCCAGTCTTAATGCTGTATAGTTTGTGACTCTTTCTTTGTGATATTGTATCATTGACTATATCATTTTATTTTAATTTTGCTTTTATAAATGTGCCAGAATACCAAGTAACACATTTCAGGTATGAATTTATCGATGTTTGATACTCATGCTTTACTGGTACATGTTGCTTTAAATATGGCTCATACACGATATGTCGTTCCGCTTAACACATCATTCATATTTCTTCTGTATTAAACATCGTGAAATGTTACTCTTACTGAACTGATTGATATGTATGGATTCTTAGTTCCTAAGCCCATATTATGTTGAAATATGTTTTCCGAGCACCATTTCATTGGTAGTTAGTATTCCCTTTTCACTTTTTGCGCCTCAAGTATCTTTCTGTTTAAAATACCTATATGTCGTTGAGAAACTAGCCCTCTCTGATGAAAGTTGTCTCTAAGTTGTCTGAAGGATATATGTATTGAAGATTCCCTTCTTGTCTTTACAGTGTCTTTATAACTTGCTAAATCCGAAGGTAGTTTGGTCCCATCCATATGATGATGTTTTGCATAAGTTGAAAAGGTAGAGAGTCTAAAGCTGATAATAAGCCTGAAATATACTTTATACTCCCTACTGTTTAAGATGTCCTAGGCACTGGTCTTTGGCAATTCAGGGCTGTCTCTAGGAGCTACAACATCTTTTTGGCGCCGTTGCCGAGGACGAAGTTCAAGAAATTTAAATCCCTGGGCCTCGCAAAATCCATTCACTCTTCAGTCAGCTGAGCACGAAGAGTTGAGAGTTGTGCACCCCTCACCTTGGCGACTCCACAATCATTTTACAGTTAAACCTATTTGCAGTCCTGGCTCCCCGTAAGCCACAGCTAAGGTCAGATACGTCTCAGCCAAGGACACCTTCTGTGTCCGGGCCCAGAAAGAATCCTACGTAGAAGAAACTGGAGGGGAAGACCATTTGTTCATACTGAAATTCCACCACTCTCTCTAGAAGACCTCCCTTCTTCCTCTTCTCAGGTCGCACAGTGGCAAGATTCTAACTCTACTCTGGGTGAAGCCGGCTATTACTCTGACTACCTACCCGCGGGAAATATCCGAGTTAAAGATGAGGCAGAGTCAGTAGATACCACCTGTTACATTTTCCATCCTACTCCAGAAACAGAAGAAGTTAAAGAGGTCACGGAAGTATCTGCTGTTACCACCCCACCCTTGTCTCCATCATCCCAAGCTACTGTCCATTATATCCCTATCATCATTCACACTGCGCTTCCACCCAATCCTCCACTTACTCATCAAGCCCTCTTATTACCTCCACCTCCTCCTCCAATGGCTAATGTCCCTGGTTTCCTGCAAAACAGATATGCTCCTTTGGAGCTACCTGCGGTACTAAATGACTTGCCACAAGACTATTTGAAGATTCTCCCCAGATTCAATGGTGAGAATGAGATTGAAGCCCATAAACATATCGAAGTCTTTTGCTCTTTCGCAGAAAATTTCAATGTGGAACATCTGGATGTGGTCCTAAGGATGTTTGTGCAATCCTTGGACGGAGAATCTAGAAAGTGATTCAAGACACTTGGAGCTCGTTCTATTACTACATGGGAGGGAATGGAGGATACCTTCATCAAAAAATGGGGAGAGAAGAAAGATCATGGTAATATTCTCACTGAGTTCAACACTCTGAAAAAGAAACATAATGAAGGGGTGTCAGAGTTTATCAGAAGATTTAATAAGTTGTACCTGAGTCTCCCTGCCGACATGAAGCCTCACCATACTGTTGTCAAGGTTGTTTTTGTGGCAGCGTTTGATTCTGAATTCAGTTTCTCCTTGAGAGAGAGGAAGCCGGCCACTTTGGATGATGCACAGACCGACGCATTGGATATAGAAGCTAATTTTTCCTCTACTGGCAAATCCAAGGGGAAACACGAGCAGGATATTAGGAGGGGGAAAGAGGAAGTATCCACCTCAGGCCAAGATAGAGATTCGGCCAACGACAAGATCGAGGAGATGAATAGGATGATCAAGAATCTCTCAAGTAAGCTGGTCAAGCTTGAGATGGAGGCCAAGAATTCACCCCCAAAGAATTTCCAAAATGCTCCAAACAGAGGATTCAATCCTCAACAAAGAAAACCACCCTTGCAAATACTGCAGAGGGGACAGAAAGAGCAACAAGATCAGGTACCGCACCCTCTATACTTGGAGGGGCAAGTAGAGGCTTCTCCTGAAGATTCTGCCTACGAACAAGAGGAGGCATGCCTTGTCTTCTCAGACAGTGATGACATAGAATGTCCTGTACATGAAAGCGGCGAAGGGGAAGTACAAGCCCACTCAGAGATGAAGGCAAATGAAGATACTGAAGAGCCCGAGATTGATGATTACTGTAAACAATTCGTTGACTTCATGCAAGCTCAGTTCAATAGAAAATATGACCTCAGGTCCTCCAGAAAGAGAACCCGCACTCAAGATGAAGAGGAGGACACACCCCAAAAGTCAGCACCTGCTCAGGAGGAGACAGCTTGGAAAGTCCCCGATAGGGGTAAGAAACCTCTTGACCAACCTTTACATTCAGACACTCAAATTCCTTCATCTTCACAAGTGACCACACCTCCAAATGTTAAGCCAGTCATAAAGGAAGTCAAACCTCTCCCCCAGAACAAAGACTATAAGGAGAAAGAATCAAAAGAGGTGTCGATAGATAAGTCCTCCTCCGCTTTCAGTCTACAAAAAGAGCTTGAGAAAGTGAAAATCCCAGTTCCCCTAACCGAATTGTTAAAGCAACCTGCATATCAGTCCCAAGTCACGTCCTTCATGCTTCCCCCAGAAGTAATACACATCCCTAACAGTCTCAACTTACAAGAAGAAATACCTATGGTAGTGTTTGGTCCACATGTCGAAGAATTAGACCCCTCTACACCTCCTTTTTACGTGTCTTTGGTGATCCATGACCTATTGCTCCATAATTGTATGTTAGACTCTGGAGCCTCCCACAATCTAATGCCTTTGTCTGTCATGGAACAATTAGGACTCCAGATCACTCGTCCATATCAGGATCTGTACTCATTTTACTCCAAAAGAGTTAAGTGCTTGGGCATGATTAAGGACCTGGTGGTCAACCTGGCCCAAATCCCAGCTAAAAGTGTAGTAATGGACATTGTGGTGGCTGACATTCCAGCCCGTTTTGGTATGCTACTATCAAGGTCCTGGGGAACAAAAATTGGTGGGTCAATCAAACTAGATCTAACATATGCCACCATCCCAATCTTTGGCGGGCAGGAGAGGAGATTATACAGGGAGACCAGATTTCTAAAAACGGTTACCAAAGCTGACAATTCAGAAAATTCACCGGTCTACAGTAAAGATAGAGATTTTTCATGCTTGATGTTAGAAGAAGATTACAGTTATGCTTAGGAACCTTCCTTATGTCAGATAAGGACTCAACAATCCTCAGAAGGTCTTGAAACAGGGGTATGGACTCTACATTTCGATGGGGAAAATTCAAAGGAAGGTAATGGTGCTGGAGTTTTATTGATTTCCCCTACAGGAAAATGGGTCCCACTGTCCTTCAAATTAGAGTATGAAGCCACCAATAACGTGGCTGAGTATGAAGCACTTTTGTTGGGGCTACAGGTAGCCAGGAATATGAATATACAAACCCTGAAGGTCTTGGGTGATTCAGAATTAGTGGTCCGACAGATCAGAAATCAATGTCAAGCTAAACATCCTCGTTTAAGAGCTTACAGGAATGAAGTATGGGACATGGTGGAGAACTTTTTCTCAGCTTTTAATATTCAGTTCATGCCCCGGGAGCAGAACAGGATGGCAAATTCACTTGCAGTAGCTGCTAGCACCTTCCGGCCACCCCAAAATCCCCTCCTGAGGTATGAGATAGAAGTAAGGTACCGACCTTCGATTCCAGACAATGTCAAACACCGACTAGTGTTTGAGGACGATGAACAAGTGAAAAGGTTTCTAGAGACAGTTGGGGAGTTCTCTAATATGGAAATTGACTGTTGTGAGGGGGATGATGTTGAGAACCAATCATAAAACAAGTGGGAAGAAAAAATGGCCGGGATAAAAGTGTTACAGCTGAAGGGAAATGTCATCCCTAGAGGCCTGGTGCCCCTAGAAAGGTTGTTTGACAAAAATGATGTCCCCAAGCAGCCCGGCAAAACGACAGACGAAAACCAGGTAGAAGACCTAAATCTAGGTACTGAGGCCGAACCCAAAATTGTGAAACTATCTATAAAGGTCCCGGACGACTATAAGGAGAAGTACCTACAATTATTTCAGTCTTATAGGGATGTATTTGCATGGTCCTATCAAGACCTGAAGACGTTTGATATCAGCATTTTTCAGCATGAAATTCCCCTGAAGGCAGATGCAAGGCCTCACAAGCAGAAGCTCAGACAAATAAACCCTCTACTACTCCCCTCCATTGAGAAAGAAATCAAGAAGCTGTTAAAGGCTAAAATAATTGTGCCATTGAATTACTCTGAATGGGTAGCAAATCTAGTCCCTGTCCGAAAGAAAAATGGAGAAATAAGGTTGTGCGTGGATTTCAGAAATTTGAATAGAGCCTCCCTGAAAGACAATTACCCATTACCAAAGATGGACCACATTCTGCAGAAAGTGGTGGGGGCCTCTAGGATGTCTATGATGGATGGTTTTTCGGGTTATAACCAGGTGGCTGTACTCCCAGAAGACCAGAAGAAGACGGCTTTCACCACGCCCTGGGGTACATTCATGTACGCTAGGATGCCTTTTGGGCTGATTAACGCAGGAGCCACATTTCAGAGGGCTATGGACATAGCTTTTGTTGGGGAACAAGATAAATTTCTGGTGGTCTATCTGGATGATATTACAGTATTTTCGAAAGATGACGCCAAGCACATTCAACATTTACAGAGAACTTTTGAGAAATGCAGAAGGTATGGTCTTTTCCTAAATCCTCCGAAATCTTTGTTTGCATTAGAAGAGGGTAAGCTCCTAGGACACATTGTAACTAAGGATGGGGTCAAGATTGATCCTAAAAGAGTGGAGGTTATCAATGGCATCTCCCTCCCCAGGAATAAGAAATAAGTCCAAGTGTTCTTAGGGCGTATCAATTTTCTGAGAAGATTTATCCCTAACTATGCTGAGATAGTTAGGCATATAACAGATATGTTAAAAAAGAATAATGAGGTGAAATGGTCACCAGAATCAAGGCAGGCCTTTGCCAGGATAAAGAATGAATTTTCTGAGGCTCCTGTGCTGGCAAGGCCAGATTTCATTGAACCATTTATGATTTTCTCTTTCGCATCACCTCATACGGTAGCTGGAGTTCTCCTACAGAAAAATGAGTATGGGCATGAACAACCCATTGCTTTCTTTAGTCAGGTGCTTCACGACGCAGAATTGAAATACAATATATTGGAGAAGCAGGCCTATGCCAGGGTAAAGTCCCTCAAGGCATTTTGCATGTATATTCTGTAGTCTCACATCATTGCATTTGTACCCACCGCAGCAGTTAAAGATATCCTCGTTCAGGGTGACAGTGAAGGAAAAAGGGGTAGGTGGATTGCAAAGATACAGGAATATGATCTGGACATCAGACCCACTAAGCTGATTAAAGGACAGGGGCTAGCAAGAATTTTATCAGAGTCAAATCATCAAGCTTTGGGCATCAATTTATCTATGATTGCAAATGAAGATTCTGAGGAACAGACAGGGCAGCAAGAAGTGGAAATAGCCACTCAGAAAATACTAATGAAGTATCTTACTAGTCCTTGGTACAAAGAAATAGTTGAGTATCTCCTAACACTCAACTGTCCACCCAGCTGTGATAAATCAAAATACAAAGCATTGCGGCTGAAATCACAAAAGTACATGGTTGCCAATGGTCAGCTATATTGGAAAGATCTTTCAGGCATACTGTTATTATGCCTCACAGAAGACGAAGTGAAGAACATAATGACCTAATTTCATGAGGGAATCTGTGGAGGACATTACAGCTGGAGGAGCACAGCCCAAAAAATCCTGAAGGCTAGTTTCTACTGGCCCAAATTATTTGGAGATGTTTTTTCTTGGGTTAGAGCATGTGACAAATGTCAGAAATTTGCTGAAAAACAAAAGTTTGCAGCTCTGCCCCTAATTCCTGTACACGTCAATGAACCTTTCAGACAGTGGGGAATTGACTTCATAGGCAAGATTCACCTGCCCTCAAGTGGACAGCATAAATGGATCCTGACTGCCACGGATTACTTCACGAAATGGGTGGAAGCCATACCTGCACGAAATGCTACAGACACAGTGATAATTAAATTCATGGAAGAGAACATTATATCCAGGTTTGGATGCCCTGCTAGAATAGTGACTGACAATGCCCAAGCCTTCAAATCTACAAAATTTGTGAGTTTCTGTCAGCAATATAATATCTCTCTGGGTCACTCTACAACTTACTACCCACAGGGGAATGGTTTGGCGGAATCATCAAATAAAACGCTGGTGATAGCTATAAAGAAGACAATAAATGAAAACCAGAGGAACTGGGATTCCCAACTGAAGTTCGCTCTGTAGGCAAACAGGATTACTAGTAAAAGAGCAACTGGGAAATCTCCCTATGAGTTAGTATACGGACGAGCAGTTGTGTTCCCTATACAATTAGCTTTACCCGTCGCTCTTTTCATGCAAGAGGCTCAGGAGGAACCTGATGGCATGACCAGAAGAATTAACCAGCTAGTGGAACTCGAAGAAACGCGTGGTCAGGTGAATCAGCGACTCGTGGAATACCAGGAGAAAATGAAGGAGCTGTTTGACTAGCACGCCAAGGACAGAAAGCTACAGGTGGGAGATCTAGTGCTCAGGTGGGATGTGCGAAGGGCCGATAAAGGTAAGCACGGTAAATTCGATCCCCTTTGGTTTGGTCCCTTCAAGATTACAGAACAAGGAGGAAATAATACCTTTAAGCTGGAGAATTTGCAGGGAGATCTGCTCGACGCCCCTGTAAATGGACAGTTCCTCAAACCGTACTTTCAATTCTGAAGCAGGATGAAAGAATCCTAATTGTATTATATTGTACATTAGCTGATGTTTTCATTTTTGAATTGAATAATGCATGAGTCATGATGATTTATGAAGGGAGAAGTCGGAAGTGCAAGGGAAGTGACGTTCATAGAAGATAAACAGGCAGTCTGCGTAGTTCTCAACACGTTCGAGGATGAACGTGCCGTCCCCAGGTGGAGCCAATGTTGTTTAATCTTTAACATTAGTCATTGGTTTATTAAAATGTTGACAAGTCATGCATTAAGCTTTGTATCAAAGGACGAAATACTTCAAAAGTGGGTCGAAAGGAGACAAAGCAGCGAAGGCCACGTGAGTTAAAGCCAAAGGCGGAATTAACACAAAAATAATGGAGTATAAAATCAAAAAGCTAACAGAAATACAAAAGACAATGGAACGTTAAACTGAGCGCAAAATCTACGTATTAAAAGAAATTGCCGCTGCGTGAAGACGCATATGAGGGAAATTCCGAGGGGGTCGAGCAGCGAGGAAGGAAAGAGACCCATACCCCCGCAGAATTTTGAAAGCGTGGCGTGGTGGGGACCCGAAGTAAAGGGGACGACGTGGCAGAGCTAACGTGCGGGACCCAAGGATTGATATGCTATGTTAAGAATCTGCCTTATGGAAAATATTTTCAAGAATCGTCGATTTTATATGGTAAAAAGGTAAGGTAAAGTCCTTTAGGTTAACTGGTACTGAGGCCCGTACCAGTATTAAACCCGGCACAAGGCGCCCACCTGCACTCCGACACACCCAATCCTTATGCGCCGCGTGCCCCACTGTCAGTGTCCTTAGGACACTTGCCTTCATTCGTTTTACCCATCCATCTTTTTACCTCAAAATACCCAGTCTAGAGATAACAATTCCCCCGTATTTCACTCCAGTAAAAAGTCACAGGTTTCCGTCTATGGCAATATACCAAGTAGGAAAGAGCGCCTGTTCTACCCAACCATTGTCAGAGTTCCTTGCATCGCTTTCCCGAGCAGATTTACCTTCCGTTCAGGTACTCCGTCATTCATACTCCCTCTGTTTTCCTTTCGCTTTTTCAAATTCTTGAATGTCGGCCATGGGAAGGGGAACGCCCAAGAAAAATGAACCAGAGACCCCTTAGGTCCGTGAATCCAGGAACCCACCCGGGTTCGACCCTCTCATCGACCTGCAAGCTGGTATCTGTGACCCTAAATACCCATTTGACATCCACAGCATTAAGCCTGTGCTTTTGAGTCGTCATGTTAAGAACACAGACCGTTACCGGGTAGTAGTGTCTGGCCTGTACCACCAAATTGCCCCTCAAGTTCACTCTATGGTGGATTTCATCTCCTGGCTCAAAGATGTTTTCGACGAGCATCGAGGCACCTTCACCTCTCCTCAGGGGAACAAAGTTTTTTCCCTTTCCCCCGATATTATCAAGCAAGCCCTCCGCTTTCCTACCAGCGCCACGTATATCAGTTTCAGGGAAGCAGCTTTAGACGCCCAGTTCATCAAACAGCCATGGGAGACCCAGCAAGCCTTCATCTCCTCTATAACCGGCGACCATGTTACTTCTCTTCCTGCCATAGAGCCTTTTCCATTAAGTTTGTTCGAAGAGGAAGTTCGGCCCATTCTCTCTCTCATTGCTGGCCTTTTAGGGGTAGGAAGTTCGGAGGAGATTTCCACAGTGTGCGTCCATCTCTTATGGCTCATGTCTCAAAAGGGGGTAGTATTAGATATTCATGGTTTCCTCGCCACTGCCATTCGAACCCAGTTCCAGGAGCTTCCAGAAACCCGTCAGTTCCGCTTTTGTTCAATGGTTTTCTATCTCTTCATGTACCAGTACGCCGATAAATTTGAGGGTTTGGGGTTAGACAAAGTATATCGTGAGAATTCCCAACCCCGACCAGTTTTCGACTGGAATTTCTCTGTACGTCAATTACCTAAGGGAGAGGGTTATTCCAGTTTTGTGAATAGTTTCATTTCTATTGCCTATACCATTATTCATGACTTGCCTTCGCCTAGGGTCTTTCCAGAAACGAAAAGCTGGCTGCAAGCCGAAAAATCCCAGAGCACTGGGGATTGGTTTCTATTCGATGAATACACCAAAATTCGGGTCTATGGAGCCGAAGTTTCCCCTTACCGGCTACCAGTGTTTCCTGTTCATCGAGTTTATGCACTCGAATACATCCGGCAGTCCCTCAAGGCCGATCAGCTCCATTTCGTTCTTGCCAAGAAGGGTTACATCCTAAGGCTCCCCATTGAAATCGGCCCCTTTCTGGTGAACTCGAGACATGCCCTCCCAATCGTTGAGAAAATGCTGCAAGGTCTGGACCTAAGGCTGGGAAAAATTTGGGCTTATGACCCTCGAGAAATTATCTCGAACAAAAGAAAAAGGAACAAGTCTGCGCCTTATATGCATGAGCCGAGGCCATTCATGGAATGGAGGGCTAATCTCGAAATTTGGCCTTTGGTTTCACATATGGAAACAGATTTATCTACTACAGGGGAGGAAGAGAACGTCCATAAATACATAGGCGGAGAAGAAGCAGGCACATCAGGAGCAGTTCCCCCTCACAAAAAGCAAAGAACAGCCTCCAGTGAGGCAGAAGTCATAGGAGAGGAACAACTGCTAGAACCCTTCACAGTGTATGGTCAATTGGATAAACGCAGGGCCGGGATAAAGGTGCTAAGGGACAGTACCACTTCTTCCGACTTCACAGAGGTCACATAGGCCACCATAGAACATACCTCACCAAGGGAAATTGAAAGGGATCAGGCAAATAGAGCAATCCAAGACAAATACAAAGTTGAGCTGGGAGGGTACGTTGAGAAATATCATACCAAGCTCTCTGCCTCCATGAACGCGGACACCGAAAACCTGGTATTATCTATGGCTGAAGCTATCTTGGACCCTAATTCAGGTGTCACTAGCTATCGGGTGCTCGAATATGCGATCGACATCAAGAAAGTGCCAGCCAACGACATGTGCGACCTATTCTAGACTGTATGTGATATGATGAAATATGAAATGATGCGGGTCACCCTCGCACTGAGGAAGTTGGAGCAGAAACACGAACAGTTGAGGGCTACCCTGAAAATTGAACAGATTAGCTGCCGCTCCCGAGAAAATCAGGTATATTTCCTCCAAGACCAAATCAAGGGAAAGGATACGGGGAAAACAAACCCACAAGCAGCTTTGATTGGACATCTGCAGAAGGAAGTCACGTCCGCAAAGAGTCAGGCCCGCACACCGGCCACCCACCATGTCCAGACAGCTGAACTGGTGCAAGTAGAGCAAGAGAAAGCACAATTGTGCAGTAAGCTATCAAAGGAAAGAGAGGAGAAAGAAAACATGGCTGAGACAATCACCATACTATAGACTAATGAGACAAAGCTGCAAGCTAGATGGGACTCACACAGCTGCCAGCCGACCGTGGCTTCAAGTGGAACCAGCTCGCTATCTGAGCAATTGGCCATAGAAAGAGCTGAAAATGAGGTATTGGAAAAGCAGTCATCCACAGCAAGGCAAAAGATCACAAATTTAGAAAACTCTCTGGCTGAAAACACCAGAATAATAGAAGAGTTGCAGAGAGAAATAGAGCAGGAAAAGAAGATGACGGTCGATCAGCAAAAAACTATCGTCGACATGAAAATCCGTGCAAAGGGAAATCTCACCCTCCTTGAAGCTAGGAGTATAATTTGGTCTGACATAATCTCAGCTGTGACCAAACAATGGGGCTTCTTAAGGACGATGGGAGAGAATAAGTCTGCTATACCCTATCTCAGTAGGAAACTGCAGGAGGCAGACCTCGATTTGTCCAACAGGGCCCAACATGCCAGAGAGTATATTTCATTCCTGAATGAGCTGGGATCAGATGACATGGAGAAGCATGGTATTCCAAGCCGATTCACAGAGGCTATTGAATGTCGTAAAATCATCAACAAAGAGATGGCCCGAGCCACAGCTTCGAGAGCTCTCCAACAGGTGGTCGCCAACGTGGAACGATTCGACGCAGTATGGGGTGAGATCATGACAGCTGGACTTCCTTCCTGTTGGGACCCGACCACTCCTTCCGTGCTCTTTCCTTTGACACAATATACAGTGCGCTTGCAAGAAGAAAGAGATCAAACCGACCTCCAGACAGGTAAAGCTACTCAACTCAAGGCCGACATGATTGTTTCATTCCTTCAAAAAGAGTTCACCCTCCTCCATTTGATAAAACACAAGCTTCCTACTGGGGCGAGTTTCCACGCCCTCACAGAGGCCTTTGTCGAGGTGGAGGGGTTCTCTGCAATGCCCGAACTAGCTGCAGACAGTCAGCAGAGGTGCACTCAGTTTACGAGCCAGTATGCCAGTTCATCTGCGAACGTGCCGCCACCAGAATCAGCAACTGCCTCAACTCTTGGAACCTGCCAATGCTTTGTCAACTGGTCGTTGGCCTCAGCAGCCTATTTGCTTTTCTTTGAATTAGTTTTCTTTTAAGTTTTGAGTGGGTTGTTTATACGACATTTTACTTTTCATGGTACAGTGTTTAATTTTATTTTTGAAGAAAGCATTGCAGGCTTTGTTTGTCCATGATAGGAGGCTGATTCCTCATCATGGTCCCTAAAGGAACCAAGAATGACATTTAACAAATTTTGGTTATGCGAAGAAGATATTTTTCCCCAAAAATATCTTCTCGCTGAGATAGGAAGAAGCCTATATAAGTAAGATCCAATGAGAAAAAATGGTTCCAGATTTCTTGAAGAAACTCGCAGTGTAAAAGTTTTTCTATGCTTGTCGTGGAATTATAAATGCAAATACACAGAGCCCGTGGGGTTTCAGCGAAGAGAAGTTCTAGTTATATATGAGGATTCCAGTCTTAATGCTGTATAGTTCGTGACTCTTTCTTTGTGATATTGTATCATTGTTCTCTCCACTGTTTTCATTTTCCTTTTATCGTGTCTTGGAATGCGAGTAACTGGCCAGCTCGGGTATGAATTTATCGCTGTTTGATACTCATGCTTTACTGGTCTATGTTGCTTTAAATATGGCTCATACACGATATGTCGTTCTGCTTAACACATCATTCATATTTCCTCTGTATTAAACATCGTGAAATGTTACTCTTACTGAACTGATTGATATGTATGGATTCTTAGTTCCTAAGCCCATATTATGTTGAAATATTTTTTCTGAGCACCATTTCATTGGTAGTTAGTATTCCCTTTTCACTTTCTGCGCCTCAAGTATCTTTCTGTTTAAAATACCTATATGTCGTTCAGAAACTGGCCCTCTCTGATGAAAGTTGTCTCTAAGTTGTCTGAAGTATATATGTATTGAAGATTCCCTTCTTGTCTTTACAGTGTCTTTATAACTTGCTAAATCCGAAGGTAGTTTGGTCCCATCCATATGATGATGTTTTGCATAAGTTGAAAAGGTAGAGAGTCTAAAGCTGATAATAAGCCTGAAATATACTTTATACTCCCTACTGTTTAAGATGTCCTAGGCACTGGTCTTTGGCAACTCAGGGTTGTCTCTAGGAGCTACAACAAGCCCAATGTCCGCGGAAAGCCCATCTTGGACTATGTTCGGGTCTGTCACCCATGCTACGCACAGGGCAACAGAGAGGAAAATACGTTGTGCACCAGGTGGGTCTTTATGTGCCAGGGGGAACAACAGTGCTACCTTCAACAGCGTGCAGGTTACAGGATTATTATACTTGCAAATCCTCTAAGGCCAGATGGTTTCATTTGCAAGGAACGTAAAACTAGACAAGCATTGGAAGGATTAGCCCTTAATTCCATCCCGTTTATTAATTATATTCCCTTTTATTAAATTATGAAGGTTTGAGATGGGTTCTATTTTATTTCCTTACCCATAGTCCGTTGATGCACTTTTTGTTTAATGGGGGATCTAAATCATTATCACGTTCCAAGTAAATATGATATTTGGCATATATTTTGTAAAAGGGTGGAATTTTTATTTTTTTCAAGATTAGTGCTTCTTGTTATGCACCCATTATGCACTCATTATGGAGAGGAGATCTAAAACTTTATAATTTTTCCTTTGAGCACATATTGGCCACATTAAATTACTTGCAGTTGCCATCATATTTTGGCATCAGAAATTTGGCATATAAGTTGTCGAATGCCATGTAATAGGCCATAGTTTCCATCATGAAATTCATGATGTAAAGTTGATTATGAAGCATTGTAAAAGGCTTGTTTCAACCACTCTTATGTGAGGGAGAGTGTGAGGTGTATTTTTATGCACTAAGCCTTGTTGGCTTCTTTGTAATCAGGTTGAATGAGGCAATTTTCCTAAGCCATTTTGGCATGTAAACTTGACCAATGAACTCTTGGCAAGTGTTGTAAACATGTATTATCAGCTACAGGTTGCAGTTTTCAGTAGATGCAGGCTTTTGCATTTTTATTCTGAAGGACCGCGGTGAAGGAATATTGCAGGAATGTGCCTTTTCAGGCATTTGTGTTGCAACAGTTGTAGGTATTGGCATTATGTTCTGATTCCGAAGAATAGAAGGTGAAGGAGTCATGATGGAATGTGCCTTTCAAAGACATTTGCATACAGTTGAGTTGATTGAAGTTGATACTCTTGGAGACCAAAATTTTTATTTTTGGGGAGGTTTGATCCAGGAGGATATCCACCAATGAAGAATTTTACTTTGTGCACCATGAAGACATTTTATGATAGGTGACAAAGTAAGGAATAAGATTAATGCATTATTTCATTTAAAATTTATGAAGTGGATAATGTTCTAAGTGAGTGGAAAATGACTCACCAAAATATTCACTTATTTTCCATTTGAGAAATTGGTTTTATGTGAGAATTGACCTCACAACTAATTTACTATTTCTCATTGAGAGGTTGAGCTTTCTTGGCATGGTTGAGATCCTTGAAGTTGGATTTTCCCATTTTTGCCTTGGGTAAGTTTTAAGATCCTAGAATCATGGATCTTGTCTTTCCTTAAAATGTCTTGAGATCCTACTATTGTGGATTGAGGAGTTATGCGGAAAAACTACATAAATTCATGATGTGAGCCTTTGAAGGGTGGATAATAAAGGATAGAAAACTTAGCCATTTAGAGCAACAGTGCTTGGCTAATGCTCAGCCATAGAGCTTGAATGTATGGAATCTTAATTTGAAGATGAAATATAGAGGATTTGCATTCCAATTGAAGCAGATCCGGAGATGTAGCCCCATTGAGATGGAGGGGTGAACTCCGTTACAAATTTGGTTGTCTTTCTCTTATGTGTTTTGTGCTTCTTGATTATGTACAATTCATTTTATTATGTGTATGCGAACTAACATGCTCATTTAAACCTGTATAAGCCATAGTCGTTCAAAAATATCTTAATATCTTACACAAGATGGTTGGGTAATACTCGACCCGTGATCGGATCAACATGACTTATTCATCTTCCACCAAGAAGGCATATTATTAGTGACATTTACACACAAAACACTTAACAAAAATCATTCATAACTTAATAACTATTGCCTCTGAATTCCTCTAAATATCAGCTTAATAAGATAATAATGATTATAAATACTAGTCACAAGCATATAATCATTTGATTAAAATCAGGACAAAAAGGCGGCTTAACATCCCCCCACGCTAATCTTCTTGCATGTCCTCGTCCAAGCCAAACCTTTAAACTGTAAAGCTATGAAAGAAGGTAGGGGAAATGTTTGAAGATCAGAATATGCTTCGTAATAAGAGTGTCATCAAAAGTCCAGCAAGAAAATATAGAGATGTCTGGTCTGAGTAGCACGTATTTAGAGGCAATCACAATCAATACACATGGTTGTCAACACCTTGTGAGTAGTCATCATTGAGTAATTCATCACTCTATATACCATGAAAAATTGAAGTGAGTCATGATGTTAGAGAAGGGAAATAAAAATAGAGCAATATGACACTTCCTGGACCAATCAACAACCTCTTCATTAAACACTCTAAATTTTTTTGTCATCTACATGAAAACTAAATTTCTTCTTAATAGTACCAAGAATTACCTTCACTACAGGTAACACATCATTAAAGATTCCAAACTTTTGAAAAATAGAACTCAAAGCATCATGTCCAAATTGTCTTAAAACCATTGTCCAAGAACTAAAATGATGAGTTTCAGGGAAAGAGAAGGGTAACCAAGCAAATCATAATATGTAATTAAGTTTAATACCACATACATGGCCTTGCTACCCGCAGGTGTCTATAACCTCGACAAATATGTATTTTAACCCCGCAAAATGCTCGTGTCCCACTTACTAGATATAGATTCAAAGTTAGCTTATTTGACTTTTAGATGAAGGCCACTGTCTTGGCTTGGTAACCAGCTGATGGAAGTGACACTATCCTGGCTTGGTAACCAACTGATGGAAGTGCCACTCACAAGAAGTAACATGGATGAACAGGTCGGCTCATGATGAGACCTCCTATCTCCCAACTTTTTAGTTGAAATACATTACTCTGGCTTGGTGACCAGTGGCAGTAATTTCATGCATGTTAGGTCCCATGATTGTGGTAGGTCGACTCATGACAAACCCTCATATCTTCCCATAAATATTTTGTAAGCTCTGAGTATAATTAACCTTAAAGGTTACTTAATAAGTGGGGAGATAGATCTACTCCTTAAGAGTACGAGATGGCATGAAAAAGTTTGTTAATGACTAATCCTTACTGGCTAGTTCCTCTAACCTAAAGACTTATTGAAAATATACCAGATAATCACTGAAAGATTCCTTTATTTATTAATTCTAGTGTTCTCATGAATAGCTCATTATGACCTTTACAAGAGTGGTCCACCATAGGGGGTCCTCCAATAGTACCTCTAAGGGAAACTAAAATTATATATATCAGATGACAACTTATTAGAATGATTAATCATGGTTACTTTTGCAAAATCATGAAGTATTAGAGTGAATCATACTCAGCAAGTTTTGTCAAAAATGTGTGTGTTAACAACTAAGGTGGATCAAAAGTAATTTCAGTGGCCATACTTTAAAAATCAAAACCCTAATAGCATTATTGTAACATATTTTATTCATAGCATTAATTTATTCTTCTACCCTACTCTACCCTGAAAAGCATAAGACTCATTTTTTCATAACATTAATTTATTCGTCTACCCTACTCTACCCTAAAAAGCAAAAGACTCCTTCTTAAGTATAAGAGTACTTCCAATGCAACCATGTGCGGATTAGGTGAAAATATATATTCATGTTCAGATTTAACATATAAACTTGGAAATGTGCATCAGCATGAAAAACCAACACATGTAAATGATATGACAACAAGAGTTTTAGAAGAGGATAATGTTGCCATGCTTGAGTAGTTGTTCAGAACCAATGTTCGATGTAATCATGGTGGTATTGGTCCATTTCTTGATTTGGCCCATGCTGCACATCTTCTTATTCCATGTCATGCCAATTGTCCTCCTTAGGGTGATTAGTCCCTTGATTACATTCCAGATCTGATGATAGACATGTTAAGAACTCCTTGATCTCAGGTTCCAGTGGATGTTCTCCATTGATTATAGTGAATGATTCATTCGTCTCCTTAAATGATTGGTAAGGGAAATCGAAAGAGACTTCCAAATCCTCTTGTGGTGGTGGAGAAATGGATGAGTTCTTGACTATTGTCAAGAATTTCTCTTCCTGAGAGGTAGAGATCAAGATCCCAGTACTTGCAAGGGCCAAGTCCATCTGGTTGATTGATAGTCCTTGTCTCGACACACATATTAGTAATGGGGGTTCTTACAACACCCAAAAAATGATATAACATTAAAGATAAATGAATTTAAAAGCTATTGGCTGAAATAATTCTCACCACACTTGCATAAAAATAATAATAATAATAAATAAATAAATAAAATTGCATAAAAGGAAAATTTTGGATCAAAGTACTATTTAATATATTGAAAGCAAAATAATTCGGAAATTAAATGTCTAAACCCTGCTTCTTCATAAAGGAAAGGAAATAAAAGTTCAAAGATAAGCAAAAGTGATCAGACTTTGGAGCAACCCCACCATAGAGGATGCGTGGCTCTTCACTCATGTCTTATCGTACTCTCTCCACCCTCTGACTGCCCTGCAATACCCTTGAAACTCTGTAATAAAAATCTTACCTGAACCAAAATACAACTCCTCGGCAACGACGCCAAAATGTTGAGAGTTTTAATTAGCGAATTAAACCTATTAATATTTAATTGTCAATCTGGGACTCGTAAACACGAGTTGTACTGTGTTTTTGGTTTAGCTTAATGGTCATAGTGTATAAGTTTCCTTAATAATGGTCATTTAAAAGAGAAATTAAATATTAACAAAATTCTCTAAATTTATAAACAAAATTGAATTGATGTCACACTGTTTATAAAACCCAATTTGTGCTATTGTTCTGGAATTTTAACTAATTATAAATTACCCTATGATATTCTAATGAATCGAATTAAATAACACTAGAAATTCTATTTTAATAGCTTGAATTAAATCACACCAGGAATGCTTGAATCAAATCACACTATGTTCAAAAACTAGTCTAATCTACTTCACTAGATCACACAATCCAATCAAATCATTTGTAAACTATTCAATGAAAATCATGCTATTATGTTATTAACTGAATCATTAACTAAATTACTGTGATGGCAATCATAATGAAATCACTAACTAAATCATCATAAATGAAATTACTATATTCGAAATTAAAACAAAAGCATGTTATTTAGCTAAATCAAATGAAAATAAATTAATAACAAAATCAGTGCAAATAAAATAATTGTAAATGAAATAACTGCAAATGTCGGCTTCTAATCACACTATTCTACCCTATGAAAACAAGAAAAACATTCACA
The DNA here is from genome assembly GCA_034641835.2 of Pinus albicaulis. Lineage (NCBI taxonomy): Eukaryota > Viridiplantae > Streptophyta > Pinopsida > Pinales > Pinaceae > Pinus > Pinus albicaulis. The sequence goes on from CM076576.1 coordinate 273,322,571, forward strand.
CAACAACATTAAAAACTTAACTAAAATGAGATTACAATTAAACTACAATCAAACTCAATTTAAAGCGCAAATGGTTCAATCAAACACCTAAGCTCAGAATATAACTCAAAAATCCTTAATTCGAATTGTATTGGCTGAACTCCAAATGATAAATGAGTTTACTGGATTCAAGGAAAGACAACAATGCATGCCACGCTTTGGATCAAGTGGTAGATTCGAAATTAAAAGGGACTTGGTTTCTGCATTTGGGATTTACACATAGTGTATATGACAATTGGGAATATATATATATATATATTAACTCCTAATCTTGTTATATATCAATGAATGCGAGGTTTAAAACGAATATGGACATTCCATAATCAAATATCTCACACATTTTCACAGGAAATTGTGTCCAATTTGTTATCACCAAATTGTGTCTTGTTGGGCTACTTCAATGGTCAACTTGAAGTAACTATTTTAGACCACTTGCAACTGGAAATTAGCCTATCTAGTCCGAGAGGGCTCTCTCAAAGGAAAAATAAATGATTTTCAATAAAGTTTAAAAGCATATGGCTAACTCTGATGGTTTCTTTTTTGGGTGTTTATGTGTTCAAAGTAGGTGAATGATGCAAGGAATCACTACCATTGGGCATGGAGTCATTGTAAACCTAAATTACAAAACAACAAATGTCATGGAAGCCAAGGCACTTATATTATTATCAAATCACACATGAAGGAAAAAACATAAAACTACATGCGTACAGGAAGTTGGAGCATATTACTGAATTCCAAGTGATTACACATGAGCCACTGCACAAACATCAAACGGACTAAGATAAACAAGCGTAGATAAGAACATACAATGAATCTTGGGTCTAAAACAAACTACTGCAAAAATATATTACTGATAGCCAAAGAATACAATAGTAGTGCATACATAACATCTCTCAACCCTCTCAAACTCTTTCCTCTCACTATTTATAGAATTAGATGTTGAGAATGCAACAAGATGATAAGCTTAGTGAAAAGAGTCGCCTTCACTAAGTGGGCCCGCGGGCTATTTTTGGCGCAAGTCTATTTTTAGACTATGTCTATTTTTAGACATGTCGATCAGACACTGTGAGTTTAACGGATCTGCAGTGCTCACCTGGTTATTAAGTTGGAAAAATAGGTAAATTCTATTTTTAGACATATTGGGCGGAATCTATTTTTAGATTGCCAGTCTAAAAATAGATATGTCGAATATTATTAGCTCTTAATAATATTTGGACTCTAAACATTATCTTATTCTCTTGGAGCACTTCAATTAAGTGCACATATGTGGCATAGGAGCTGATAGAAGGAATTACGCTATTCTTAAGGGTTAAGTGGAGCTATTGCATGGAGACTTCAGTTAGAACTCATGTGATAAAGTTTGGTGGAGTTAGAGAAGTAGTTGGTGGAGTTGTGTTTAGTTTAACACAGTTAGACACAGTTGAGCTAGTTGTATCTAGTCTAACTGATTTATACACTAGTGAGAGTGGTGTGAATTAATTATTAATTAATTCACTAAATATTAAATCATTAATCAACTGAAGAATACATCAGTTAACTATAGTGCAGGGACAGTTTCAGTGGAGACCAGTGGAGAGATAGGTGAAAGAGCAGGTTGACTATCAGTTGTGACTATAGTGTTGCATGATTTGCGACACACAGTGATTGGAGATGCCAATGAGGATTGTGTGAGCAAGGCTGGACCAATTAGAGTTCATTCAGAGCCATTCTTCAGCAGGGATTGTGCAGTAGAGGCAGGCTAGCAGGTGGCAGATATCGGTGCACGGATTTGCTAGATCGGGACCTGAATAGTGTGTAGCGATTGGAGATTGTACTGAGAGCTTGTGATAAGATTTGTACTATGATTTTTACATGATCTCTATGATATATATTATATACATATAGTTGGGGTTTTTAGCTTTAAGCTTTCCCGTTAAAACACTGTGTTCATATGTGTGAATTTTTATAGTTTCAATGTGTGCATGCAATTGATTTAATTTCCACATGTGATGATCAATCGTAGAAGAGATTTTGTATTGTGCATGAAGTTGAAATAGTGTGTGATCAGGAGAATATTGGATGTATAACGCATTATTTATATGATTTTCTACATGGTATCGGAGCGATATTGATAATCGGAGCAATTGCAAAGCATTGGTTGAGTATTGTGCTGGTGGAATTCGAATTTGTAGCAGAGTTTTCTTGGTGTCGAAGTTGAGATGTCTTTCAACGGATTGCGATTGGAGTATGCCCTTGAGGGCAACTTGAATTATATTGCATGGAAGTACAGGATGGAGGCGGTGCTGGAGGACAATGGGTTGAAGGAGTTCATAGATGCAGAAATTCCAAAACCTGCTTCTAGCGATGTTGCCGCACTTGACGCATGGCAAAAGAAGACTAAAAAGTGTCAAAGAATTCTATTGGAAGGTGTAAAGGATCACATAGTGTCCATCCTTCATGGTAAGGCTTCTCCATTCTTAATGTGGAAAGCGTTGACAGACTTATTCCAAAGCAAGAGCGACCAGAGGAAGTTGGCGCTCAAGGATAAACTCAAGAATATAAAAATGGAGAAAGGCGACAGTATGCCCAAGTACCTCACAAAGTTTGTCCAATGCAGGAATGAGCTGGGAAGTGTGGGGTTTACTGCAGATGACGAGGACTTGGTGAGCTTGGCTCTCCTTGGGCTTCGGAAGAGTTGGCATTCCTATCAGGACTTTGTCAATGGTCGGGAGAAACTGCCAGGATGGGAGCGACTTTGGTTGGATCTTGTGCAGGAGGAGATAAGGCGGAGTATCAGGGATGGATCTTCATCGATGAATCAAGATGAAGAAAATTGCGCTTTGGCTACCAAATCAAGGAAGGGGAAGGGCAAGAAAAATGCTTCTCAATCCAGTGTGAAAGGCAAGAAGCAGGACATGTCCAAGGTGAAGTTCTTTCACTATCACGAACATGGACATTACGCCACTAATTGTCCACAAAAGAAGAAAAATAAGCAGGTTGCTGGATCTGCAACTGGAGAGGCCTTAGCCTCGCAGTTTGAGCTATATTTTTCACTGATCGCATGCTTGGTCTCAAGTGTGATGGGATCAGTGTGGTCTCTTGATAGTGGTGCATCATTCTACATGACCAGAGACAAAGATTTGTTTACTGATCTGGATGAGAAAGATCTTGGAGTGCACATCGAGATGGGAAATGATGGTAGATATAGTGCGACCAGTATCGGGACCATTTCCTTTGAGAGGGAGTCTGGTAAAACCTTCGTATTGAAGGAAGTCATGCATGTTCTAGGATTGAAGAAGAATCTTATCTCTGTGGTGATGTTGGAAGATAAGGGGTATGATGTTGTCTTTAGCGAGGGAAAGGCTTTCCTGCGCAGTAAGGCAACTGGTGAAACTCGGAGGATAGGGGTTCGACTTAAGAACCTTTATCAATTGCAGGTAGATGGATGCGTAGCAATGGAAGGCAACGCAGAAGGAGTGGTGAGTGTTAGTGTTACACTGAAAACTGTCACCTTGACATTCTGCTGACTGTATGAGCTCATTATTACTCATACTTCCTCCTTTTTCAAGTCCAACATACCAGCTCCTCATATCAAGCTTCAAAATCAGAGAAAAATCCCTAAAATCCCTTAAGAATTGGTGTCGCACTTTCTCTATGCATTCCCTGCGGTCCCGCACCTAAAGTTCAGCCTGCCTGTGGAACCATACCGCACGTTCTTTGTGTAATGGGTGCGGACCCCTGTAAAATATAAAAAGGCGAGAAAGTAAAGATAAAAAGTGACTTTCAGATGAATTCTAGAACATTCTGGATGGGAATTTTCGGGAATGGATACGCTTTGAGAAGTTTCATGCATCCCTCACTTGATGGAGCTAACCCCTTGATGTAAGGAGCTTATCCCTTTGAAGGAGGATTCTATCCCTTCATATTTGGAACAAGAAACCTCCTCTTTTCCACTATAAAAAGAGGCCTTGGGTAGCCTCAAAGGGAGTTAAAGCTTAAGAGATTTGAAGTTAAATGTTGTTGAGATTTAGTCTTAATTAACTAAGACTTTCTGTGAGGTTAAATCACTCTTTCTGTGAAGTTCAATCACTCATCTCTAGTTGTCTTGGTTCAAAGAGTGCAATGCTTGTCAAATTAGAAGAGATTTCTGCTTCGGACCCCGGGAGGACCTGCACAACATCAAGGCACAGGTTGTAAAGGTTTTCCATCTTTGAAGTTAATACAAATATACTCATTTCTCTCATTAAACTGTCTATTCATGGTTTATTTCATAAATTCCTTGATCATTATGATAAGTATGATTTATAATAATGTCTATACAGGTGCTGCTTAATCTTTTTGCTTGTTTGTGACTGCAGATTCACAAGGAATGTTCTTTCAGTGCACGAGAAGGACTTCAACGAAATCAAGCAAGCGTTGGACATAAGGTAGGCCTTACACCTATATAGTGTTTTTATGAATCGTATATGCTTAGAGAGAGATTAGTATAATTGGTTGTTTGTTGCTAGTTACCTTTTGTACTAGAGAGATCGGTCTTGTCCGCAAGACGGATTAATCTACACAACAAAATGGCGACTCCGCTGGGGACTGAACTTGTTGTTTTTGGTTCTCTTTGATTTTTGACTTGAGGAAACGTTTTTCCTGGTTTTTGATTGATACACATCTGTCTGGGTACTTTAGATTTTTTCTGTTTTTGAAAATTTAGAAGTTTTTTGAGTTTTTCTATAATTTTTCCTAGGACCGCACTCTGCATAACTTTGACAGTGCGGGCAGTTTCGCACATTCTCTATAGAATACAGTGCGGGACCGCACCTGTCAACACTGCTTACATGCGGACCCTGTAAAAATTTTAGAAAATTTCTAGGTTTCTTTTTCTGGTTTATTTTTAGATCTTTGGTTTCTGCCCAGACTGGTTATTGTGTCTATCAAGAATTCATTGTGAATGAACTCCAACAGTGTTAATGTTTTGATGATTTTCTAGAAGATTTTTGCCGATTGGATTGTTTTTCCTGCTTGGTCTTTGTAGTGATTCGAACTTTTGACAATTTGTAGTATCTCAGATCACATTGATCTCTTTTTGACTTTTGAATCCGACCTGATTGTGAAAACATCCTATATTGAGAAATTAAGCCTTTTGGTTTCTTTGCAAATCTTCGAAAAGACTTGGTTCAAAGTTTTGAATTTCATTTTTTGTAAAAACATATTTTGAGTGTTTTTGATCTGTTTGTTATCTGAACGAATAGATTCTTAGTTTGCTGAACAACTAAGGGAAACATTCATAAAAAAAATCTAAAAAGCTTTTACTCAATTTAGATTAGTTCTCAAGATTAGATTTTATAGTTTTGAGTACTTTTAGTTTTGTAGCTTTCTTTCGGAAGAAAATTGTTTTGTAGCTTCTTGTTTGGAAAAGAAAAAGAGTTTTCTTGTGAGATTTGATAGTTTATTGAAAAGACAAAATAGTTTCTTTCAATTAGTTTTCATGCTTAAAGAAGGAATTTTTAAAGGTTGCATTCTCTAACTCTTTCTTTAGATAGGAAGTTCATTGAAAGGAAAAGGAATTGAATATCATCATAGGTGCATTTTAGTGTTTTTTGGAGGTCGAGTCTTCACATCATTCAAAGTTTCATTTCCGCACCCATTGACTTAAGAAACAACTCTTAAAAGTAACGCTTAAATAAAATTCATCTAGTAATCTTTTTATTTCTAGGGCTCTTATCACCAACATAGCTTAGGCTAGTATCTTGGAGTAGGGAGTAGTTAACTCTCCAAGATAGCTTAAACAAACAAGTAGATATATCTTGCGGTAGGAAGAATTCCAGTTGTTGCATGTATGCTCTGGGAAGCTCCTCTTAAAGAAGTTAAGCACGAGATCATATCGGAACCAGTGGGGTAATCAATCCTTCCTCATTGGGAACGATAGAAGATATACACGTATTAAAAACGGTAAACCTCGGATAGACCATTGTCGAGGAGCCAGGGGTCCCTTGTCGGTAAACCTTGGATTCTGTTCAAGGAGCCTTCAAGGGGATTGAGCTTTGTTACTCTGCCCTTGCGTGTGTGTCGGATCGTAGACTGTTCCCCCAGGTATATTTGTTTCAGTTGGTAACCTTAGTGACCATAATCTTTAAGATTCTTTCCTAAGGTGATGGTGGAGGGAAGATCCCACTGTACCTGGAACAGACATCGACTAGACTCACTTGGACTCTCTGGGGGTTCTCTTCACTCGAGATGGTTATGTGAAGAAACTTGTGCCAGTCTGTTTCATTAAGCAGGTTGTCGGGGTAACTGTTCCAACCGCACTTTTCGTGTTAAAACTCTACTAAGTTGGATTTCATCACCAACTAGTGATTTTAGTACGGAAAGTTACTTGTTTGTGTGTGGTTTGAACTCTTATATTTTTTAAGCGAGTGATTCAATTGTTTGTTTCTTAGAGACTTTAGGTGTTTTTATTGAAAATTTTCTTTGTTTGCGTGTGATTAGATAATTTTTCATCGTGGCGGAATTTCCGAGACAATCCCGGAGAATACAAGGAAAACCTCCTGAATATTCACCAGGTCAACTTGAAGGGCTTCGAGCTCTGGTACCACACAGTAGCCGTAGACTTAGATCAACAGAAGTTGAAACCTCTACTATTGTAATACATCCTGATCATCAAATACCTACAACAGAATATATTCAAGAACCGATTTCAGTTTCTGAAGTTACTGAAAATATTTCTCCTTCTGGTGAATTATCTGACGAACCTGAAATCTCTGAACCTGAAACTGAATCTTCTGTGTTAAAAACATCCTCAGGATTTATCTCACCAACTTCTAGTGATCCAGGTTCACCTAGGGTAAGAAATATCATTACAGAAAATCTTCCTTCTGGACTTATTTCTATTGAAGAACTTACTAATCCAGACGAAGACATATCTCTTCCCAACTCCCCTCAATCGTTAAATCTTAGGGAGCGTGAATCTATTTTCTACAGCCCTATTCGAACTAATCCCTGGTATCTCTCTTTAACTCATTTTTTAGAGAATCCGGGTCTTGCTTTTTATCCACCTCGAGTTCCATTTCATCCTACGCCCAGAGGTTATTATCCGTCATCTATTATGGCTGGTGAGTCGTCCATGTTTTCTCAAATGCCTGAATCATTTTTACATGGTGGTCCTTCTGTTCCTTCGGGATATCAGTCTTTGTCTGGTACTTTCTCAGGAGCAGCTCCTCAACCCATCGAAAACGTGGTATCATCTGGTCTTGGTGGACTTAAAATTGAAACATCGAACGCAGAGCAAGTTTTTATGATGTCTGGTAACATTCCTAATCCTCAAGCTCAAGGCAGTCAGTTTCCTTCTGGGGGCCAACCTCAGGGAACTCAGTTACCGCCTGGGGGGCAACCTCAGGGTAGTCAATTACCGCCTGGGGGGCAACCTCAAGGTAGTCAGTTACCACCCGGGGCACAACCTCAAGGTAGCTTTTTCCCAGGACAAACTGTGGATCCGTATTATTTTGGGGGGCAACCCCAAGGACAGTACATACCTCAGGGTTATCAACCTCAAGGACAGTACATTCCTCAAGGTCAACCCCAAACTCAATATGCTCCTCAGGGTCCTCAACAACCCCAACTTCAGTACGTGCCTCAAGGTTATCAACCTCAAGGGTAGTACCCAATGCAAGGTTACCAACAGCCTTCTAGTCAACCATCTGTTCAAGGAACCAGAACTTTACCTTATTATCAACCCTACGTTCAACCAGGTTTTGGTCCTTACGTTCAACCTTCTACGGGACAATACCCCGGAATGATGGTGTGGGATCCGTCCCAATATGAACAGCCTTTGCAGCCTAATGTGCAGTTACCTTATCAACCTGGTCAGCCATTGGTTTCTGGTTCAACCCAGCAACCTGTTCAGCCAGCTATTCAAACTCCTGCACCTAGTTCAGTTCAGCAGGCTGGGCCTAGTACACCTCAGACTCCGCCCCAAACTGCTGCAACTGCTGCAACGTCTGTTCAACTTGTTACACCTATTTCTGGAGTGTCTGTAGCCCCGAGTTCGGCTATCCCTGTATCCGGGCAAATCCCTCAAGTCTCTGTACCTCAGTCAGGGCCTACAACTCAGACTACAGTTCAGATGCCTGTAGGACAATCCGGTACAAGTACGGTTGTTACGAGTCAACCTCAGTTTACTTATCAACCATACCAAGGACAGCCGCAATACGGTCCCTATGTTCAGAATCCGAGCTATCAGCCATACCCTGGTTATACTTATCAACAACCTTAGTATGGTCCGATTCATCCTGGTTATCCGGGAGGTTATACAATACCCAATGCTAATCCAATTCCTAGTTATCCTGGGTATCCGCCTCCTGGATCTGCTTTGGCTTCTCAAGGTTTTCGTGACCCTAACCGTCAGTTACCGTTCATCGCAACTTTGGACTTACCTGATTTGACGCGCCTTACAAATGATCCTATTTTCTATTATCAGAACTGGCCGTCAATGCCTCATAAGTTGCCCAGTGATATACCAAAATTTGAAGGTAAGTCAGGAGAGGATCCATCAAATCATGTTATGACTTATCACCTTTGGTGTGCATCTAATTCAATTATTGATGATTCAATTCGCTTACGTCTTTTCCAAAGAACCCTCATAGGTCTTGCGGCCAAATGGTACATTGAGTTGCCACGAGGCTCGTTTCATAATTTCAGTCAGTTAGCAACATCTTTCTTAACTCATTTCCAGTTGCCTGTCAGATACGACAATGGCACAGAATTATTAACTTCGCTAAAACAATCTACGTCCACGTATATTTTTGATCATATTCATGAATGGCGACGTAGACGACGTTTGGTGAAAGTTTATATTTCGGATCAAATTTTGGCAGAATGGTTTGTTAAATCATTACTACCCAAGATCACTGAAGATGTAGCTAAGGCCAGTTTTGTTACTAAAGAGCAAGTAATTTCTCAGGCTCAGTACCTTGACCTCGTTTATACGCAGTCAGGTACTCTTCATGAGAAAATTCCCGATCTTCCCAGACAAGGTCAAATAGCTGCTGCTCCTTCAGGGTCTCATGCCGCTGACGGTATGATTGGTACAGTTAGTTCTAAAAGTAAGAAGAAATCCTCAAAGAATTCTTCTCCAATTATAACTTTACCTGATTCCCCAAAAGGAGAATCCTCTCAAGAAGTTTCTGCCGATATTCATGTCGTTGAAACATCTACGGCAAAATCAAAATCCGGTGGTAAAAAGAAGGGGAGGAACAAAAACAAAAAGAATTCGAAAGAGAAAAAAGATAAAGAAGAATCCAATGACGAGAAACGTAAACCTCACTATCCTTGCTTCATTTGTGAACAAGATCATTTCACGAAAGAATGTCCATATCGAGAGGAAGTTATGAAACTCGTTAAAGGATCGCAACAACCTGCTGTCTTGAAGGATCCTTTTCCAATTCAAGATAGTAAGATGATTGATTCTTCCTCGACAACTTTAGAAGAGCCTATTATGATGATGTCTCATGTAAGGGTTGCGACGCGATCGCAAGATTACGGTTCTAAGAATCCCGTTGATGGAAAAGAAGGAGAGTCTTCTAATGCGAATGCATCAAATACAACTCCTCCTGTTTCCGGTCCGCTACAGATCGAGAAACAAAATCCAGACTTGATAATCAAACCGCCTGCTAAAGGTGTTCTTCGTAAATCAGCTTTCAATCCACATGCGAGAGCTGCTCAAAATTACAACATTGTTGAAGATTTAGCTGTTTCTCCTTCAGCAATGTCAGCTTTGGAAGTGCTGCAATCGTGTCCAGCACAGCGTAAATTATTATTGTCTGCCATAGGAGCTGTTGATGTTCAGGATTCTAACCTTATAATCTTCGATTTAGAAACTAGTACACCACGTCTTCCTCACCAAATGGCTTTCCAGATTCCAGTGTTAGTCAAAAACAGACCTATTTTTCGGACTGTGATTGATGAGGGAGCTTCAACGTGTATTATGTCGCTTCGGTGTTGGAAATCTCTTGGTTCTCCTACACTTAACCAATCTCCGACGATTCTAAAAGCTTTTGATGGTCGAGGTTTTCAACCTTATGGTATTTTGCAGGATTTACCCATAGGGGTTGAAGGAAAAATTGTTAATCTAGATGTGGAAGTGGTTGATGCCCCTCTAGATTACAACCTTCTACTGGGTCGTAGTTGGTCCTATGCTATGACTGCTGTTGTCTCTTCGGTCTTTCGACTTATAAAATTTCCATATCAAGGAAATATCGTGACAATAGATCAGTTAACTTATTTCTCGTCTGACCCAGCCTCTACAGAAACAATCCAGCATGTTGGTAAAACGGCTATCCCTTATAAGGATGTTGGAGTAGGTTTGATTAAAGATTCTGGTTTACTAGGAACTTTTTCCTTTCCTCCTCCTAACGTATCGCCTTCTACTGCAACTATTCATATGATTTCGTCAGACACAGTTATGTTTGATGATCCTTGGATCGTACCTTCCGAATCCGAGATAGATTCATTTGATGGCGTGATGCCCTTGAGTCCATTTGAAATTGCATACCAGGCTGTACAGTCTTTTTCCGACCCCTCTTCAACCGAAGTTGATCCAATGAATGGGATCCAAGAGGAATCGCTTTCTATATCTAGTTCAGTAACAACAACATTTCCTAAACTTGTTCATACAGATGAGCAGATTCGTGAGTTTTTGTCTGTTGATGATTTACCATGGGAAGATCTCCATCACCGGTCTTCATTTTTACCTGAATTAGATCATTTTGAAAATGATTTCGCTTCAATTTTTACTACTGAATATGCCAAGGAACCTCAGAATCCATTGCAAAATACTGATTCTGAGTTAAATTTAGAAAATATATCTAGAACGGTTCCAATTGACATTTCAGTAAAATCAGGAATAATTGAAAACATTCATATAGGTGCTTGTTGTTCAGACGAAGAAATTCAGACTTATAATGCCCTATTTCAAGAATTCCATGACGTGTTTGCCTGGTCTTATGAAGAAATGCCAGGAATTGATCCATCGATCATAGTTCATGAAATTAAGACTTACCCAGATGCTAAACCTGTTCGTCAACGATTACGTCAAATTCATCCTAGAAAAGCTGCTGCTATAAAAGCTGAAGTTGAAAAATTACTTCGAGCGGGATTCATTTATCCAATTCCTTTGACGGATTGGGTATCGAATATTGTTCCTGTCACTAAAAAACAAGGAACGATAAGAGTATGTATCGATTATAGGGATATTAATCGAGCGTGTCCAAAAGACAATTATCCAACTCCCTATATCGATTAGATAATCGATGATTGTGCTGGCAGTGAATTGTTTTCCTTCATGGATGTCTTTTCAGGCTACAATCAAATAAACATACTCCCTGCAGATCAACCTAAAACAACTTTCATTTGTCCGTGGGGAACGTTTGCCTATTGTAAACTACCTTTTGGACTAAAGAACGCTGGAGCAACTTTTCAACGGGCTATGTCTTATGCATTTCATGACATTAAGCACATTGTTCAGCCATATCTCGATGATTTACCGGCTCATTCATTACGTCGGGCCGATCATCCCACTCATTTACGAGCAATTTTTATGAGATGTAGGCATTATCGGATAAGGCTGAATTTGCATAAATGTGTTTTCTACGTAGAATCGGGTCGGTTACTGGGATTTGTTGTCTCGAAAGAAGGCATTCCCATCGATCCTTCGAAGGTCGAAGCTATCGTTAAATTGCCTCCTCCTTCGACATTACGCCAACTCCAAAGTTTGCAAGGGAAAGCAAACTTTTTACGTAGGTTTATTCCGAACTATGTCGAGCTCGCAAAGGGTTTTACCCGCTTGTTGAAATAGGACATTCCGTTCTTTTGGGACGAGATCGCTGATCGATCTTTTGATGCACTTAAACACGCGTTGACCCATGCACCGTTATTGCATCCTCCCAACTACAACCAAGATTACATTTTGTATCTCGCTGCTTCTCATTCCACCATTGGAATGGTATTAGTTCAGGAAGATGAATCTCACAACGAACATGTGATTTATTATCTTAGTCGAAATTTGAATCCGACTGAAATCAAATACACACATGTGGAGAAATTGGCCTTGGCAGCTGTTCAAGCTGTCCAACGTTTTAGACATTACATCTTGTTATGTAAAACCATGGTAATTTCTGATTGCAACCCTATGATGTATATTTTGACCAGACAATTGCTAGGGGGAAAATATTCCAAATGTATAGTTATCCTGCAGGAATTTGACTTGGAATTTGAGAAATCCAAGGCAAAGAAATCTTTGGTATTTGCGGAACTGATGTGTGATTTCCCCTCTACTGATACTGAAACAGTGGCAGAAGAGTCCATTGTGGACGAATATTTGTTTCTTATCAGTACCCTTGATCCATGGTATGGGGATATTATTGTGTATCTCCAAACCCAATCTTTTCGGCCTGACATTTCACGAACGCAACGACGGAAAATACGCTTCCAATCCCAACAATATAATATCATTGGTGATACACTTTATCGACAAGGAGCGGATTCTATTTTCCGACGTTGTCTAACTCATGAAGAAGCTGAAAAGGTGTTAAATGACTGTCATTCTAGAGCATGTGGCGGTCATATGTCTGGGTATTCCACAACCCAAAAGATATTGCGTGCAGGTTATTTCTGGCCAACATTATTTAAAGATTGCATTTATGCGGTTCGGAAATGCCACAACTGTCAAATTTTTGATCGAAAAATGTGCGCGCCACCCGCTCCTCTTCACCCTATAATTGTTGTTGGTCCTTTCGCGAAATGGGGTATCAATTTCATCACATGTAACCCTCACTCGGCCGGGGGGCATGCCTATATTATTCTCGCAGTAGATTATTTTACGAAATGGGCCGAGGCGATGCCTACATATTCAGCTGACGGCAAGACTGCTGCAACATTCGTATTTAATCACATAATTTCTAGGTTCGGTGTTCCTCAAGCTATTATTACGGATCATGGAAGTCATTTTCGGAATATCATGATGACTGAACTAACAGAACAACTTGGCCTACGCCACGATAGTTCCACTCCGTACTATCCACAAGCAAATGGTCTGGTTGAAGCCATCAACAAAGTTTTAGTCACCATGATTAAACGAATCATTGGTATTCATAAGACGAATTGGCATTCCATGTTATTTTCAGCGCTTTGGGCATATCGAACCTCAGTCAAAACATCAATGGGTTTCACTCCTTTTCAACTGGTCTACGGTTTGGAAGCTGTGCTGTCGATTGAATGCGAAATACCGTCACTAAAGTTAGCTATAGAATTACTTCCAGCTATGTCTGAAGAGGAGAAACGTTTCTTGTACTTGGCCCAATTAGATGAGAATCGACGAAATGCTGCAATAGCAAACGATGCTCATGTTAAAAGGATAAAAGCTCAGTATGATAGAAATGTGACCCCTCGAAATTTTTCAGAAGGAGACCTAGTTTTACTTTATGATCAAGCTAACGACAAGCTAGGGGCTGGGAAATTCGTGCCTATGTGGCATGGTCCTTACATTGTGAAACGAAAGTTAGCAAAAGGGGCCTATGAGTTGATAGATTTTGACGGTGTCCCTTTGGATAAACCCAGAAATGGGCTTTATCTAAAGCGATATTATGCTTAAACGAGGTGTGGATATTTTTTGTTAGTTTAGATTTCTTTACTGTTGGTGTGTTTTAGATTAGAAAAGTGTGCCTAGTTTAGAAGTGTGTTTTTGTCACTATGACTGCTTATCTGATTTTTACTCTTGATATTGTAGATGTCGACGTCTCTTCAAACCTACATTGGTTTTGCTGATGGTGCTTGTCGTAGTACACGGAACATTTCTTCCACAGTTTGGGTTATCTATTCACCCTATGACGAGTTAGTATCCATGCATGGGGTAAGCCTTGGTCAAACAACAAATAACATTGCCGAGTATAGTGCAGTGATTGAGTTATTGTCTGAGTCCATATCATTTGGAATTCGGAGTTTGATTGTAAGGTTGGATTCTGAACTTGTTGTATTACAGCTTAACAGGGTTTATACCATTAGAAATCCGGTGTTATTATGGTTATTTTTGAGAGTTCGTCTCTTGGAACGTGAGTTTGATTACATTGAATATCAGCATATTCCAAGACATTTAAATACATTAGCAGATTCAATTGCTTCTAGTATGATAAATAGACATTTGCAATAATTAAAAGCAGTAAAAAAAACAACATTCACATATGTATACAGATAGCCGTCAAAATAGTGATATATATCATAGGAGTGTGTTCAAAAAATATACATCGTCTTCGATCATAGGTTGAAAACACCTTATGATCGGCAAAAATGATAACACAAAAGTAAAAAAATGAGTCTACACGATCATCCCATCACTGATGATGATCTCGATAAGAAACAACTGCTCGGGCCACCCTGCATAGGAACCTCCTAAAAGGTCCTGGGACTCCAATCACATATCTTTGTAGCCTGAGAGGAATGTCATCTATACTGGTCTCTGGTATATCTAGAGTCAAGCGCTCTAGATGATGCTCCAAATCAGTCAAAATCTCTACTGATTGGCTTGCTGGGGCTGGTGCGGGCGCAACTGGTTGTCTCCTCTCAAAAGGTTGGAGATGAGCTGGTCGATGTGGACCCATGTCTGTATTCGAAACAATTTTGGTTATTAGTTTTCTAAGACGATAAAAAATTAAAAAAAATTAGAACTTAGCAAACGTTGAAAAATGTTTTTACCTGAATTATCCCACTGTTCCCCTGCAGGGAGAGACATCTCTCCGTCACCACGGAAATCTATCCCAGCATACGGAAAATCCTCTATCATGAAAACTTGGCAATCCAGCCAATGAAAATATGAAGTAGGGAATCGTACAATCTCAGTGCCCTCAATAGCATGACGGGCCATCAGCGCAGACCAGCGAACCATTCTTGGTTCTCGAGGTCGACCGGCATCAACTGAAATACTCTGTGGAGCTAATTGGGGGATCCTTTCCAGAGCAAAAGAAACGACGATGGATCCGTATCCAAAGTTTTTCAGTTTCCCGGTTTTTGCTCTGGTAAGTTGGCCTTTTATATTGGCCAACACAGCTTCACACCAGTTGAAGATGGTGCCGCGAAAACAGTCCACTGCAACACGCATTTGGGAACCAGTAGCCACATGAAGCGCGACGCTCCCACACAGTTTGGTATTAGTGAATGCTATAACTTTCAGTTCAGGATGGATGATATGTTTTATGTCAATCCGTTTGTCCCGAGGATTTGCCTGATCATTGCAAAATTCGAGTTGAAGACTAGCGACAGTCTGGCCACCTGGCCTAGTCCCAAACAAGGATACATGTTCGCCCCTTTTGGACAAACCAGTTAAGAAGTATATATCCTCCAGCTCAATTTCGAGCTGGTGGCCACCAATGAAGAAACACTGGTCCTCCACATGCCATCTTTCTACCAACCATGTTAAGAGTTCCACTTGTGCCCTCATGCCAGAGATGGCCCAGAATTTGTATAAGCAGCATGTTTTTAATGCCCTTTGTGTGGGAAAATGGAGCAGGACGGCTTCATCCACTTCCTCATGCTCTCTTTCTCGCCAAATAAGCATCTTGTTAATCCTGCAACACAAAATAAGGCAAGTTAGAATGATTTCATTTGAAAAATTTTGGCAGAAAAATGAGAAAACCGTGCTTTAAAATTGACCGCGCGGGTACCGCACCCACTCTTTGTAAACAGAGCGTAGCTCCGCACGTGGGTTGTGTGCCGGGTGTGGTACCCACGATTTTTTCCCGTTAGCAAAAAATCGGGGTCCGCAAGTAACCTGTGTCCCACCTGCGGACCCCGTGGGCGCATTTTCTAACCATTTTTTGCCCTAAAAAATCAAACTAAAGCCTAAAAATGAATTTCAAACGGATGAAAAACAAGATAAGGAGGTCGTGGATTACCTGGGGCTGACGATTTTCGATTCCAACGGTTGAATTTTCCAGAATCTTCACGGGAACGTTTTTATCCAAAAGCTTTTTACTTTTCACTCTGGAACTGAACGGTAAAAATGAAATAGAAAAAGTCCTTTTTATAAGTTTTTTCGAATGAATGAATTTTTAATTTATTTATTTTTTACTTTAAAAGGGGTATTTTTGAAAGAATTTTTACTTATCTTAAACAGGTATGTGTAATGTTTTGAGTTTTTGTGCAGAAACAGGATTTTTCAGGTGAAATGATCGTTTTTCAACAAAGAGCATACTTTTATCACTTTTTCGGACTCTTTCAAAAAATTTACGAAAAAGCGAAACCTTGGAGTTCTCTTTTAAGCCCTTTTTAGACTCTCTAAATATGAAAATATTGCCGAGTACTTGACTATTCGAACTCGTTAAAGTAAATGAACAGTCGTCCCTTCAGTATAAGTTTACCCCTTTTACGGACTGAAATGGACTATTTACGAAAAAGGTATACGTTGACTAATTTTGGTCAATAGAGTTCTCTCCCGCATTATTTTATCCTTTTTCGGGCTCGAGAGACTAAATTTACGAAAAAGAACACCCATGGAGTTTTCTTAAGTTTTTCTTCTGACTCCCTAAAAACTGAAAAACACCGA
This sequence comes from Pinus albicaulis, assembly GCA_034641835.2. NCBI lineage: Eukaryota > Viridiplantae > Streptophyta > Pinopsida > Pinales > Pinaceae > Pinus > Pinus albicaulis. Next base: position 273,339,168 of record CM076576.1, read on the forward strand.
GTTTCTCCTATACTGGACTCGTTAAAACTTAACAGTAAAGGACCTGTTTAATTTTCAACAGGAACGAACCACTCCTTCTTAGGGTTCGAATTTTAAACTAATTTGGACTCATCCAAAGGATGAGCTTATAACCAAGCAAATTTTATCCTCCTCAAGCTTGTCAAAAATAAAGAGGTACTTGCCAGAAATGGTGGGGGAAAAGAGAGAAAAATGGGCATGTTTGTTGTATTTTAAATCTTCGAAAACTCAGTCAACCACTCTTGGACACGACACTTATATTCACCTGGGTTTGGAAATCCTTTGCCTAACAGTTAATCAAACCACATTGAAAAGTTTTCAGCCGGTTTCTGGGTATTAGCTTTGCGTCAATTGTCACCAAGTCATCTGCAGTGTCGTTATGTGTCCAAGAGAACAGTTCAAATAAAACCATTCATCTGCAAAATATCTGTCATCCATCATTGACCATCCCTGAGTGAGTCCTTGCCAATATATTTTCAAAACTTGATCTATGATTTCGTGTTGTGGGCTTGCCTACGACATATCACTTTCTATCGACATCAGCACATTATCTAGGAAGTTGATCCAGAAATCGTCAGTACCTTGAAATCTGCATGCCTCAATGGCAGTTTTCTCGCCTTCGACGACAGGTTGCATCATTGACCTTCGATCGAATGATTCCGTGACATGTTCGACTTCAGCTCATTTATTCACATTTCATGGATTGTACTGAGTACTTTGAGAGCCATTGACATTACTAGTGGTTTCTCTCACACTTGTTAACAGTTCACATCATTGACTGGTAATCAAGTGGTTTCTACCATGTTCGACTTCAACACATTCATTCACATGGATAGAATCGTACTGGTTCGAGATGCGGAAATCAAGACCCTGGATCTAGTTTCCACCATCCAGGCTGCGAGGAATTTTGTTGTCATCTATGCAGTAGACTATTGATAAACAGATGGCTGCGTCCATACTGTGTCTACATATATCTGTACTATGATGTATTCAAAATCATTCCTGTATCAGAACGATTTCAGTTAGTTTATAGTTAGTTTTTATCTGAGCATGGGAATGCCTACCTCAGTGATGACATATACATGTATATATTTTGCATTGAATGTTTTTACAGGTTCCGACTGGGGTGTCCACGGGATGATCTTTGAAATGATAAAGTACTGCACTCTTCATATATGACAGACTACAGCTTCATCTATTCCAGACTTTGCACTTTAGGGGGCAATTTGTTACACTAAAATCTGTCATCCTGACATTTTACTATGAGTATGAGCTTATTATTACTCATACTTCCTCCTTTTGCAAGTCTAACATATCAGCTCCTCATGTCAAGCTTTCAAAATCAGAGAAAAGTTCCTAAAATCCCCTAAACATTGGTATCGCACTTTCTCTATACATTCCCTGCGGTCCCGCACCTAAAGTTCAGCCTGCCTGCGGAACCATGCCGCACGTTCTTTGTGTTATGGGTGCGGACCTCTGTAAAACATAAAAAGGCGAGAAAGTAAAGATAAAAAGTGAATTTCAGATGAATTCTAGAAGATTCTAGATGGGAATTTTCGGGAATGGATACGCTTTGAGAAGGTTCATGCATCCCTCACTTGATGGAGCTAACCCTTTGATGTAAGGAGCTAATCCCTTTGAAGGAGGATTCTATCCCTTCATATTTGGAACAAGAAACCTCCTCTTTTCCACTATAAAAAGAGGCCTTGGGTAGCCTCAAAGGGAGTTCAAGCTTAAGAGATTTGAAGTTAAATGTTGTTGAGATTCAGTCTCAAATAACTAAGACTTTCTGTGAGGTTAAATCACTCTTTCTGTGAGGTTCAATCACTCATCTCTAGTTGTCTTGGTTCAAAGAGTGCAATGCTTGTCAAACTAGAAGAGATTCCTGCTTCGGACCCCGGGAGGACCTGCACAACATCAAGGCACAGGTTGTAAAGGTTTTCTATCTTTGAAGTTAATACAAATATACTCATTTCTCTCATTAAACTGTCTATTCATGGTTTATTTCATAAATTCCTTGATCATTATGATAAGTATGATTTATAATAATGTCTATATAGGTGCTGCTTAATCTTTTTTCTTGTTTGTGACTGCAGATTCACGAGGAACGTTCTTTCAGTGCACGGGAAGGACTTCAACGAAATCAAGCAAGCGTTGGACATAAGGTAGGCCTTACACCCATATAGTGTTTTTATGAATCGTATATGCTTAGAGAGAGATTAGTATAATTGGCTGTTTTTTGCTAGTTACCTTTTGTACTAGAAGATCGGTCTTGTCCGCAAGACGGATTAATCTACACAACAATAAGGCCTCCCTTCCACGTTGTTAGGGATCCCAAACCACCTCCTCCTCTCCTATAAATACATCATTCTCACATAGTTTTAGCTAGCTGAACAGTCCTTGCTATAGCTAGTGTGAGAATAAAGTAGAAAGGAATCCATTGTCGAGAGAGATTTTAGGCCCATTTCCTTACCAAGTCCGATTCTCGACAAATGCTTGAGATACATTTGACTAAACCTGTCGAAGGAGGCTGCAACATCAAGGCTTTTTGGTTGTAAACTTATTTTCTCTATCTTTAATACAAGACTGGTTTTTTGGTTCCAATTTTGTGTTCGATAATATGCAAAGTGTTTGATTCTCCTTGACGAATCGAATAGTTGTGAATGAAAATATGTTTTCATATGTTATCACTGTTCCTTTGATCCTTGTGAAGGTACACAGACATTACACTGAAAGACCACGACGTGTGAAGACAAAGACAAGCGGATCGCTGCTGCAAATGACAACAAAAGCGTTGGACCAGGGTAGGCCATCTATCCTATCTCGTTTTCATTTATAAGCTAGGAGTCTGAAAGTCCAACTTGTTCCCTTGTTGCTAGACCCACTCCAGGGCTAGAGGGATCACCTCTGTCCGTAGAGGGGATTTACCTGCATAATAGATATTTATCATGATCGTGATGTTTATAAATTAATTTAATATTAAATGATCATGATATTGTAAAATTGTAATATTTGTAAGTATAATTGTATGTAAAATTCTAAAATTGTAATTGTATGTAAAATATTTGTAAAATTTTAATTTTAATTGTAATATTTAATTTATTGTGAAATGATTGTAATTGTAATTTTAATTGTAATTGTAATGGTATATATATAAATTTGTAAAATTGTTATTGTAATTGTAAATGTTAAATTTGTATAATTTTAATTGTATATATGTAAAATTCTAGAATTGTAATTGTAAGAGCAATTGTGAAATTGCAATTGCAATTTTAATTCTATTTAAAATATTTGTAAAATTTTAATTGTATTACTATGAAATGATTGCAATTGTAATTGTATGTAAAATATTTGTAAAATTTTAATTGTATTAATGTGAAATGATTTTATGTAAAATTTTTAAATTTGTAAATTTTAAAAATTTTAAAAATTGTAAAAAAACAAATCTAGAATAATATGAATTTTTGTAACATAGTAAATTTTAGAAAATAATGCAAATAAATTCATGTACTCTAGAATTATCATTATTTTATTATGACCTTACATACAAAAAAAATAACTTTATACAGTATGCTATTTTTTTTTAGATCAACATAACCGCAGACTATCAAGTGAAATATTGATTTTAACATTAACACAATGCAAATTACCAATTAATTCAAAATACATATTATAATGTTTCGAAAAACCCATCTTAAAAAGTATAAATATTGATGAAATAAAACATGTACTATATCACTCTTGGTTCTCATTATCACCCTCATTATCTTCCAGCTCGCATGGCATGATGTTGTGGAGGTAAATCCACTCTGCGGACAAAGGCAATCCCACTAGCCCTAGAGTGGGTCTAGCAAAAATCGAAACACACAAAGCTATTGATTCCTAGTTAAAAAAGATAGAATCATGATAGATCGCTTACCGTGATTCCTTCACTGCTGTTGTCGAAGAAGAAGTGGCACTTCCATTCCTAGCTAGACAGGTCACGATCCGTGAGCTCGCTGCATCTAGATACCTGTACACATGCAAAGAAGAGAGACAAAATGAAACATAATATTTCACACTTTATAACTATCGATCAGTCAAGAGGAACGAATGAAATTGAATCATGTAATGGAAAAATAAAATCATGAAACCAATAGCAGAGTCATGTATATTAAGATACGAGAGAATGATTACAACTGGTGCTCTGACGTCGTGATCTTCCTTCGACAGGATTCCAGCGGGACGTGTCTCACAAAGCTCGTCAGGGGTTTGAAAAAACTCTCTCTCTCACAGGGTTCTCCTTAGCTCTTCTCTTTATTTTCACCCAGCTATAATTTCCTTCCCAAAAGTTCATCTAGCTAGCAAATGGAGAGGGTAGGCTTTTATAGAGGGAGAAGGAGAGGTTAGGCTCCCTATAATCATGGGGGAGAGTCCTATCTCTTAGGAAGGTTCCATGAGAGGTGGAAAACCTCTTCCTAAACAAGGAGATCCAGAGCCAAACAACCCAACCTCTTTTTGATGATTCATTCCCGAGGTGGTTAAAGGAAACTTCCACCTCAATTTTTTAAAAAACATTCCAAAACAGGTTGGCATGGGCACAACATAGGGATAGAGTGCCATCTGGCGTGCCCACTAGTGTATATTTTCCCCATTGGCATGAGGGATGAACTGACTACTCGCGCCAATTCCAAAACATGGGTTTTGAGGCTTTTCTGAGGAAATGTTCTCCAGGAGAATTCTTGCCCTTATGCAGAAGGATGCCATCAATGTGTTTTCAGGACATTTTACTATTCACATGTCACGGGAATAGTCCTCCAATGTATGGGATGAGGGATTGCAGGGATGGTGAAAAAATTCTGTGTAACAGATGCCCCCTAAAGCATGAGGTCTGAGAGAGAGGGAGGGGTGAAATGCTTTATGAGAACGCGTTCAACTAAAAACACTATCGTTGGAAAACCTTTGAGTACAAATACAACTGATTTCTCTGATACATGATATGTGGTATGGGCGCAGCCATCCATAAAAAGTAATGAAACAATGAGATCCAAGGTATGGACACAACCATCCAGAAAATAAGAATCAACAAGTAGACTCAGGTATGGTCGCAGCTATCCAATCAAAAGAGTCATGTAATAAATCATAATAATCCACAAAGAACCTGCAGCCTGGATGTTATTAGACAAAATCCAGGGTCTTGCGCTCCATCTCGACCCGAACATAGTACAAGTTCGAGCATGCAAATATGTGAGCTAAAGTCAAATATGCAAGAAAATTGTTTGATTACCATCCAATAATGAAAGTCGTTAACAAACATGAGAGATACCACCAATAATGAAGATGGCTCTCAAGGTACAAGAGGTATGATACACAAAATGTGAACAGTGAGCTGGCATCGAACATCCGTAGAATCATGTAATCGAAGGCCAATAATGAAAACCTTGCATCGAATGCGAAGAACCTGCCATTGAGGCATGCAGGCTCCAAGGCACCTGAAGGGAGTCTCCAGATCAGCTTCCTGGATAATGAGATGAAGTCGACAGGAAGTGACCTTTGATCGAAGGTGGGCCATAATGTTTCCCAAATCATCGACACAAGACAGAGGGACATAATTTTTGTGAATCAAGACCAACAAAGAATCAGAGGGAGGTTGAAAACTACAGAGGCCAACTTCTCTTGAACATATCAGTGGCACGACATTGGATTTGGCAGTATTTGACATCGAGGGATCTGAGGTCATGGTGACATGGAAAAGAGCAGATGAGTGGTCAAAAGAGATTATCCAAACCCATGAAGGCAAGAAGATAACGAGATGAGATGTCCCCAACCTGACACGAATGCAGACAAGTGCCATGTTCTTGAGTGACATACTGCCGATACGACTATGATTTTGGTTCCATTTTCCCCCACCATTTCTGGCGAGTACCCCAATTATTTTTGAAAACAATCTTGAAGGGGATAGCATATGCTTGCGACGTAAGTTTTTCCTTCAGAAAAATCCAACCTAGTACATTTTACGAGTCCTAGGAAGGAGAAACTCGAGAAACGTCATTACAACGGAGTCTGATGTCATTATTTTTTAATGAGTCTGACAAAGGAAGAACTCAACATATTTTCATATTTAGAGAGTTTTAAAAGACAGTGGAAAAGAAAAATCCAGAGGTCACTTTTCGTAGGTAGTCCCACAGATCCGAAAAGGTAGAAAACTATGTCTGAGAGAACGTCCTAGTCGCGATAGACTAGGGTATTCATTTTTCATAAATAATCTATCCTGGCCCGAAAAATGGGTAAACGTATACTGGGTAGATATCATTTTGTAGCCAATGTAATGATTTCAAAATGACAAGAGTCTCGACAATCTTTTCAATTTTTAAGAGTCAGAAAAGAGCTGAAAGGTGACTCCTCCTTAAGGAACGAGTGGTATTAAGGGTAGCAACTAGTTCTGGTAATGATGGAACTGCTCAGAACAAGTAAAGGTCAAGAGGCTGGCTAACAAGACCACTCATTGCATCGGTTCCTCAGGATTGGGTAAAAAAACCAAGTGAAGGCATATGATCGGCCAAGAAGATAGTGACGATGGAGTGAGAAAACCAAAGTTCATCTAGCAAAAATAGGCTAATAAAATGGAAATCCCAAGAGGTAAAATGGGAATGGTTTCATTTTTACACAAGCTTGAAATTAGGAAACTCTACTTGAAGTTGGTTTCATTTTTACACAAGCTTGAAACAAAGATAAACTATGCTTGAAACTGGTTTCATTTTACACAAGCTTGAAATAGAAATAAACTATGCTTGAAAAATTAAGCATGCCCCAGCATGGTGACTCAATTCGAGGTACATGCCCCCCAAGCTTTAGTCCATATGAAAGGCAAATGGAGTGAAGGTTCAAAGCACAAGATCTGAGAAAGACTCAACTGGATTTTATGAGATCTTATCAAAGACTCGAATTGAACAGGAACGTGTTTCATTATTTTAACGAGTTTGACACATTAAAAGAACTATCTTCATGAGCTAATTCATTTTTTAATGAGGTTGACATAGAAGACGAACCATCCTCAAAGCTGCTTGTTTCATTTTTTAAGGAGCTTGACACAAGAAAACGAACTATTCTCCGACAACCTTGTTTCATTTTTTAAGGAGCTTGACACAAAAAAAAGAACTATGCTCCAAAAACCTTGTTTTATTTTTTAAGGAGCTTGACACAAAAAAACGAACCCTGCTCTAACGAGCTTGTTTCATTTTTTAAGGAGCTTGACACAAGAAAATGAACTCTGCTCCGACGAGCTTGTTTCATTTTTTAAGGAGCTTGACACAAGAAAACAAACTCTGCTTCGATGAGCTTTCATCATGATGAATAAGAATTCATGGCTTCCAAGAGTTCCCCACTGGATGGGAGAACAACATCTCGGAAATCAGGACCCAATGCCCCCAGCACCTGATGCACAATGACACTATCACTAAATGCAGGCACGGGACAGATAGCCACATAATTAACTTGCGGCGGGGAAGATACAACCGGCGGATAAATACCTGGAACAGATGATGGTGGACTAGATGTCATGTTAGGACCAAAGAATGAAAGTTGATCAATGGTCACGATCCAACCTTTGTGTGGAAAACACATCACACGAAAGAGGGAAGAGACAAGAGCACCCATGACATAAGTATAGGAATGCCCCAAGATTAAATTGAAATCCAAGGGGCTTGGAACAACCATCACGTCCATATGGACAGTTTTCCTCCCAAAGTAACAGGCAACTTCAGAAGGATCCCTAACAGTTGACTGGTTCCTCTGTTAAAATCCAAAAAATTCTGGGTAACAGGCATAAGCGGTGGAGAACCAAAATCTTGCCAAGTAGTTGAAGATAGGATACTAACAGATGTGACGTCATCTATAATAGTGCTGGGTATGACGAGATCAAAGGTTTGTAACATTATCTTGAAAGGGACATAAGATGGAAGGGGTATCCGGCAAATCAACTCCAATCGAAGGAAGCGACCAAAATAATTGGGAGGGATACCATTGAACTGAGATGGTTGACCCTCGGTGTTATTGGAGCAAGAGGAGCATCCTCTGAGACCTTCATCATGGAGGCGGAAGGAGTATCCTCCAGGACCTCTATCATGCGAGGCAGAGGAGCAGCTTCCTGAGGTACAAGGATAGGAGAATTTTTCTCAAAGTCTGAGGAATCTGAAGAAACAAGAAGAAATTGAGGGATATGAGATCCACTCTCAACGAAAAATACCTGGTGCATGGCAGACGGGGCCAGGTCAACTGATCCCATGACCAATGGCTGGTCAGGAATGGATTCATGATTTGGAATTTCTAGGTGAGCGGGATCAACCAAGGGTGACTCTTGACTGATTGTAGGATCAACTAGCGGAGGACTCAAAGATAGCTTCTTGTAACCAGCCGGGAGGCGTGGTGCAGAAACAGTCGAGTTGTCCAACACTCTTTTGGCTTCATCCATGAATGGACAAAGGTGAATGGGATGAAGCCCTTCACACAACTTACAGGGATTGGTAAGCTTACCCTACCTCTTAGGAGTCTTACCAGTGCTATTCGAAGACGTGCCCCCAACATGACTCCCAAAATCCAAAGGCAACGATGGACGACCGTTGGACCATTCTTCAAGCACTTTGGGAATGCCAAGGTAGTCTCAAAGAAAATGGTCTCTCGTGCACAACATGCAAGGGAATTTGGCTTTCTGTGGAGGGTTGGAGGGTTTATCAAGAGAAGATGTTTTAGAAGCAGTAGATGTAGCCTTAGCCTCTCTCTTATCAGACTTCTTCTTCTTTTTCTTCTTCTTCTTCTTCTTAGCCACCTGGTTACTCGAATCCAGACTTTCACCAGGCGAAGTAGAAGAGGAGGACGCAGAAACAGGCGAAGAAGGGGAGAGTTCCACCTTGGAATCAACATGGAATTGCTCAAGTGGAGGAACTGATTGAACAATAGCTGGGACATTCGGGACCACAGAGGTTGAAAACAACCAAACAGGAAACCTAACAGTTAACCTAAGAAGGGACAACGTTGCCATATACGGAGCACCAACATTTCCAAAATCAGGAAAAGGACCAGGATTCCCATCGGAGGGGATTCCTTGGTTGGTGAACTATGGAAAAGTTTCCATCGGAAATGACCTTGAAACAAAACACTAAGGACAATAACTTTTAATAGGGAATATTTTGTGGGCAGTTAATTTTATGACATTGAAACCAGAAATTCACCGTTTCATGTTTTAACAGTCAAGAAACGATTAAAAGATGACTCTATCGCTTTCAGTTTGGAAATAAGCGTGAAAGGAAAAGCGCTTGATGATATTTTCAAATTTAGGGAGTCATTAAATATCAAACATGACTGCTCTAGTAATCTAGGTAAATGGGTGTATCAGATATCTGTGAACTGCCATATACACCTTGGTAAAAATGAAAGAGAAATCAACCAAGGACTTAATGTATGTGCAGGTAATCTCTCCGAATGTTGTGTCCGGTGTATCATGGGTAAAAGGTGGCAGACTTAGCTTCCTATGGATAAATGATTGCAACCTATATGGATCTCCCTTTATATACTCGATGGTACGGGGAGCACAAGTCTGTACTAGCGCTCTTTGAAGCCAGATGGCGAGTGACAACTGCTAGGCTTAAAGATGCCGGAACACGTCTCTACCTTAGACTACTAGATGTTCTGTTAAGTTTCAATTATACCTTAGGTTAATTCAGTAAATTTTAAAGTTGATCTTCAATTTACGTTTCGATTTCAAGGCCCTATCGAATATTGGATCTCATAAAACCTCTAGATGAAAACTACATGCCACAAAATATCATTTCGTTCAATGAAGAGCTATCTACGAGAGAGTTAGAGATTTCAAGCGATAGCTACAATAAATCATGAGAAAACATCCACTACAATGCCTGATGCAAGCTAATGAGACTAAAAAACTCTTCTCTAGAATTATATAATGCTAGAAATGCGAAATATTTTTCAATTTTCACTATGCTAATCAAGAATACAAAAGTTTTTTTTTTTTTTGTATTTTTCAATATATTAGAGCAACTGCACTAAATGATATGAAAAATAAATGAAGACACCGATTTGAGAATAGTGAAGCGAGAGCTGAAACAAAACAATTTCACTCAATTCAAAACAAGCAGAAAAAGACTCAAATCAATGATGAAATCCCTCAAAGCAAAGAAGAATCTTGAAAGAGACTCAAACAAACCGTGTGATCTAGGCTTGGAGAAACACAATGCGAAACTGAATGAAAGAGAGGACAATCACTCAATAAATGCAATGACTCAATTGGATTCAGCAAGATGAATGCAAATAAGCAGAAACAAAGTTGACCGGGAAAGCAAAGACCCAAAACTCCCACGGGAGACTCAGCACACTGAAGCACCTACAAGCCCTAGCACTAAAATGAAAAACTGGTAGAAAAGGGAAAAAAACCGGAGGACAAGGGATAAACACAGTAAAAAATTACTTCAAAGCACTCAAACAATCAGAAAAAACAAACCAGGACCAAAACTCAAGCTCAGAGAGTCCAAAAACAGGCAAACCTTAAAACCTACCAGGGTTGGTGCGCCTGTCTGGCTGTAATCTACACCAAACAGGGGATGGCGCGGGTGCCTAAATAGCAACTAGCACCCTTTGGCGCAACTGTTAGAGGGATAACCGCGCCAATCAGGTTTACCCTAGAAAATTATGAAAATGAACGAACAGAGGCTAGATCTAGTCTTCTAGGGGCTGAACAGGGTTTTAACACCAAGGAAGGTGAACCAAAAAAGCAGACTAATCAAACAAAAAGCCAAAAAACAACCCAATGGAGGAAGGACCAACTCCCACTATTCCCCAGTGGAGTCACCAAATTGTTGTGGAGGTAAATCCCCTCTGCGGACAGAGGCGATCCCACTAGCCTTAGAGTGGGTCTAGCAACAATCGAAACACGCAAAGTTATTGATTCCTAGTTACAAAAGATAGAATCGCGATAGATCGCTTACCGTGATTCCTTCGCTACTGTTTTCGAAGAAGAAGTGGAGCTTCCGTTCCTAGATGGATAGGTCAAGATCCATGAGCTCACTGCATCCAGATACCTGTAAACATGCAAAGAAGAGAGACAACATGCAACGTAATATTTCACACTTTATAACTATCGATCAGTCAGAGAGGAAAGAATGAAATTGAATTATATAATGGACAAACACAATCATGGAACCAATAGCAGAGTCATGTATATTAATATACGAGAGAATGATTACAACCAGTGCTCTGACGTCGTGATCTTCCTTCGACAGGATTCCAGCGGGACGTGTCTCACAAAGCTCGTTAGGGGTTTGACAAAACTCTCTCTCTCACAGGGTTCTCCTTAGCTCTTCTCTTGATTGTCACTCAGCTATAATTTCCTTCCCAAAAGTTCAACTAGCTAGCAAATGGAGAGGGTAGGCTTTTATAGAGGGAGAAGGAGAGGTTAGGCTCCCTATAATCATGGGGGAGAGTCCTATCTCTTAGGAAGGTTCCATGAGAGGTGGAAAACCTCTTCCTAAACAAGGAGATCCGAAGCCAAACAACCCAACCTCTTTTTGATGATTCATTACCGAGGTGGTTAAAGGAAACTTCCGCCTCAATTTGTTTAAAAACATTCCAAAACAGGTTGGCGCGGGCACAACACAGGGACAAAGTGCCAGCTGGTGCGCCCACTAGTGTATATTTTCCCCATTGGCGCGAGGGATGAACTAGCTACTCATGCCAATGCCAAAACGTGGGTTTTGGGGCTTTTCTGAGGAAATGTTCTTCAGGAGAATTCTTGCCCTTATGCAGAAGGATGCCATCAAGGTGTTTTCAGGACATTTTACTATTCACAGGTCATAGGAATAGACCTCCAATGTACGGGATGAGGGATTGCAGGGACGGTGACAAAATGTTGTGTAACACATGATAACACTATTGTTCTCAAAAATATGTTTTGATGTAGGGTTATGTCTCAATACAAACCACCAATCCCTATCCAACACATCTGGATAAAAAAACACCTGGTTGCAGTGTTTGGGGAAAACATAGGGCTCCTTAGCTTCATCCCACATCTTTCTAGAGTTGATACATATCAGCTTTCTATCACGATCTTCCCTTACATTATTCTGATCAAAGGTGTCCAACCACTTGCACCTAAAAATAAGACATTGGAAAGAAGAGAAATCCACTTCAATGATCTCTTGTATCTTTCCGACGTAGCCTAACGTCCCTCATACTAGGTTTTGATCATAGTGGCTAGATCAACTAGATTGATCGAACTCAAATTCCACTCCCCAGTCTTGTGTGATGTTTCCAACATCGAAATTTTTTGTGCGAAAATGGTGTCCATATGCCCACATAGATGGGAACAAATGCACCTATTATAAAAAAGTTAAAAAAAATCATAGTGTCATGTGTCTTATAATAACCCAATAGTTAAAATATGAAATACAGATGTAATTACATTTGAAAGGTGCATTATTAATTTTCAAATGTACATATAAATTAAATATATTATTATTGAGTTACTGCACCCAATCCCTATGTTTAGCGCATCCTCTTCATCACGCGGGTAACGACCGATTGCACTGTATTTCTCTCTGACTTAGTCATCAACCCAACTGTTGGGGCATATTTTTGGCATATTTTCTTTCAAATAATCGGGATAAGGCACACTTCTACCATTCAACCGTATGAATTCTTTCCTGTGACTATCCCATTTGATCCTCTTTTGTTTGTACAATGCGACCCATGGTTGTGTCACTTCAGAATTGTAAAGAATGAATTTATTTATTTCTTCAATTTATGCATTAGTTGATGAAATCAAACTTACATTATATAGTACATAGAGATGAAAATATACATTATATCAAAGTGCAACATGAATATTTACTTTGTGTAAATTTGAAAAATTATAATTTTCTTACTCTTTATCAAGCATATTTTCCACTCATTTGGAGCAACTCCCCTTCTCTTTTGTCTTCATCCCTTTCATCGTCCCAAATCATCACACCTGGTCTGTTGTCGATCTGCTTGATGTACTCACTGGAATAATAGAAATATTCATACGATATGTACCCCTCTTCCATAGACCCCTCAGGTTTTGCCATTTTTCGAACAAAACCTTTCAATTTCTTCATGTACCTCACTAAGAAGAACATCCAATGACAAGAAACCACCCCAACTAATTCAACCTCATCTACTAGGTGGATTAGAAGATGAACCTGCAAGTCCATGAAACTCATCGGCAATTCCTTCTCAAACATAAAAACAATCTCAACTATCTCTTGACACCATCGTGGAATGTTAGCCACATGAATCTCCTTTAACGTGATCCAACATACAAATGCAGATAATTTAGATATGGCATGTCTTAGGTCTTGAGGGAATTCATGTTTCATATACCCACGCATGAACAAAGGATAATGACACTGCAAAGTTATAAACACGTGCAATAATATACAAAATTAGTTACGTTTTATGATCCCTGCATGGGATAGAAATTATTAATCTAAGAAATGATAAAATCATGCTTTTGACATTATACGTACTCTTAGAATATTCATATGGTCATGTGATTTCAACCCCAAGAAATGGTCATCCACGGTGAAGCAGCGCCGTAGTGAAGACCCGTATGAAGATGGCACCCTCACACCCATTATAACTTCCTTTGCTAAAGAAAGATCATCTTTTTTTAAAATCCATGGGACATCACCTTCTTTGAAATACCATGAATTAGAGGGACCAACACTTGCCTCTGATCCTGTACTTTCTAATCGTCTTGGTCAATGTTTCTTTTTAGTTTTTGAAGTAATAAGATATTTCCTAACAACGAATGTGTCACTTTGTTTCGATGATATGTTCCTCCATAAAGAATATGAAACATTTTTAAATATATGCATGGGATATAATAAGTGGGTAATAATTAGATGCTCCCCATATGGGAGGTTATAAAATATAGATTTCCTTTTCATCCCAATGGGGAATTTCTCAACATAGGTCTCAAAGAATTTTGGATCATCGAACATAGGCTCCCCATTTGAATCGAACATTTCTATGAAGTCCTTCTCCTTATCTCTCTCATATGCTCTAAGCCATTCAGCTGGTGTCGTTATTGGAGGCCTTTGGGTTCTCTCTCATTTACCATTGAAAGAGGATGCTGCTCTTCTGTAAGGGTGTTCTTCTGGGAGGAATAGCCTAGAGAAATCATACAATGGCTTTCGTAGGTCCTTGGACCATATAGCTTTCAGAGAAGGTCCACAACATCTACATCAAAAGTACCCTTTTGTTACAAAAGCTGCGATATTATTGTATACAATTAATATGCATGGCACGTTAAATAATATCATGAAGATCAGAACAATTACAACAAATTAAATAGCTAGTATGTGAAAGAATATAATTGTTACGTATATAAATAAATCAATAAATTAAACATCTAATATACTAGAGAAAACTCCTAAGCCTAGATAATCACGTGTCTTGTAAGCACATATTCCATACAACGTAAAACTCCTATTTGCTGCGATGGGTCTTGATACATCGTATACAATTATCCCATCCCATAATTCCTTCAATTCATCTACCAGTGGTTGTAAGTAGACATCCATATTCTTCACTTGCCTTCTACCAGGGACTATGAGAGCCAACATAAGATGTTCATTATTCATGGACAACCATGGGGGGATATTTTTATTGATCACTACTATATGACAAACAGAATAGTTGGTGTTTTGGAGGGAACATGGGTTGATGTCATCCATGGCTATGTTGAGTCGTAGACTTCATACTTCATCCTTGAATTTTTCGGGCCATGTATCCTCTATTGAATCAGCTGGGATAGACCTAACTTCCAACTCACTTCTATGTGAGGCATGCCATCCCTTCAACATATCTAATTCTTTGAAACGAACGAGCCTTTGAATCCTTGGGATTATAGGAATGTGCCTCAATATCTTAAAAGGAGGACCAGTATGTGATTTACCCTCCTTTTTTGATTTATCATACATGTCATGCCCACATTTTGGACATATCTCTTTGTCTGCATTTTCTCCTCTATATAGAGTATAATCATTTGGACATGCATTATATCATATGTACTCAACACCCAACCTTTTCAACAATTTATTTGCCTCTTTGCAGCTACCGGGAAAGACATTATCACTCGGAAGAACCTTATCTTTGAATAACCTGTAGTTGGTGATGATGGAAAAATATATTAATAAATGCACATTAATGCTGATATAATTATTAACATTCATAAAATTTATCATTTGTAATCTTCATTGTTTACTGATTATATTTCTCAAATTTATATAAGGGAGAACTTTATGGTAACTTACCTCAAAATTTCCGAGAAACATGAATTTGACAAGCCAAAATTTTCTTTCAATTTGTACAATAATATTGTTGTTCCTAACTGGGTAGACTTTGACTGACCGCCAAGTCCAAAGAGAGGGGTGGTGGAAGAAAATTTAAGGATTTGAAAAAGGTGTCAGCGATATGAGCATCATCCCCTAGCTAATCATCGTTTTGAAATGCATATAAAAAAATTGTCTCCATGGCAGTTGTATCCCTTAAGTAATCATCCATACCAACCTCTATTTGATTGCATCCATTACCAGCTTGTGAAAAACTACTATTGTTGTATTCATTCCTAATTAGTGAATCTTGACGTAGCGGGAATTGAATCGATGGTTGATTCAACCGTTCTTGGTATCGTTCATCTCCGAATTTTTCTCTTAATTCATTCTTCTCTAGATTTGACATTATCGTGGGGTGCAACAGAAGATGGTATGTAGGTCGCTCATCATCACTACAATCCTAATAATTTAAAAAATATATATTTGAACATGATTAGTACAAAATATATGATATCAATTAGTAAGCACATTAACAATATTCCATGATTAACTGGTTTGACATTGAAATAATTACATTAATCAATATACCAAACAATTATAATTATTATCATCATTGTCCCAGGATTGTGGCTAGAAGATGCAATATTGTTACAATTGGCAGGGTGAAGCGGCTATCCATTTTCATCTACCAAATGCGCCTTGCAGTCTGCTGCTCCTAATAAGAACTTCCATAGTTTTGGAGTTGTTTGAATATTTTGTGCATCTGAACTCGATTATGATTCTGTGAGAACTTGCAAATTTGTATACATTATAAATTTAATTAAGATGTGCATGATTGACATGGATAAAGAACATAAATTCAATTAGATAATGAAAATATAAATAAAATCTGAAGTAAATATTACGTCTCGAGATGGATAGGGAGAACTCTGCGATGGACTTTGAGAAATATTATGGAACGAGCTGGATTTTGAATAATTTTCCATGCGATATAATTATGATATTTTCTCCCTGCATTTGAGCAAAATCAACAATAAATTTTGGTGTACACACATAAAAGTAATTTCGGTGCCTTAAAAATGGACTTCTTGTAATTGGTGCTAATGTACAGATAATCGCACTGGTGCATTTCAGTTACTACGCACCAGTGTCGTGTTATCAATGGACGTACCGGTGGCGAATAACCACAAATAAAAAAAATGCAACTCTATTTTATTTAAGTGAAAAAAAAAAAGCGGTAAATTGAAAAATGGGCGGAAAAATATTTTCGAAAATCTAATTTTATAAAACAATTCTTTAAATACTAAACACTTTTCATTATTTCACTATTTTGCAAAAAAATTCAGCCAGAGATTTTCAGGAGACATACCTAGAGCAAGAGAGAATGAGAGCACTGTGGAGCAGTGAAATACGTTCGAATAGAAGTATTCGGATAATCAGAATTCTAAACCTCTAGTGATTCAAACCCTGTAGCATAGAATTTGAAACTATCTCGTGATTTATTTATTTATTTTTTTAATTTTTTCTGCATTTTTTTTTATGCAATAAGAAAAAAAAATTCAATTTGTTTCTCATTTTCAGAAGAAAAAAAAAATCCTTTTTTACCCTAAACCTTTCATTATTTTTGTTTCTGCCCTTTCTTCTCCCTGTTTCTGTGATTTCAGAATTAGGGCTTTTCATTTTAGATTTATAGGGTTTGTATTGCTATATATATGCCTATGACATCCAACCCACGGGATGAGTTGCATAGTCAGATCCCAATCCATGTCAGCCCTTGCGCGGATTTTTGAAAAAAATAATTTTTTTTATCGGTGTGCTCGGCGTAACCTAGCACACTGGTGCACTGAATTATCCCAGTGCACCATGAAAGTACTATGTGATAAAAAATTTAAAAACAATTTTTTTTTAATCGGTGCGCCATATGTAAAATAGGGCACTGGAGCACTATTTCACTATGGCACACCGTGCAAGTGTTGTTTCACAAAAAAATGTTTTATTGTGTTAATTGGTGCACCATTTAACACATAACGCACCACATAGGGTATCCTAGTTGACAAAGAGCACCGTATGGTGGTCACTTGTATGCGTGGGGCATTTACGCTACAAAAACTAACACTAGACGATTTTTATTATTTTTCTGTGTTAATCGGTGCGGTGGTTAACATGTAACGCATCGGTGCTCCTTGTTGACATAGATCACCGTACGGTCTATTATACTATTATGGAGGTGCATTTATAAGACCCCCACGCATCGACGTCGGTGCATACACCATGAATGGTGCACCAGTTTCTTGAGAATTTATTTTTACCTGAAAAGTTGACAATTTATTTATAAAATATATTAATGAATGATATGGTACATGTTTCATATTGATAAATAAATGGCTGACAAGAGATCAAGTAACAAAAATACTGATAACACATCAAGAAAAGAAAAAAAAGCAAGTTCTTTGTAAATTCTTTACAAAAAATATTATTTTTGAACTATATGTAAGTTTAACTAATATGTATTGTTTACTATGTATCATGTAGAGTCACAAAATTATGAAACTCAATAAGATTATTTCTGATATAGGAACAGAAGAGCATAAAATCTTGATGGAAAAATTGCAAAAGGATGAATCAGGTGAATGAAAAAAATACTATCGATCCAATATGAGTTTCTATTTTTATTTTTTATTAATAATATACTTAAAATTATTACATAAAAGTGTCAAGAAATCTATTAATTCACATCTTTTTAATGTTCTACAGGGACAAACAACTCAGAAAATGAATGTTGTTCTAAAATAAGAAAAAAAAATAGAATATGCAAATGAAAATGAATTTCTCCTTAGCTCATCTGGATTGGTGCTAGAGGTTAACGAAAGGGGAAAAAATTTTACAAAAGTTTGAGGGATTTAGTGGAACGAATGTATAGACGTTATTTCCACTTACAATACAAAAATCAATCCAATGATTCCAAGAACCAAATTTTATCTAAACTACAGGAAGAGTTTCCAAATAATTGGTCAACGATACATGTCAGACTTTTAATAGAAAAAACGTACAACAACAAAAAAGAAGCAATGAAAAAGTAATATTCCTTTAAATGTTTGTCTAGAATTATTTATAAATATCATTTATAAATATCACTTTTTTTTATATTTACTTTTCATATATAAATATAAAAATTAAATAGGTTATTATCATGTTACATTTTCAGGAAGATTATGAAAATCTCAAAAGATGAACCAGCTGATATCATAAATATGCCAATAGGAATGTCCAAAAAGTTGTACAAGGAGATGGTCAAATAAATGGACAAAATTGCATCGCAGGAGGAGCCATCTCAACAACAATGTGCTTCAAATGTAACATGTAATCATTGAATTTTCCGATCATTAGGTACAATAATAAAAAAATTTAACATTAAATATTAATTTTCAATTATTTTCTTGCAGAAAAGAAAATAAAATGGAACCCATTTAGCACATAAAACAGGATGATAAGGAAGAAAAGGGTTGATATCTAAGTTTGTGAGTAATTGTTACTTCCTTATAACAACTTAACTAGATTTCATTTTTGTATTATTTAAGTTGTTTTACAAAAATCATCATTGAATGTCTTCAAACAGGTGCTAACATACAAGAAGAACCATCAGGCGAATTGATTGAGATTGGGTTAAATATGGGTTGTGAGTATATGTTGGCATATCATAAATTAATTGTGTAATTTGTAAGCATATATCAATCTTGCTTTACTTAGCTTCGTCTATAATTAATAAAACAAAAAAATATTTTATATTAAATAAGCATATATCAATCTTGTTTTACTTAGCTTCGTCTATAATTAATAGAACAAAAAAATATTTTATATTAAATATATGATTTGTTAATGGGTATAAAACTTGCAGGAAACAAAGTATGGAACTATGCCAACAGATTAAATCTTGAAATATGGAATACTACATGGTTTTGAAAGAATGTGTATAGTTCATGAGTCAATTGTTGCTATGGTACGTCATTTATTTTCGATTTACATTGATGTATATTATTTAATATTGAAATTTTCATTATTCTCACCAATGTATATACACTCATTACAGTTTATTTTTATGTTTGTAGATGGAAGGTGAAGAAGAAGAAAACAATCAACACCGTGAATAAAACATTCCTAAAAATAACCCAAGTCATGGAAGTAGCTCTAGCAATGACAACAGTTCAAGCGAAAAATGATGATCACTATGTTTGGATATCAAAGCAAGGTGTTGTATTTTTTGAAATATTTTTCTATGAAATCAGACATTTTGTTTAATGTAATGGACATAGTGTCCCAATTGAAAGACAAAGGGATACCAATAACTATCCCATTTTATATGACAAAGACTTTCTTATTCATATATATATATATATATATATAATAAAATATTTTAATTTATTCTATTGCGTTCTCCATTGTCGTTGTGAAATGTAACACCACTGATTAAATTTATGGATGATTAAATATTATAATGAAGAGATGTGAAATTTGATGATATGATATAACAAATTAATCCAAACATCACATTTAAATGCACTAATAAAAATATAATTCATATGAATATTGCTATAATATATATATGTGTCGACTTTTGATGAATAATGAATTTTAAAAAATCGCAATAATTATGATATGATATAAAAAATTAATCCAAACATAACATTCAAATGCATTAATAAAAAATTAATTAATATGAATAATGTTATAGGATGTGTCAAATTTTGATGAAAAATGAATTTAAAAAAATTACAATAATTGCATTGTCACAGGTCGATGTTTCTGAAAAATACAAAATGAACACCGGTGTGTGT
The DNA here is from genome assembly GCA_034641835.2 of Pinus albicaulis. Classification (NCBI taxonomy): domain Eukaryota; kingdom Viridiplantae; phylum Streptophyta; class Pinopsida; order Pinales; family Pinaceae; genus Pinus; species Pinus albicaulis. Next base: position 273,359,365 of record CM076576.1, read on the forward strand.
CAATAACTGTACACCAGTGCGTTTGTATGACACAACACACCAGCGCATTTCTACGACCTATATGCATTGCACAAATACCAATACCAATTATAAATCTCGGTGTGTTTGTGTGATACTGTGCACTGGTGCATTTATGTGAGACTATGCACTGGTGCATTTGTATGACCTATGGGCACCGCACAAATACCAATATGAATTAGAAAAATTGGTGCGTTTGTCTGATACTGGGCACCAGTGCATTTCTATAAGTATATGTACCGGTGCATTAAGATGACCTATGGGCACCGCAAAAATACCAAGACCAATTAGAACATCCCCATACGTTGTATCACCAACACTGCACCCGGTGCAGTTTTATACCTTGACGTTTTGGTGCATGAACCTTCGACTACCCTGGACCACCTTCTGGATGACACGCACCGGTGCGTTGACACCTTAGTAGTGCCCTGATGAAAAAAACATACGTAATAACCTCTGGCTGCCCAATTTTTTTAATTGTGTTGAATTTCCATTAAAAGCTCTGCCAAAACCTCCGTAACCATAAACGAATGTTGTAGATTTTTTTTTTTTGACAATTTTGGCCAATTTTTTAACACTAAAAATTTCCTTTATAACCTCCTCTAGAGGGTATTTTCCTTGTATTGTGCGGAGTAATATTTAATATTAGATTTTTGACAATGTTCAGAGCAAGATAATTTTGTCACAATGTGATAATCGTGAGAGTTTTGTGCATCCTCAAACGTTTATTAAGCTATCATTGATATTCTAGGCATCCTTCTTCTTCTCTTTTTCTGTGACATACAATGTTATCTTATTACATTTATGAATTCAAGAAAAAAGAGAATATATAAATATGCATTATTTATAACTAAAATATTAACAATAAAAGTGTTTAGTGCGAAGTGCGTGGATCCACAAAAAAAAAACATTTCTGACCACAATGGAATTCTTTCACATGAGATTCAGATCCCACACTATCTTCATCAATTAATTAGCGGTAGAGGCAGGGATTATGTTGCTTTTCATCTATTGCAGAGAAAATTTCAAATTGATATTATTATGTTTCATTGTTCAGAGTTTTGATTGTGTGGAGGGCGGACTATGTGCGACAAAAATGAACTTGAGATGGAACTTCATTCAAACAAAATAAATTAATTTTATATCACAATTGGATTTCAAATTTTTATAGATTTAGCTAATAAGGTCAATAGTTAACATGTCCATAATTTTTTGTTTCCGTTTCTTTAGTTAGTATTTTCCTATGCAGAAATATAGGCCACCCTCATGCATATTGAAAAGTGTGTTCCAAAAAGTATATTAATAATAAAATAAGAATTTTTCTTGTGCAAAAGTGTTAACCAAGATTTCAAGTTTCATTGTAAAAACCTCCATGCTCTGCACAATCCACTAATATAGAATTGAAAATACACTAACTCCAAAAGAGTTGAAAACACGTTACAATTAAAACATGCCTCTGCACTTGCATCATTCCACAGAAATTCCACAAATCCTTTATTCAACACATGCATTTGTTCTTTGCATAGCCTTTGCATAAAAACAATGACCTTCGCGCATGCACTTCCATACTCAATAACGCACTTCGATCAATAATTGACATTTAAAAATGTTATTAATTGACGTGGGTTTCAGATAGCACGGGGAGGAAGCAACCATTGTGAAATGTTGTTGGGTCTTCAAAATGTCTTTAAAATGACATATATTTTCACTTCATTCACACCTTATTTCACCTTTATCACCTTCATTCCATCACTTTGTCACTATATAACCTACATCTCTATCATCATATGGGTTCATAATTGTATTTTCCTAAAATTATATTTTTCAAGTGTTTATAGTGAATTAATGATTAAAAATTATAAAAATGACATATACTTGCTAATATATAAAAGTGGCTTGAATTTCATGACAAGTGTAGGTCATTTGGAAGTGTACAAGACACTCTTATGTGGCCTCCAAGGATCTATTTCAAATTCTCTTCAAGTTTGGAAGAAGATTTGGAATAGGAATCAACCATATCTCATGGAAAAAAATCATGGATAAAAGGATATGTTTCTAATTGGTTGAGATTTTTAGGGATCTAGGGAGACAATAGTGGATCCTCATTAATGAGGTAGCTTCTTATGTTTTTGTATAAATATGAGAGCCTTCCCCTCTCAAAGGCATGTGTAAAGTTTGGAGTTATGCTCATGTTTTTAATAAAGAATTAGATTTGGCACCATACTCAAGAGTGTTCTTTAACTTTGAATTGGTTTTGCATGCATATGGAGCTTCTTCACTTGCCATCCTCATGCATCATTGGATTGGACACCTAAATGAGTGTGAGATTGTGTCATAATTTCATTTATTTCCTTATGTTTAGTTTAGATACTAATTTATTCCTTTCAATTATTGCAAGAAGTTTAGATTTTGAATTCATGAAGTGTGCCTAAATTAGATTTCCAATTCTATGCAAGTGTGATTTACTTTTTTCTTATAATAAGTTTTCATGCCTTGTCATTTCAATTCCTAGATGAAAATAATCATTTTCAAAAGATGCATGCTCATCTTAAATATATTTTCGTGAATATGTTGCATTTTTTCTTCAATATATTAGAATTTCATTTCAGTATCCTTTCATAAATTAGAATAGGTGAGTTTGGTATGTCATAAATTGATTTCATAATTAGATTAATCAACATTGGAGGATAATTTAAAACATATATAGTGCACGCACACTTCACAAGTTTTACGAAATCCCCGGGTTGAAAATTAAATGATAAGTAATTAAACTGCCTCAACATTTTGGCATCGTTGCCAGGGAAGTGTGAATAGAAAATAATCTTCAGTCTAGAGTTTATTTTCAGTTTTTATTTTTATTTTATTTTCCTAGATGCATGGTTAAAACATGTAGATGCATAAATATTTAAGCTACATACATTTCAATCATTTTTGTAAAATAAAAAAATTTCGATATTAAACCATTTATGGATGAAATATCTAGAATGCAGATCAAAAATTATTTGGAGTGAAAAAACTATATTGAAGAGTGGTTTCAACGAGTAACTACATCGCAACATTCATTCAACCTTCAAATAATCTTTACACGGGATCTAAAAATGAAAATGATTTCTCATGTCCTCACATGAAATCAAGTACGTTTTTCAAATTTGGATTTGAGCATTTCAGAAATTTTGATCTGTAAATGGCTCCATTGGAAACATTCATATACTTAAAAAAAATCCTTTCAAATAGCATACGATAAAGTAGAAAAATAAAATCAGATCTGGTTCTTAGTTTAGTTCTTGATTAAATTTTTAGAATTTTCATTTCTTTCATTTCTTTTTATTTTTCTTGGATTTCTTGTGGTGCAATAAGAGCCACACAAAAATATTTTCAATAAAAAAAAAACAAGTTTATGAATAAGGAAAGTGTAAAATTTGAAATAAAATCAATTCTCTTTTGTTTTTGTTTTCATTTCCAAAAGAAATGACAAATTGAGAAAAGGATTTTTATCAACCTTCAATCTATGAATTATAAACGAGTTGAGAAGAAATTTATGTATCAATCTATGAGATGCAGTTTTATGGGCAGAAGACATGGGAGATCAAAATTGGCGCAGGACGATGGCATCGCCTTCGAGAGGGCCAACGATACTGAGATTTGGCCTTATGCATCCAACCATCTCTTTAACAGCGCCATGGCCTACACCGATAGCAAGAGGAACCCACGAACAACCCACGAACCAACAATTGATTTGGTTGACTAGAGAATTTGTTAGAATGCGTAACAACCTAAGAACTTCATTTTTAAAACACATTCTGTGACCAAATGAAAATGAATATAAAAAACATAAAACATGGGTTGTTCTTAGAACGGGGTGAATTAGGTTTCCTATGTGCAATTTCCTCAAAAAAATAACCATTTGAGATATTTTCGAGGTTCCTTAGAGTCTTATTTGTTATATTCGTGAGAAAACGGTTTCTAATTTAATGCACTGATTTATTTGGGGCCATGATGGAAGGAGAAGATCTAATTTCCCTTATCTACAGGAGGCATGGAGTGATGTTTTAAAATTTCATTTTTATTTTATAAATATTTCATTAATTTTTAGATTGTAATTAAATTTGTATGTTATTACCATAAAAAAAAATGTGTCTTAAAAATTGATGTGAAATTCATGATTGGAACAAATTGAGAAACTTTTGTTGTGACGGTTTGTTTAAACACACCCGTTGAAGCAAGAAACAAAGGAAAATAATGATGAAACACAAGAAAAAATTAATTGAATAAAGGCGCAATAGCTCACCTTAACTAAATTTAATTATAAACTAAATTTTGTTAACATTGAGTTTTTGCATTATCAAAATGATTTTGTCTAATATTATGTTTTCAAGAATGATGTAGGGAAGAAGAAGAACCATAAGAGCACTTTATATACATGGTCAATTGGCGAATTTTGATCGAAGATTGTTTTCCATGAATCATTAAGAATTCAAAAATTAATATTTCTTTGCTATGGTTCACACATAAATTGAGGAAATTGTACATATCGTCATTTTTTTTAGAGATTGGATTTATTATCGCAATTGTGAAATTGGACTAACCATGATAATTTGAAATGAAGACACATCATAAACTTGTTTTACTAAGCATTAATTATGCAATTTTTTTTGCGTAAACTACCAAGAGAAATTGATCACTTCTCTTTGAAAACACTTACATTTTATTGCAATGTTAGTGCCATGCTTTGTCTTCAGGTTCCAGGACAATCAAAGAATTAAAGAAAAGCCAATTTATGCATGATTGGTTTTCTACTACCAATTTCAAGAAACATGAACCAATTAGATCCATTTCTATCATCCATAAATTCCATCAATTTTCCTCCACAAACTCACAAGTTATTCAAGAATTTTCGCTAAACATCATCGTCACTATTTTCCTTGCAAGTGTTGCATGTTTCCTTCACATTTTCCATTTACATTTTCCATCATTTCCTTTCATTTTCAGTAACTCATTAATAAAGATATTCAACTCGCTTACATGTTGATTTGTCTTTTTTCTTTCCGTTCACTTGTTTACCTTCTTGTCATTTTCCTTTCCATTAAATAAATCATGCTTGATGCAAATTTTCATCCATGGTCCTTCCAAAATCATTATTCCATACTCGTGTTAGATGATGAGGGATTCATTAATGCCCCCCTTCTAGCAATTTTTGGCCTATCGACATTAACACATTATCTAGGTTCAAAGCTAGAGTCCTTATTAGTACCATGAGGCTTGCATGCATTAATGACAATTTCTCTCACTGACAATCATGGGAATACATCAGTGTCCCTTGATTTTTTGATCTTGCAAGTGGCTCGATATCAGCTCATCTATTCACACTTCACAATATGTACTTAAGTTCCTTGGCACTTGTTGACATTAATATCAAGTTTGTCTTGCATTGGTTAACGACATTCATTAATGGTCGGTAATCCAATGACTTCTCTTCATGCTAAAAAACAACACTTTTTTCGCATGACTAGAATTGTACCATCGAGTTTTGTAGAAGTAGAATACTATATCACTTTATAATTTTGCAGTGAATACAATAGATTTAGCAACATAAATAAATAATCCACTTTCATGACCTCATCAACCATTTATGCAACCAAAAAGCGGATGAAATTCTACATTATATTCCATGATTAAGTAGCAAGATCTACACTTCTCTACATATGCACAATTTGTCCACTTATTAGGTAAGTAAAGGTATGTTATTTTCTAACTTTTAATCATAAAATTCTTTAAATACTGAAATTGTAATTTTTGGAAAATACTTTACCATATTTTCTTTCTCATTTAAAACCGAACACACCTTTAGTTGGGGGGGGAGGTGAGGAACATCCATTATGATCACTTTTCATATCACTTCATTTCCTCCTAACATGCTTTTTCTAATCAATTATGATTGCATTATGGTTCAAAAAAATTGTATGATTTGCAAAATGATGACTAAATAATGAGCATATTATATGGCTGATTTAAAGATGAATTCTCAAAATGTTAAAGGAACCTTGCTACAACAAAAAGAAACAATATATTGATACACAAGAACCAATACCAATTAAAATTTGGTTGCCACACAGCAACCAACCAAACATGTTGCAATTCAATATATGACAAGGAATACTTTGAAAAAAGAAATGATTTTTTCAAATATAATTGAATGCAAACTTTAAAGAGCATTGATATAATCGAATCTCATTCAAAAGAAAAATATGTTACAAGAAAATCAAAGGAATTAATGCAATATTTGCATGAGGACATGCAATCACTCTAGTTGGGGGGTATGTTGGGTCTAAAATATCTTTAAAATGACATATATTTTCACTTCATTGAAACCTTATTTCACCTTTATCACCTTCATTCCATCACTTTGTCACTATATAACTTACATCTCTATCATCATATGTGTTCATAATTTTATTTTCCTAAATTTATATTTTTCAAGTGTTTATAGTGAATTAATGATTAAAAATTAGAAAAATGACATATAATTGCTAATATCTAAAAGTGGATTGAGTTTCATGACAAGTGTAGGTCATTTGTAATCTTCCAAGACAATCTTATGTGGCCTCCAAGGATCAATTTTGAATTCTCTTCAAGTTTGGAAGAATATTTGGGATAGGAATCAACCATATCTCATGGAGAAAAATCATGGATAAAGGGATATGTTTCTAATTGGTTGAGATTTTTAGGTATATAGGGAGAGAATAGTGGATCCTCATTAATGAGGTAGCTTCTTATGTTTTTATATAAATAGAAGAGCCTTATCCTCTCAAAGGCATGTGTAAATTTTGGAGTTATGCTCGTGTTTTGAATAAAGAATTAGATTTGTCACCATACTCAAGAGTGTTCTTTCACTTTGAATTGGTTTTGCTTGCATATGCAGCTTTTTCACTTGCCATCCTCATGCATCATTGGACTGACCACCTAAATGAGTGTGAGATTGTATCATAATCTCATTGATTTCTTTATGTTTAGTTTATATTCCAATTCATGCTTTTCAATTCTTGCAAGAAGTTTAGACATTAAATTCATGAAGTGTGCCCAGATTATATTTCCAATTCTATGCAAGTGTGATTTACTATTTTCTTAGAATAAGTTTTCATTCCTTTTCATTTCAATTCCTAGACAAAAAGGATCATTTTCAAGAGATGCATGCTGATATTGAACTTCTTTTCATGAATAGGTTGCAATTTTTCTTCAATAGATTAGAATTTCATTTCAGTATCTTTGCGTAAATTAGAATAGGTGAATTTGGTTTGTCATCAATTGATTTCATAGTTAGATTAATCTACATTGGAGGATAATTTCTAGCATATATAGTGCATGCACGTTTCACAAGTTTTACGAAACCCCCGGGTTGACAATTAAATGATAGGTAATTAAATTGCCTCAACAAATTCTTTCCTAAATAAGAATTAAAAAAGGTATTTGAACATTTATTATTTTAATAAATGTTTCCCAACACTTTTGGCACAGTGAATCAATTGGTGTGACCCCAAATAAAAAGGGTGATGGTGATGATTTCCTTTGAAGCTTTGTGGCCACTTTATGTACCCATCAAGAAATTTCTCACCATTCATTATTTACTTCAACAAGTGATCAATATATATTTTGAATACTAATAGATAATATTTTAATATTATTGTTTAAAATAGGGTGTTTATAAATTAATTTAGATTAATTTAGTTTTAAATTTATAATTTTTAAATTTAATATACGGGATTGATATATATATTTTGAATATTAATAGATAATATTGTTTTAATATTTCTATTTAACAATAATTTGAATTTTCTAGATTATTTTAAATTTTACATTTATCTTATAATGTCAAATTTTTAAAATTTAATCAAAATATAATTCCTTCAAAATTTTTAAATAAATTTGAAATGATTTTATTAATATTATAAGATGGAAAATTATATATATATAATTAACATAAATTTTCACATATAAAATATCAAATCTAACCTCCGAGATGATGATAATGATGACGACGACGAAGACGACGACGACGACGATGACGACGACGACGATGACGATGATGATGATGATGATGATGATGATGATGATGATGATGATGATGACAACGATGACGTTTATCGGACCTTAAGAAATTAATATATTAATTGAGATTCTCTAATATTTTATTTCTATGATTAAAAATAGGAGATAGGAGCATTCTTAGGTTAATATAGCTATGTTGACTAAGTAAGTCAAGGAGGTTGGTGGTGAGGTAAATGTTTTGGAAATGTGAACAGATGTGAGTAAGAGTCAGCCAATCTAAGAGAAAGTGATTTTCATCCTCAACCCTCTTAGTATCGCAAAGGTGATAGATTCTTATTTCTTATCTTCACAATGTTCATTTTCTTCTTAGCACTAGTCAAGACAAAAATATAATTCTTGTTAGAAAGAGTGGGGTTGATCACCTCCTTTTAATAATTTAGCTTCATTTTCCCCTACAGTTCCTTATAATTCCACAAACTTTCCTTAAATTTGGAAGTAATTGTATTTTAAATATTATCCTTATACTCCAATATTTTATCCTCCTTTATATCCCAATGGTCGAGCGAAGACTAGGCATCCTTGTGCAATCCTCCCTTGAGCCAAAGGTGGGGGTTATGGCTAGAGGTAGAAGAAATTTTTGCGAACCTCTCAGCCTCAATGTTGTAAAGATTATTCTTATACATCGGATACCTACACATAGCCATGCTTTCAATGGAAGAGAGGCTAGCTTCAATCAAAAGAATAAGATAGGGAGTACTTCCTTTAATCTTGAGGTTGTAGGGTATAAATTTATTTTGTATCAACTCATTCTTCCTCCACGGTTCTCTAGATATTATGCAACCCCAAAAATCACAACGATATAAAATAACAAGGGTGACTAGAGTCTTAAAGAGAGATGTTTTTTTACTTCACACCCAAATATTCATCAACTTACAATTGTTTTTGAGCTCATACTAAGCTTTCCAAGCTCCAATAATCCTTCTATAAATGGTCTAGTTCCAATTGAGTTGATGATGAATGCCAATACAAAAATATTTGTATGATAAAGCCTTATCCAAGTGATCATTATCGTATATGAAATTATCATGATTGATATTTTTGTATTTAATTGTCATGTTTTTAGTATTTTCAGCATTAGCATGCATACCCAAGTTAGATAAGTAATCATAGTGGGTTTTGAGATGCTTTTCGATATCCTCAATTTTAATTCACTCACTAATGAATATTCATATTTTGGGAAAAATGAAAAAATCCCACATTATCAGCCCAATAGCTTAAATCATGGTTTATATTTGCATTTCTAGTCCCTCTAATGCCAAAGTAGGGGGATTTTATGAAAAAAATGTGGTTTAAAGCATAATGAGTCCATCCATAGTTAAAGTGGCATGATTTAATTAAAAAACAAATAGTGAATTCCATGGATAGAGGAGATGAAAATCCAAGCTTATATAGCACAAATTGTGGCACTATTTAAGGTATTTTTGTAAATCCCAATCGAGGTCGAGAAAGGGATAGAAATGAAATTGTTGTGAGAACACAAATATTCGTTAGACTTGTCTTAGCAGATAATGTGATCGAAAGCCATAGCATTTATGCATAAAGTGATAAATGAGATACCTACTACGAGCCAAGAAAATATGAATAAATGTAAAGAATGGGAATTTTTGAAACTAACAAAGATCAATATGTTGAAATAATCATAAGTAGCCACAATAATATAGGTTTCTTTCTCACCAAATTTGTAACCTGTATTTGTGGACTGGGAACTCTTCCATCTTGGAGAGATGACTTAGTAGACCAAAAGTACAAATTATCAAAGTGTGCAAGACAATAAAGACGATGATCAATCACTCTATAATGTTCTCGGAACTATTATTTTAATGTAAAAATTAGAATACTTTGATTTAAACTTGGTTATTTAATGTTAATTGGGTTTACCTAAGGTGATTTGGAGGAACAATTATTTTTTATTGTCCTTCCCACCTAGTTTCAATTTCTATGAAGTGGCATGTTGAGTTTATTTTTGAAATTACTTCAAACCTTGTTGTTGTAGGACCTTGAGTCTTGAAGGAGGGTGAGATGCTTGGTTGCATGGAAGCATAAACTTAGACGATTAATATAAATTTAAATTCACTATAAAGTTGACTTGTTTTTTTTTGGTCTCTATAGCCACTTGTATTTTTTCTAATTTTTTAATACAAATATTTCTATTTTTACTTTTAATGACTTAAACTTGGTAAATTGATATAAATATAATTAATTTTTTTAATTATATTTAATTTAAATTTATATACGTAATGTGAAAAAATCTTCCCTATACTAAGGTGTAGATCACCTCTCATTGTAATAATTAATGATAAAATAAAAAATATGGAATTAATGTTTTATGTCATTTGAAGATATATGACATTAAGAATCAAAATTTAATAATCATAGTACTATATATCAATAATTTTGGAAAAATAGAACAATTTTAAAAATTTTGGTGCCACTATAGAAACCGAGAGACACTCTAGGTATGATTCTCCTGAGTCTGACCTAGTTGTGCTGCGAAAATCGGCCTTGCGGCCCCTGCCTTCAAAAGTTCAACATGGGATCCCCGACGCCCCCGTCCACTATGCTGAACAGTGGCCAAATGGCCCCCTCCTTCCGTCACCCAGTTGGATCTCTCTCCTCCAAGTAGGACACCTCCTTCTTCACCAGGTTTACTTCATGTTCAACCTTCACCCCTCCAGTTCAGAGCACGGTCGCCAGGGAAAATCATCAGAGCAAGGGAATTAAAGCCTTGGACCTCTCTAAGGACCAAACCCCTGATGTAATGACACTCCTGCCCTTCGTTCCACTGGCGAGGCACAGGAAGAAGCTTCTGCAGAAGAGAGAGTAAAAATCCAATAAAATTAGACCATCACGTGTCATCCAAAGGCCAAAAAGGCATCGGAACTGATCATCCAAGACTTGGATATAGCGGTCTACAGAGACCACATGCAGAAAAACACCGTAATCTATAAATTCATGGGCATCTGGCCAACATAAAGAGCCCTCAATGGTTGGATCCATTCTAAATGGAAGAAAAAAGGAGAAATCCAACTACGACTTGGCTCCAAGGGATTTTTTACAATATTTTACAGTCTCCTAGAAGACAGGGATAGAATTTTTGAAGGAGGACAATAATTCTTCAACTCAACTGGTCTCTACATGAGATTTTGGAAAGATAACTTCACAGCAGAAAAAAAGGACTTCACTAAAGTCCCCGTCTAGATTCGACTCTACTCCTTTCTGACAGAATACTGGGCCCCCACAGTCCTCAAAGGAATCAAAGATGAATTAGGAGAATACATCAAGATGTTGGAGGGAACCAGAAACAACACTCTATCTCATACACAAGAATATGAGCCTAAATAAATGTCTCAGGTGCCTTACTGGAGGAAATCAGGTTAATATACAGGGGTGAAATTTGGATGCAAAGAATTGACTATGAGCACATCCCCTTCATATGAAGGAAGTGCCATGAACATGGGCACCTCTTCTGGGAATGCCCTAAAAATAAGGCCCCCCCAATAGAGGACCAAACAAACAAAAATAAGGATGAGCACAGATACTCTAGAGCTAGAAACAAGCACAAACATAACAACAAAACTCTCAATAATAAATACCAGCACAAAGCTATGCTTCACAACAAATACGAAGTTTTGAACACACAGCGGGAAGAAAAAATCCCTCTAAGCTCTGCGGAAGAAGACTACATGCAAAGTGAGAAAGTTCCAGAAAACTAAAGACCAACAAAGGGGGAACAAGATTACAGCATGATAGAAAACGAACAACCACATGAAGACACATAGATGGAACAGGTATAGGAAGCTACCATGCTGGAAGAAAATGCTATTGAAGAGGCACTGGAGGGTGTAGACCTACTAACAGTTGCAAAGGAATGGAAAAAAAATGGGATAGAAGCAATACCGAGGATAAAATCCAAAAAATCAAAGACACATACCTCCTAGAGGAAGTAATGATACAAAATTTAGGACATGTAGCCAAGGAAAAGTGATCATACAAGTACATTCTCACAAATATAGAGGCAGGCCAATATTTCCCAAAAGGACAAAACCGAAAAAGAGGTCAAAAAACCACTAGTCAACTCCTTCAAGAGATGGGTGCCCGTCTCATAAATGAAAGAAAGGTAAGAGCTCTGAACATACCCCCTAAAATTTTACAATGATTTACACTACATGGAATATTAGAGGACTCAATAGTTCCAGATTGAAACAGATCTTGAGAAACATACTTGCTAAAGAAAAGCTAGATATCCTTTTGCTTCAAGAAACCAAGATTGACTTGGATGGGAGCGATAGGATACAGACAACTTGTTTCAAAAACTATGACCACATTGCAATATTCTCTAATGGGACTGTAGGAGGAATAAAAAATCTATGTAAAATCTCTTTTTTTGAGCTTATAGAGTCGGTTTTCACCAGACATGCTTTAACAACTATTCTAAAAATCATAGGCACAAATGATAGAATTTTTGTCACCAACATCTATGCGCCACACTGAGTGGTAGAGAGCATCAATATGCTGCACAATCTCAGTTAGACTCTAAACTCCTTCCACCACCACTACAAAATAATTATATGGGACTTCAACATGGTGTTCCACTTGGGAGAAAATAAGGGGGCATTTGGAAGTTAGAAAAAGACTCTACAAATTTCCAATCTACCATCAATGATCTCAAGCTGATAGATATCCCAACCAAAAATGACACCTTCGCATGGAATGAAAAACACAGAGGATACAAATATATTTCTTCCATATTGGATCATTTTCTTGAATCGGATGAAATATACCTCACCTCCTGGGAAACTAAGGCCAGGATTATACCCGAGGGGGGCTCAGATCACTGGCCTATATCTCTGACCCTCCACATCTCCGCCGGACCCAAAAATAAACCTTTTAGATTTGAAGCATTATGGTTTGAACATCCAAAATTCATGGACAATATGAAAGAGTGGTGGCACACCCCCTAGCCCCATCACATTAACAAAATGTACAACTTTCAGAAAAAACTAAAATTCATTAAGGCAGAGATCAGGATTTGGAACAAGGAAATATTTAGCAACATCACTTCTGAGAAAATAAGGTTGGAAGTTAGACAAGAAGCCCTACAAAAACAAATCATAGACAAAAGCCTAAATGATCAAAGGAAACAAGAAGAACTCCAACTCCAACACAACTGGGAGGAAAGGGATTCTCAAGAGGAAAAATTATGGCAACGGAAATCCCGTATCAACTGGTTGAAATGTGGGGAGAGGAACTCAAAGTTCTTCCATCGGTCCATGAACTAACATAGGAGACACAACAGAATTATAAGCCTAAATACCAATGAAGGTGTCATCATCCATGCTCATGATGATATGGAAGAAGAACGCACCCAGTAATTTGGCACGCTCCTCACAGAAAATGGTCAAGACATGTGCGTTGCAATCATAAAAATTACAAGCCACATTCCTACCATCCTGACTAAGGAACATAAACAAATGCTATTGAGAAAATTATCTATGCAGGAGGTTGAATAAGTGGTTATGTCCATTCCCAATGGGAAAGCACTTGGACTGGATGGCTTTACCATGAATTTCTTCAAGGTTTGCTGGCCTCGACAAGGAATTGCAGTGGAGAACCCTTCACCCACATCTTTGAATGGAAGAGGTGCTCCCCATCCTCTGGATCCTCCCTCTAGATCTTGGTGGTGGCAAAAATTGCACTGGGATCCGCATCAATGATCTGATTCCATTTTTCATTGCCTTTTTCTGGTTTTGAGTCAGGATTAGAAAAAGCGTCTGATTCGGGTGCCTTTATTTCAACCACTAATGACCGTTTGGCCCGATACTCGTTTGTGCTATGAGTGGGACTGTTATGAAATTCACACCACTTACCCATGTCATTCTTTGGATTTGTGGTGTTGTTATGACTAGTACCGCGTTGGCGTTGCCCCTTGTTTTTCGGTTCGGGGGCCCCTTTCCCTGGATTCAGATTTGTAGATCCAAAGTCTCACTTCTTCCGTTTAAATTTCTACTCGATCTTGGCAGCATAGTGATATGCCGTGCCAAGTGATGTAATATCAAGGAACTCCATTTCCTCCTTAATGTGTTTGTGTAGACACTTGCGGTACTTGAGCACCAAATGTCTCTCTGAATCTTTAATACCCAACTTTGTGCATAGGGTATGGAACAAATTTGTCAGTTCATTCACATCTTGATCCCTTTGCTGCCGCAGCGTGGTCCATTGGATGTATTTTCCCTCATATCTCCCCACGGGGTAATATTGTTCCTTGATGCCATCTCAGAACGAATTCCAAGTGGGTGTGACTGAGAACAGAGAGGATTCCCCTTCGTCTTGTTACTCACAATAGGTTTCCCACTTGTCTTTGACATGGGGGGCGGCTTTGAAGAGTGCAAAAATAATATTTTCTCAGTCAGAGAAATCATGGACTAAGAAATACCCTTCCAGGAAATTTAACCATCTATCTACGACGTTTTCATCTATCTAGCCTTCAAATTAAGAAATGTAAAAGTTTACCTGTACCTTGAATGGAGTGGCACCTCAAGAGTGGCTGTTGGATGCAGATGCGCCATAGGTGGGCGTCTGAAGGATCCGAGAAAAGTTATCCATCATCATGTTCCTTTGTCTTTCGAGGGCCTCCTCGAGCAATATTGTGATAGGATCTCCTGCTCCCTCATCTTTCTTTTCGTCCCCCATGGGCGTCCGTCGAGGTTTGCGAGGCTGATCTTGCAAAGGTTCCACCAGATCAAGCCCTAGCTCCTTATACCCCGACCTCGTTGGGGACATGCAAAGAAGGATCGAGAAAAAGCAGACCCCTCTGATACCACTGATCCATATTTATGCAGGAACGCAACAGAATAAACATATAACCATAAATACAGAGATGCAGCGGAAATAACACTTCATTTCATTAATATCAAAGAACTGAAATTTGCTTACAGACAGAATGGAAATAAAACTAGCTAGGGCGCTGGTAGCTATCTCTGAGAAGAGATGTCGTGGCTACAGGCCTCTGAACTGAGTTACAATGAGGCTCGAGGGCCTATTTATCATTTAGAAACAATGGGAAAAATGGGAAACGTCCAAAAAACCTAACCTTAGGAGATGAATCACCTTGAAAAATATGGGTCACAGTTTGGCACTGTGTTCTGTTCCTGAATGGGCTCCCTGGGAGACAACTTCCGATGTTTCTCCCGGTTTTCCCAAAAAACATCGTTTAGGGCCTCAAAATGGCTCTGGAAGTCGAGGACCTGAAAAAATGCTAAAAATAGTAAGTTGTGCTGCAACTTAAAAACTAAAATAACTAATGGTGTGGGTTCAAATTGAATAGGTGGGTGGCCACCAATATCCACCTGGATCATTAAGGCCCAAAATGGCTCCAAGAGTGTAGGACCTGAAAACCTGCTAAAAATAGTAAGCGGTGCTGAATGTGAAAAGCTGCAAGAATTGATGTTGTGGGTCCAAATGGAATAGGTTGGTGGCCACCGATATCCACTTGGATCATTCCTCCCTTCCCAGGAAGCAATGGTCCTCATTGCGTTGAGATCCTCCATGAGATGAGGCAAATTTCGTTGAACTGGGTATTAGATTCGTTTAAGATGTCAGGACCCGGCGATTGTATTAAGAAGCTGTTTAGTGTCATTGGCTTCTTTATCAGCCTCGTATAGCACATGTGGATTCTATATGTGTATTTGCAGGAGTTATGGAAACATTAGGCGGTGATGCGCTGTGGGTCGATCAATGGGGATTTATCCTGATGCAGAGAACCTATGTGAGGAGAAAATGTCCTCGTATTCGTCCATGAATTTTTCCATCTATTGCAGCTATGTAGGGGATCCCTATTTCGAGGTTGTGGCCACAACATTATTCTTTCCCTGTGAGTGAGTTTTAAGGAAAATAAATTTCCTGGTTTGGGAAACAATCTTACTGCGTTGTTTTGCAGTAGTCAAAGAGATGACAGGAGGCAGTACTACCTCCGATATCCCATACAAGTTGTTTCCCAAAGTAATAACAACAGAATGGGGCCTAGAATCATACACGACATGTCTCCTCCACAAGTATGGTTGGCCCAATAATACATCAGCTACATCAAGAGGAGAAACATCACACAATACCTCATCTGTGAATGGCTCGATACTGTACGGAAGGCGACACTGTTGGCGGATGCAAATATGTCTCCCTGGGTGAAGCCACCCGATGCTATACGACTGTGGGTGTGCTATAGTCGGTAGACCGAGCCACTTCACAACCTCTACTGAAATTTGGTTCCTTTAGCTTCCGCTATCGACAAGGAATTGCAGTGGAGAACCCTTCACCCACATTGGCGAATGGAAGAGGCGCTCCCCCTCCTCTGGATCCTTGGGATCCCCCCTCTAGATCTTGGTGGTGGAAAAAATCGTACTGGCATCCGCATCAATTATCTACTTCCCTTTTTCATTTCCTTTGTCTGGTTCTATTGGGAAACCAACTCCAAAAATAGAAGAAAAGAGATATCAATGCCTTAGAAATAAGCCACTTCGAGGGGGCAACCTCCAATACATTACATGAATGAACAATTCTTGGATGATAGAAATTACAAAACCTTATTTCTATATATAAGAGTCCATGGGGCCACAATGTAATCCTAGCCGACCTAAAAATAATAAATTAAGGGCACAATAATAACAATATGGGGGTTATAGGGGTACAATAATAACAATAAGGGGGTTACAATAACAACAATAAAGGACTATAATAGTAATAAAGGGACCTAAAATGACCCTCTCCTTCAAAAAAGTGTTGTCCTCGACGCTTGAGTAGCTCTGGGTGCTTTTGTATAAAATTCTCATCCTCCCATGTAGAATCTTGAGTGGGTAAGTTCTTCCACTTGATGAGATACTCTGAAATTGATCGATTCCGTAGTTGTCGAGTTCTTTTTTCCATGACTGCTTCAGGTTCCAATATGATTTTCCCTTCCCCATCAAGTTCTGGCAATACTGTTTGAACTGGAAGATTTTAACCTATAACCTTCTTTAAGCATGAAACATGGAAAACTGGATGTACTCGCGAAGAAGCAGGAAGCTCCAATTTGTATGCCATAGTACCAATCTTTTGCAGCACCTTGTAAGGACCATAGTACTTTGGTGATAATTTATTATCCTTCTTAGCTTGCTTGAGGGACATTTGTTTGTATGGTTGTAGCCGTAAAAATACCCAATCTCCTACATCAAAACTTCTCTCATTGCGATGTTGATCTGCCTATTGTTTCATTCGATTTTGTGCCAAATTCAGGTTATCCTTTAAGAGTTGGAGAAATTCTTGTTGATGCTCGATGTGATCTTCCACTGCTTGAACCTTCAAATTTTCTCTTAAATATGATGTGATGGATGGTGGATGATATCCATAAATTTCCATAAATGGGGTCATTTTTATTGCAATATGGAAGGAAGTGTTATACCACCATTCAGCGAGAGGTAACCACTTGACTCATTGTGTTTGTTTATCAGATAAAAAAAAACAAAGATATCCTTCCAAACATTTATTTACTATCTTATTTTGACCATCAGATTGAGGATGATAAGATGAGCTATGAGCTAATTGAGTACCCAAACAAGAAAATAACTCTGTCCAAAAATTTCCAGTAAAAATGGGATCTCTGTCTCTCACAATAACACTTGGGTTCCCATGTAGCTTTTGAATTGTGTCCATAAATGTAGTAGCAATTGTACTTGCTTTAAATGGACGATATAATGCACAAAAGTGTGCATACTTGGTAAGTCTATCAACTACCACCATGATGACACTCTTTCCTTCGGACTTAGGTAACCCTGTGATAAAGTCCATTGAAATCTCCTTCCAACGTTGACTTGTAATGGATAAAGGTTGTAGAAGACCTGGGGTCTTAATTGTCTCAACTTTATTCTGCTGGCAAACCAAACATCCTGCCACAAAGTTTTGAATATTAGATTTAAGGCCATCCCAAAAAAAATCTTTCTTCACCCTGTGGTAATTTTTTAAAAATCCCGAGTGTCCTCCTAAAGGAGAAGTGTGCAATTCCAAAAGAATATTTTGTTTTAGTTGGGAATTATTACAAAGATATAAGCGATATTTGTACCATAAGGAATAATTTTTCCAACTAAATGTATCATATTTACTAGGATCTTGCTGTAACTTTTGAATGAGTGTCCACACTTCTTCGTCCTTCTTCCATTCATCTCTTGCTTCGGTTATCGAATCTAGGTGGATAATAGAAATGGCACAAAGCAATGCTTCCACCTCTTCATTATTTCTTGATAGTGCATCTACAACAACATTTAGCTTCCCTTTTTTGTAGATTATTTCAAAGTCATAACCCAACATCTTTGTGACCCATTTTTGCTGCTCTTCTAAAGATAGTCTTTGTTCCAAAAAGTGTTTAAGACTATCATGATCAATTTTTACCTTGAAGTGTCTTCCCATTAGGTAATTTCACCATTTCTTTAGTGCATGCAGTATTGCTAACATTTCCTTATCATAAATAGGTTTCTGTAAATACTTTCCTTTGATTGGACGACTTTCAAAAGCAATGGGTCTTCCTTCTTGCATTAAAAAATCACCAATTACATTTCCTGAGGCGTTATATTCCACAATAAAGGTTTTTGTGAAGTCTGGCATAGCTAATACCAGTGCTAGGCGCATTGCCTCTTTAAGATGTTCAAAGGCCTTAGTTGCTTCAGGAGTCCATGAAAATGCATCTTTCTTCAATAATGTTGTTAGAGATGTTGTTATTCTCCCATAATTCTTAACAAACTTGCGATAATGCCCTTTTAACCCGAGAAATCCTTGCAACTGATTTATGGTTGTGGGGACTTTCCATTCCTTAATGACTTTAATTTTGTTATGGTCTACCTTAAAACCCTTGTGAGATACAATATGACCCAACTATTCCACCTCTTGTACTCCAAAAAAAAATTTGGAGGTTTTTGCACATAATTGTTTCTCCTTCAATAGTTTGAGCACCATGTCAACATGTTGAACATGATCATTCCAAGACATGTTGTAGATTAGTATATCATCAAAAAATACTAACACAAATTTTCTAAGGAAGGGTTTGAAAATGGAATTCATCAACCCTTGAAATGTAGAAGGTGCATTGGTAAGTCCAAAATGCATGACCAAAAATTCATAATGACCCTCATGAGTTCGAAATGCTGTTTTTGGAATATCTTCAGTCTTCATTCTAATTTGATGATATCCTGAACGAAGATCCAACTTGGTAAAATAAATTTCTCCATGTAATACATCCAATAATTCATCAATCACAGGAATGGGAAATCTTTAATGGTGAGCTTATTGAGCTCCCTATAATCTAGACGCATGTGCCATGATCCATCCTTATTGTGTACCAATACTATAGGAGCAGAGAAAGAACTTTGAATAGGTTTAATTATACCAACCTCTAACATTTCTGCAATCATACGTCAATTTCGCTCTTTTGGACTTAAGGATATCTATAAGGCCTGATCTTTGGAGGAACACTTCCGGGAATCAAATGAATAGCATGATCATAATCACGAATAGGTGGGAGCCCTTTGGGAGTTTCAAACACCTTAGAATGATTGTCCAAGACTTTTGGAGATCTACAGAAATAGATGATTTTGATGTTGGAACTTATAGTGAGCATAATTGTGCAATGACACCTCATTGTTATTTATTTAGAAGCTTTTCCATGACATTAGAGCTTATTATCCTTCCTGGCTTCCCCGCAATACCCCGTAATTCGACTTCCTTTCCTTTTGAAAAAAATTTCAAGAAAAGTTCTTGAAAATTAAAAACTACCGTCCCCAAAGATTGTAACCATTGTACTCCTAGTACAACATCGGCACCTCCTATAGGAATGGAAAGCATTGGACTATTCAATAGATATTCCCCCATGGTTAGCTTGAGATTATGGCATTTTCAGAGCAATTTATAGTTCCTCCATTTGCAACCATCACTTGACATTTTGGTGTTGGGTATAGGAAACAATTCAATTCCTTGGCTACCTTACAATGAATAAAATTATGGGTACTACCTGAATCAATCAACACTATTACCTTTTTCTTCTTGGTATGTCCTTCTATCTTGAGATTTTGAGGAGTGGTAATTCTTGCCAATGCATTACATGATATGGTTGGACTCATTTCTTCCTCTTCTTGGGTTGGTTTCTGGTGTATATCCTCTTCTTGCTCATTTTCTTCTTCCTCTTCACAATGTATGTAAAATAATTTCTTCTCAGCACACTTATGACCTTTAGTGTATTTTCTATCACAATTGTAGCAAATCCCTTTTTCTCTTTTTTCTTTCAATTGTTGTGGTGTCAAACTTGTAGGTTGTGGAAATCTAGGAGTAGCAACACTTCCCTCTTTATAGAAGTGAGTGGTAGGCTTCCTTGTTGCCATAATTTTACATTCAATTTTTCTTGCCAACCTGAATGCCTTCTCCAATGAATCAAGTTCCAAAACACGAACTTCATGTTGGATTTTATCCTTTAAAGTACCTATGAAGAGATCAATTTTGTGTTCCTCTGAAATATCAGTTACCCTTATATTCAATTTTTGGAAGTCCTCAATGTGCTCCGCCACTAAACGCTTTTGTTTGAGATTTATCAATTTGCTAAATATTTATCTTAGCTTCCATGATTTTCTTAAAACCATCCATTTCATTTTTTTTTGCTCTTTGAGAGAGAAAATTTTGGTGCACTTGCTCTTGTAATTTTGATAGATCATGTTGCAATTCTTCATCTTCATGAGTCATAGTAGAGTACTCTGAGGGATTAATGGTTGTTGAATTATTTTTAGGAGGAATTTTAGAACCCAATACTGATATCTATGCTCAATTGGCCTTTGGAATCACTTAAAACTGATTTTTCAAAAAAGACTTATGCAATTTGAAAAAAAATACACACCTTTTTCTTGATTTTGAGGAGCTCAATATTGAAACTGAATTATCTCTGTAATTTCGGATCTTCAATATCTGAAATTAGGCCCTGACGTAGCCCCTTGAATCTTATTTCAATTTCCATAGGTCTGACTTGATTTGGAGTCTTCAAGGAAAAGTTATTTCCAATATCCCACAATGACCTAATTATGGACTAGTTCAGTAGAGCGAACTTGTATGGCTTGCCACATGTCACTGTTTGCTCATTTGGCTCTGAAGTTTATAGATAGGTAACTAAAGTCCGTGTACTTCTAGTCACTTTTTATAGAATTCCAATCCGATGCTTAGAGAGAGAGTTATGAATATTTTCCCGCGATCACCTCTTTGAGATGAAATTCAGGAGCCTGAAAAAGACCTAACTTCCACAGATCATATCTCTGAAACTATTGCGAACCAAGATCTGAAATTTTGCGATGATGTTCCTTAGGATTGTAGTTTTGCGCTATAAAAATTTCAGCTTCTGAACCTTTGTGGAAAAAATTTATAGCAAACATTCCGCGATGACCTTTTTAAGTGAAATTTAGGAGGCTACAAAAAGTCCTAACTTCCACAGATCATAGCTATGAAACTATTGTGAACCAAGCTCTGAAATTTTGCGACAAAATTCCTCATGATTTACGTTTCGTACTCTCAAAATTCAAGCTTCTGAACCTTCGTAGAAAAATTTTTATAGAGAAAATTCTACAATGACCTGTTTGGAGCAGCGAAACCCTAGAATTCAAAGCTCTGATACCAAATGTTGGGAAACTAGCTCCAAAAATAGAAGAAAAGAGATTTAAACGCCTTATAAATAAGCCAATTCGAGGGGGAAACCTCCAATACATTACATGAATGAACAATTCTTGGATGATACAAATTACAAAACCTCCTTTCTATATATAGGAGTCCATGGGGCCACAATGTAATCCTAACCGACCTAACAATAATAATTTAAGGGAACAATAATAACAATATGGGGGCTACAGGGGTAGAATAATAATAATAAGGGGGTTACAATAACAACAATAAGGGACTATAATAGTAATATAGGGACCTAACAGGTTCTGACTCAGGATTAGAAAAAGCATTTGATTCGGGTGCCTTTAGTTCGGCCACCAATGACTGTTTGGCCTCACACTCGTTTGTGATATCAGTGGGACTGTTATGAAATTCACACCACTTCCCTGTGTCCTTCTTTAGATTTGTGGTGTTTTTATGAGTCATACCACTTTGGCCTTACCCCTTGTACTTCGGTTCACAGGAACCTTTCCTTGGATTCGGATTTGCAGATCCAAAGTCTCGCTTCTTCTGTTCAAATTTCTGTTTGATCTTGGCGGCATAGAAATATGTCGTGCCAAGCTATGTAATGTCAAGGAACTCCATTTCCTCTTGAATATTTTTGTGCAGACAGCTGTAGTACTTGAGCGCAAATGTCTCTCTGAATCTCTAATATCCAACTTTGTGTGCAGGGTATGGAACAAATTTCTCAGTTCATGCACATCTTGATCCCTTTGCTGCTGCAGCGTGGTCCATTGGATGTATTTGTCCTCATAGCTCCCCACTGGGTAATATTGTTCCTTGATGCCGTATCGGAACAAATTCCAAGTGGGTGTGGCTGAGAACAGAGAGGATTCCCCTTCGTCCTATTTCTCACAGTAGGTTTCCCAACAATCTTTGACATGGGGGCTGACATTGAGGAGTGCAAAAATAATATTTTCTCGGTCAGAGAAATCATGGACTAAGAAATACCCTTCCAAAAAATTTAACCATCTATCTACGGCTTCTACATCAAATTTTGCATGTACCTTGAAGGGAGTGGCGCCTCCAGAGTGGCTATTGGATGTCGATGCATCGTAGGTGGGCAGTCGTTGAAGGATCTGAGAAAAGTTATCCATCATCACGTTCCTTTGTTTCTCGAGGGCCTCCTCGAGCAATATTTTGATCGGATATCCTGCTCCCTCATCTTTATTTTCTTCCGCCATGGGAGGTCGTTAGGGTTTGCGAGGCTGATCTTGCAAGGGTTCAACCAAATTGAGCCCTAACTCCTTATACCCTGACCGCATTGGGGACATGCAAAGAAAATCATAGAAAGAGAAGACCTCTCTGATACCAGTGATCCAGATTTATGCAGGAATGTAATAAAATATAGAAATAGACATAAACACAAAGATGTAGCGGAAACAATACTTCATTTCATTAATACCAAAGAACTGAAATTTTCTTACAAACATAATGGAAATAAAAATAGCTAGGGTGCTGGTAGCATATCTCTGAGAAGATATGTGGTGGCTAAAGACCTTTGAATTGTGTTACAATGAGGCTCAAGGGCCTATTTATTATTTAGAAACAATGGAAAAACTGAAACGTCCAAAAACCTAACCCTACGAGATGAAGCACCAAAGCTGTGGGTCCCATTTGGGTAAATTGGTGTTTCAACTTCCTGGAGACATAACCTTGGCATTCGAGTTCCGTTTGACGCACTCAATATCTCGTTAGAAAGATCTATCTGAGGAGTAAAACTTTCGATGTGTTACTCCTTGGTTTCCCAGAAAACATCATTTAGGGCCTCAAAACGGATCTGGAAGTTCAGGACCCGAAAAACTACTAAGAATAGTAAGTTGTGCTACAACTTAAAAATTGAACGAAATGACGGTGGGGGTTCAAATGGAATAGGTGGGTGGCAACCAATATCCACCTAGATCATTAAGGCCCCAAAACGGCTCTGGGAGTGCAGGACCTGAAAACCTGCTAAAAATAGTAAGTGGTGCTGAATGTGAAAAGCTGCAAGAATTGATGTTGCAGGTCCAAATGGAATAGGTTGGTGGCCACCGATATCCACTTGGATCATTCCTCCCTCCTTAGGAAGCAATGGTCCCCATTGCGTTGAGATCCTCCATGAGATGAGGAAAATTCTATTGCACTGGGTATTATATTTGTAGAAGATGTCATGGACCTACGGGCGAACATGCTGGATGTGTTTAGTAATTTTGGTTTCTTTATCAACCTCAGACAATACATGTGTGGATTCTATATTTGTAGTTGCAGGAGGTATGGAAACATCAAGCAGCGGTGCGTCGGGGATCAGATAAATGGAGTGCTTGTCTTGACAGTGTAGAGGAACCTTTGTGAGTGAGGAGAAAATGTCCTCGTATTCCTCCATGAATTTGTCCATCTGCTGTAGTCATGTAGGGGAGCCCTGTTTCGAGGTTGTGGCCACAACATTCTTCTTTCCCTGTGAGCGAGTTGTAAGGAAAATAAATTTCCTAGTTTTGTAAACAATCTTACTGCGTTGTTTTGCAGTAGTCGAAGAGATGACAGGAGGCAATACTACCTCTGGTATCCTTTACAAGTTATTTCCCAAATTAATAACAACAACACGAGGCCTAGACTCATACAAAGCATGTCACCTCCACAAGTATGGTTGGCCCAATAATACATCAGCTACATCAAGAGGAGCAACATCACACAATACCTCATCCGTGAATGGCTTGATCCTGTATGGAGGGCGGCACTGTTGGCGGATGCAGATATCTCTCCCTTGGTGAAGCCACCCGATGGTATACCACCGCGGGTGTGCTATGGTTGGTAGGCCAAGCTGCTTCACAACCTTTGCTAAAATGATGTTCTTTTAGATTCCACTATTGACAAGGAATTGCAGTGGAGAACCCTTCACCCACATCTGCGAATGGAAGAGGCATTCCCCCTCCTCTGGATCCTCGGGATCCTCCCTCTAGATATTTGTGGTGGCAAAAATTGCACTGGGATCCAAATCAATGATATTCTTCCCTTTGTCATTGCCTTTGTTTGGTTCTAACTCAGGATTAGAAAAAGCGTCTGATTCGGGTGCCTTTAGTTCGGCCACCAATGACGGTTTGGCCTGACTCTCGTTTGTGCTATGATTGGGATTGTTATGAAATTCACGTCACTTCTCCATCTACTTCTTTGGATTTTTGGTGTCATTATGAGTCATACCACTTTGGCCTTGCCCGTTTTTCTCGGTTCAGGGGCAACTTTCCTTGGATTCGGATTTGCAGATCCAAAGTCTCGCTTCTTTTGTTTAAATTTCTGCTCAATCTTAGCATCATAGCGATATGCCATGCCAAGCGAAGTAATGTCAAGGAACTCCATTTCCTCCTGAATAAGTTTTTGCAAATAGCCGCGGTACTTGAGCACCAAATGTCTCTCTGAATATTTAATACCCAACTTTGTGCGTAGGGTATGGAACAAATTTGTTAGTTCATGCATATCTTGATCCCTTTGCTACCACAATTTGGTCCATTGAATGTATTTGTCCTCATAGCTCCCCACGGGGTAATATTGTTCCTTGATCCCATCTCGGAATAAATTCCAAGTGGGCGTGGCCGAGAACAGAGAGGATTCCCCTTCGTCCTCTTTCTCACAGTAGGTTTCCCACCAGTCTTTGACATGGGGGGTGGCTTTGAAGAGTGAAAAAATATATTTTCTCGGTCGGAGAAATCATTGACTGAGAAATACCCTTCCAGTAAATTTAACCATCTATCTACGGTGTCTGCATCTATCTGGCCTTCAAATATAGGAATGTCAAAGTTTACTTGTACCTTGAAGGGAGTGGCGCCTCCAGAGTGGCTGTTGGATTCAAATGCACCATAAGTGGGTAGTCATTGAAGGATTTGAGCAAAGTTATCCATCATCGCGTTCCTTTGTTTCTCCAGGGCCTACTCGAGAAATATTTTGATAGGATCTCCTGCTCCCTCATCTTTCTTTTCTTCTGCCATGGGAGGTTGTCAGGGTTTACGAGGCTGATCTTACAAGGATTCAACCAGATCGAGCCCTAACTCCTTATACCCTAACCGCGTTGAGGACAGGCAAATAAAAACAGAGAAAGAGAAGACCGCTTTGATACCACTAATACAGATTTATGCAGGAACGCAATAAAATATAGAAATAGACATAAACACAGAGATGCAGCGGAAACAATACTTCATTTCATTAATACCAAAGAACTTAAATTTTCTTACAGACATAATGGAAATAAAAATAGCTAGGGTGCTGGTAGCATATCTCTAAGAAGAGATGTGGTAGCTACAGAACTTTGAATTGTGTTACAATGAGGCTTGATGGCCTATTTATTATTGAGAAACAATGGAAAAACTGAAATGCCCAAAAAAATAACCCTAGGAGATGAAGCGCCAAAAGTGTGGGTCCCGTTTGGGTAAATTGGTGTTTCAACTTCCCGGGGACGTAACTTTGGCATCCGATCTCCGTTTGACGCACTCAATATCTCGTTATAAAAATCTATCTGAGGAGTAAAACTTTCAATGTGAACAACTTTATTTCTGGTTTTTCCAAAAAATGTCATTTACGGCCTCAAAACGGCTCCGGGAGTTCAGGACCTGAAAAATTACTAAAAATAGTAAGTTGTGCTGCAAATTAAAAACTGAACGTACTGATGGTGGGGGTTCAAATGGAATAGGTGGGTGGCCACCAATATCCACCTAGATCATTAAGGCCCCAAAACATCTCCGGGAGTGTAGGACCCAAAAACCTACTAAAAATAGTAACTGGTGCTGAAAGTGAAAAGCTGCAAGAATTGATGTTGCAGGTCCAAATGGAATAGGTGGGTGGCCACCGATATCCACCTGGATCATTCCTCCCTCCTTAGGAAGCAATGGTCCCCATTGCATTGAGATCCTCCATGCGATGAGGAAAATTCTGTTGATCTGGGTATTAGATTTGTGGAAGATGTCATGGACCTGCGGGCGGACATGCTGGATACGTTTAGTAATATTGGTTTCTTTATCAGCCTCAGACAATACATGTGTGGATTCTATATGTGTAGTTGCAGGAGGTATGGAAACATCAGGCGACAGTGTGTCGGGGGTCAGATCAATGGATTTCTTGTCCTGATAGTCTAGAGGAACCTCTGTGAGTGAGGAGAAAATGTCCTTGTATTCCTCCATGACTTTTTCCATCTGCTGCAGTCGTGCAGGGGAGCCCTGTTTCGAGGTTTTGGCCACAATATTATTCTTTCCCTGTGAGCGATTTGTAAGGAAAATAAATTTCCTGGTTTGGGAAACAATCTTACTACATTGTTTTGTAGTAGTGAAAGAGATGACAGGAGGCGGTACTACCTCCAGTATCTTGTAAAAGTTATTTCCCAAAGTAATAACAATAGCACGAGGCCTAGAATCATACACAACATGTTGCCTTCACAAGTATGGTTGGCCCAATAATACATCAGCTACATCAAGAGGATCAATATCACACAATACCTCATCCGTGAATGGCTTGATACTATACGGAAGGTGACACTATTGGCGGATGCAGATATGGCTCCCTGGGTGAATCCACCCGATGGTATATGGCTGTGGGTGTGATATGGTCGGTAGGATGAGCTGCTTCACAACCTCTACTGAAATGAGGTTCTTTTGGCTTTCGCTATCGACAAGGAATTGCAGTGGAGAACCCTTCACCCACCTCTGTGAATGGAAGAGGTGCTCCCCATCCTCTGGATCCTCAGGATCCTCCCTCTAGATCTTGGTGGTGGGAAAAATTGCATTGGGATCCACATCAATGATCTGCTTCCCTTTTTCATTGCCTTTGTCTGGTTCTGACTCAGGATTAGAAAAAGCGTCTGATTCGGGTGCCTTTAGTTCAGCTACCAATGACTGTTTGGCCCGACACTCGTTTTTTCTATGAGTGGGACTATTATGAAATTCAAGCCACTTCCCCATGTCCTTCTTTAGATTTTTCATGTTGTTATGAGTCGTACCTCTTTGGCCTTGCCCCTTGTTCTTCGGTTCGGGGGCACCTTTCCCTGGATTTGGATTTGTAGATCCAAAGTCTCGCTTCTTCTGTTTAAATTTTTGCTCAATCTTGGCAGCATAGCAATATGCCGTTCCAAGCGATGTAATGTCGAGGAACTCCATTTCCTCCTGAATATGTTTGTGTAGATAGCTGCGGTAATTGAGCACCAAATGTCTCTCTGAATCTTTAATACCCAACTTTGTGTGCAGGGTATGGAACAAATTTGTTAGTTCATGCACATCTTGATCCCTTTGCTGCCACGTCATGGTCCATTGGATGTATTTGTCCTCATAGCTTCCCACGGGGTAATATTGTTCCTTGATGTTGTCTCAAAATGAATTCCAAGTGGGTGTGGCCAAGAACAGAGAGGATTTCCCTTCATCTTCTTGCTCACAGTAGGTTTCCCACCAGTGTTTGACATGGGGGGCGACTTTAAAGAGTGCAAAAATAATCTTTTATCGATCGGAGAAATTATGGACTGAGAAATGCCCTTCTAGAAAATTTAACAATCTATCTACAATGTCTGCATCTATCTGCCCTTAAAATATAGGAATGTCAAAGTTTACTTGTACCTTGAAGGGAGTGGCACCTCCAGAGTGGATGTTGGATGCAAATGCAACGTAGGTGGGAAGTCATTGAAGGATCTGAGAAATGTTATCCATCATCGTGTTCCTTTGTTTCTTGAGGGCCTCCTCAAGCAATATTTTGATAAGATCTCTTGCTCCCTCATCTTTATTTTCTTCTGCCATGGGAGGTCGTCGGGGTTTGTGAGGCTGATCTTGCAAGGGTTCAACCACATCGATTCCTAACTCCTTATACCCTGCCTGGGTTGGGGACATGCAAAGAAAAACAGAGAAAGAGCAGATAGCTATGATAACGCTGATTCGGATTTATGTAGGAACGCAATAAAATACATAAATAGACATAAACACAGAGATGAAGCGGAAACAATACTTCATTTCATTAATACCAAAGAACTGAAATTTTCTTATAGACATAATGGAAATAAAAATAGCTAGGGTGTCGGTAGCATATCTCTGAGAAAAGATGTCGTGGCTACAGACCTCTGAACTATGTTACAATGAGGCTCGAGGGCCTATTTATTATTTAGAAACAATGGAAAAACTGAAATGTCCAAAAACCTAACCCTAGGAGATGAAGCGCTAAAACTGTGGGTCCCGTTTGGGTAAATTGTTGTTTCAACTTCCTGGGGACGTAACTTTGGCATCCGATCTCTGTTTGACGTGCTCAATATCTCGTTAGAAATATCTATCTAAGGAGTACAACTTTTATGTGAGAAACATTGATCAATGGACACATGTTGCTCTCAGGTTTCCCAAAAAATGTCGTTTAGGGCCTCAAAACGGCTCGAGAAGTTCAGGACATGAAAACTGCTAAAAATAGTAAGTTGTGCTGCAACTTAAAAACTAAAAAAACTGATGGTGGGGGTTCAAATGGAATAGGTGGGTGGCCACCAATATCCACCTGGATCATTAAGGCCCAAAAACGGCTCTGGGAGTGAAGGACATGAAAACCTACTAAAAATAGTAATTGGTGCTGAATGTGAAAAGTTGCAAGAATTGATGTTGCAGGTCCAAATGGAATAGGTGGGTGGCCACCAATATCCACCTGGATCATTCCTCCCTCCTTAGGAAGAAATGGTCCCCATTTCATTGAGATCCTCCATGAGATGAGGTAAATTCTGTTGAACTGGGTATTAGATTTGTTGAAGATGTCAGGGACCTACGGGCGGACATTCTGGATGCGTTTAGTAATTTTGGTTTCCTTATCAGCCTCAAACAGTACATGTGTGGATTCTATATGTGTAGTTTCAGGAGGTATGGAAACATCAGGTGGCAGTGTTTCGGGGTTCAGATCAATGGAGTGCTTGTCTTGACAGTGTAGAGGAACCTCTGTGAGTGAGGAAAAAATGTCCTCGTATTCCTCCATGACTTTTTCCATCTACTGCAGCTGTGGAGGGGAGCCCTGTTTCGAGGCTGTGGCCACAACATTATTCTGTCCCTATGATCGATTTGTAAGGAAAATAAATTTCCTGGTTTGGGAAACAATCTTACTGTGTTGTCTTGCGGTAGTCAAGGAGATGAGAGGAGGCGGTACTACCTCCGGTATCCTGTACAAGTTATTTCCCAAAGTAATAACAACAGCACGAGGCCTAGACTCATACACAGCATGTCACCTCCACAAGTATGGTTGTCCCAATAATACATCAACTACATGAAGAGGAGCAACATCACACAATACCTCATCCGTGAATGGCTTGATACTGTACGGAAGGCAGCACTGTTGGCGGATGCAGATATCTCTCCCTAGGTGAAGCCACCTGATGGTATGCAGCTGCGGGTGTGCTATGGTTAGTAAACCAAGATGCTTCACAACCTTTGCTGAAATGAGGTTGTTTTGGCTTTCGCTATCGACAAGGAATTGAAGTGGAGAACCCTTTACCCACATCTGCGAATGGAAGAGGTGCTCCCCCTACTCTGGATCCTTGAGATCCTCCCTCTGAATCTTCGTGGTGGCAACAATCACACTGGGATCCTCATCAGTGATCTGATTCCCTTTTTCATTTCCTTTGTCTGGTTCTCACTCAGGATTAGAAAAAGCGTCCGATTCGGGTGCCTTTAGTTCGGCCACCAATGACTGTTTGGCCCAACACTCGTTTGTGCTATGAGTGGGACTGTTATGAAATTCACACCACTTCCCCGTGTCCTTATTTGGATTTGTGGTGTTGTTATGAGTCATACTGCTTTGGCCTTGCCCCTTTTTCTTCAGTTTTGGGCCACCTTTCCCTGGATTCGGATTTGCAGATCCAAATTCTCGCTTCTTCTGTTTAAATTTCTACTCGATCTTGGCGGCATAGCGATATGCCGTGCCAAGCGATGTAATGTCGAGGAACTCCATTTCCTCCTGAATATGTTTGTGTAGACAACCGTGGTACTTGAGCAATAAATGTCTCTCTGAATATTTAATACCCAACTTTGTGCACAGGGTATGGAACAAATTTTTCAGTTCGTGCACATCTTGATCCCTTTGTTGCCACAACGTGGTGCATTGGATGTATTTGTCCTCATAGCTCCCCACGATGCAATATTGTTCCTTGATGCCATCTCAGAATGAATTTCAAGTGGGTGTGGCAGAGAACAGAGAGGATTCCCCTTCGTCCTCTTGCTCATAGTAGGTTTCCCACTAGTCTTTGACATGGGGGGCGGCTTTGAGGAGTGCAAAAATAATATTTTCTCGGTCGAAGAAATGATCGACTGAGAAATACCCTTCCAAAAAATTTAACCATCTATCTACGACGTCTTCATCTATTTGGCCTTCAAATATAGGAATGTCAAATTTTACCTGCACCTTGAAGGGAGTGGCACCTCCAGAGTGGTTGTTGGATGCAGATGCATCGTAGGTGGGTAGTCGTTGAAGGATCTTAGCAAAGTTATCTATTGTCGCATTCCTTTTTTTATCGAGGGCCTCCTCGAGCAATATTTTGATAGGTTCTCCTGCTCCCTCATCTTTCTTTTCTTCCGCCATGGGAGGTCATCGAGGTTTGCGAGGATGATCTTGCAAGGGTTCAACTAGATCGAGCCCTAACTCCTTATACCCTGACCGCGTTGGGGACATGCAAAGAAAAATAGAGAAAGAGCAGACCGCTCTGATACCACTGATCTGGATTTATGGAGGAATGCAATAAAATATAAAAATATACATAAAAAAAGAGATGCAGCGGAAACAATACTTCATTTCATTAATACCAAAGAACTGAAATTTTCTTACAGACATAATGGAAATAAATATAGCTAGGGTGCTGGTAGCATATCTCTAAGAAGAGATGTGGTGGCTATAGACCTATAAACTATGTTACAATGAGGCTTGAGGGCCTATTTATTATTAATAAAAAATGGAAAAACTGAAACGTCCAAAAACATAACCGTAGGAGATGAAGCACCAAAACTGTGGGTCCCGTTTGGGTAAATTAGTGTTTCAACTTCTTGGGGACGTAAATTTGGCATCCGATCTCCATTTGATGCACTCAATATCTCGTTAGAAATATCTATCTGAGGAGTACAACTTTTAATATGAGCACATAGTTCCATGGACGCATGTTGCTCCCAGTTTTCCCAAAAAACATCGTTTAGGGCCTCAAAACGGCTCCGGAAGTTCAGGACCCGAAAAACCGCTAAAAATAGTAAGTTGTGCCACAACTTAAAAACTGAACGAACTAATGGTGGGGGTTCAAATGGAATAGGCGGGTGGACACCAATATCCACCTGGATCATTAAGGCCCAAAAACGGCTTTTGGAGTGCAGGACCCGAAAACCTATTAAAAATAGTAAGTGGTGCTGAATGTGAAAAGCTGCAAGAATTGATGGTGCGAGTCCAAATGGAATAGGTGGGTGGCCACCGATATCCACCAGGAACATCTTTTGTCAACATTAATCCTTCATTGAACCTCAATTCACCCAAATTCTAATCCACTCCTTCATTTTCCATTGCATCTAATTCTTGGTTGTTTTCCCCGAGCACATGATATACATAAATGGAAGAGAATCAAATACTATATGATGAATAAGGAGTTTAAAATCGCCAACAACAATCAAAGAAGAAAAATGATGTTCTTTTGTCAACATTAATCCTTGAAGTAATGCATATGCTTCCACTTTATTGCTTCAGATTGATCTTATTCCCCATACATAAGACAATTCTATTTTTCCTTTGGGACAAAGGATAACCCCTTCTACTACATTATGTTTGCTAGTTTGTGACAATTTCTTCTCATACTAGGTATAAAACACCTCACCATTTTTTTTAAATGGTGGGAAAACTTATCACAACTCAATGGCCAAACCAAAAACAAGGACAACCATCACTGGTTGTTACCTGCTAATGTAGGTTGACTCATCACTATTATTCAAGGAAAACCATGCCACATGTAATTACCCGTTAGTGGTCCATAATGGGACAAACTTTTACTCTTGCGAGATGCCTCTAGGTCATGGGCCATTTAATTGTTTCCTTATGTTTGAACAATATTATTACGATGTGCAACTAGCTCATTCCAAACCCGATAAGAGGAGTACGAGGCACAAGTATATAACTAGTCCTTGAATATTTATGTGAATATTTTATTTCATTTCTTCTATCTTTGAAGGCTATTGACAAATTTTAAGCAAACATGGCTTCCTGAACAGTGAAGAAGCATGCACGAACATCAACCCTCAAAATGGAAATGATGAAAACCTCAAACAAGACCCTTAAGAGTGTCAAGAAGGCCTTGTTGATGAAGCCCGAGCCTAAAGTTGTTGAAAATGTCGAGAGACTAAGGAGGACATCAGAGTTTTTGAAGTTCCAGTAAATAAATGGAAAATAAAAAAAAATAGGAAGTTAAAAAAGCGGTGCCAAAAATATCTTCACTCCTGAGAATCCAACCCCTCTGAGTGAATCTGGGCCCAACAAAGGTATAGTTTCAGGGTCTATCTTATAAACAACTCAATTTGTTTGGTAGGGTTTAAATTTGTACGTATGCAATGATTAGGATATTTTTATTAGAATACTTTGAGGTTTAATATTTTTTCACCATGCTATTAATTGATTTGTGTTTTATTAAGCAAATGTATCATCTTCTTGTGTTTTAGATTTCCGTATATATAGAAAAATGATTAGCAACACTCTTGGTTTATAGGGTTACACATTTTTTGTGCTATTTTGATATTGTGCCAAAGTTTGTGCAGATTATATCTATCATGCACCAGGGTTCTTACATTGTCTTCTTGCAACCTGTATTGACCACCCTCTCGAATCCTCTAGCCAAAACCACAACTAGGATATGGGCATATATTTTTTATGAGAGTGATCATCAAACTCAACAATATATCATAGGTTTTTCATTACTAAAACTGAAAGGAATTTTTTAGTTAATCCAGGTACATGTAAAACAACATTGAGCTCAAATATATCACCCAATGGCATTTGGAGTGAGATAGATCCCATTCTTTCTGTTTCATATTTGAAATCGTCATCAAACATAAAATTGTATGCTTGCCTCATACTCCAAAAGTTTGCCAAAGGCCATATGTTTGGATGCTCCATTATCCATGTACCATATGACACCATACATTGTGTTGGATGAAAGAGATGAGATAATGGAGAAGTATGTCACAAGCTTGAATGAAATCTCATCCACTCTAACAAATATTGTTTCCGTTGTTATTGCTCGCCCTTCCTCTTCTTTTGAGGACAATAATAAGAATATTTGTCAAACTCTTGACACATGAAACAATTGATATGGCCCAAGAATTTCTTACCATTGATTAGACGAATCTGAATTATCTTTCTCTTCCGCTGACATATACTAGGTCCCCTATTTTTTTTGGCATTCAATATATTTTGTAGTGAGGGTTAGAATTTTTCTCTTTCGTCTCTATACTTTCAACTCACTCTAGTTTGTATCTTCTTCTATAAAATCATCCCATAACTTCTCAAGATTCAAAAGTGGAAAGATTTCTCGGGCATAGGCACCCTAGAAAAAATGTTTCCATGAAGATGAAAGGCCATTCAAGGCTGTGTACCGAGTATTCATGCTTGAGCTCTTTTCAAGTTGTTGCACATTCATCATAGAGTTTATTAATTTTTATCAAAGAAGTGGCTGTAGTATCTATTTTGTTAATTTGTGTGGCTCTAAGCTTTATCCGTAGAAGCATATTTCAATTGATATTATCACCTCGATATATAGTGAAGATAGCATCAAACATCCTGTTATTGATGGTTTTACTGATAATGTGTGGGATCCTTCACGGAGTCTGGGATGACTTGATTTGTTTTGGCTATATTTGTTTTATTTTTTTGTCAAATTTATAGATTGGTAGGTCATTCAACTTTGGTATTTACAAATGCCAAAGATCATTCTCCTCCAACAACATCTATATTTTCACTTTCATGGTATGAAATTGGAGGGACCTTATAATCTGTCTTTGTATCTGAGATTGAATGTAGTCAAAATATTACTCTTGGCTTACACTGTTAGAAAAAATAGATCAATTACCTAAAGACAAACTATAATATGTCCATAGTGCTTTTCTCAAGCATGAATCTAGGGCATCCCACTATCTAAAGCTTCCGACAACTTCCTATCCCAAGTAGAAGTCTGCAGTTATTGGAAGGTTTCAACAAAAATTATCTTTAGCTATGAGAATTCCATTGGATTAGAACATATCTCACAAAATTTTTCCCTGAGACTATCATTCACTTCTCTTGTCATTATGTGGTCAGTCACTTCTCTTTTCATTGTGTGGGTCACTCCTTTTAGCCCCAAGTACATCACAATACTCCAGGTTCAAGGTGTAGGATAAAGAATATAGACAAGTGGCATTTGTTCCATATTTTTATGATTACGTCCCTTGGGGTGCCAGACAAAAGAGGGTGCCACTCAAGAAAATGTTGAATTCTTTCCAACAAAATGTTGACACCCTCCAAAATGTCACATCAATATCCCAAAGTAATAAAAAATCAACAAGTGGTTCCATTATGGAGAGAAAATATCGACTTGATCACATCAAGACTCATGAAGAATGGTAATTCTAATCCAAATTGTCTTTTGAAGTTTTCCACTAAATAATGAACCATGGAAGATAATGGTTTCCTCATTTCTACTAATTGTTTAAACATGATATAGTTAGATTCAAATCTGGTTTCTCCAACCTTTAGTGTTGAATATCAACAAATTTTCGGTATACTGCTTCAACATGTTGGTGGGTAGCAATAAAAAATCAAATTTTTATTCCATTTTCACATACAATTTTCATCCCTTTAACTTCAACAAAAATATCTTTCATAGGAAAATTTAACCTATGAACCAAACAGGGTCAAAAAAATATGGTATGTTACATTGTGTGAGCATTTTATTTGATCACGTGCATTACATTTGAAGGATCAGTGATCTTAATTGCTTATTATTTTTTTTGCACCCCAATCAATTTCCTTCTCCTCCCTCGAAGCTATTATAGCCCTCAAGAAGTATGGACTCGTAGGAGATAAAGTGTTTACCAAGGGCTTATTGGTCATATTGTTCTATCCATCAGAAATATAATGGACAAGCCATTACAACTCCAACAAGTACCAATCAGTTCTAGAATTCTCTGTAGTCAATCTCTACTTTAGAAAGAGTAGTGTATATCTTCTCGAAGTTTGGTCCCTTGTACCTCCTAGGTGCTTCTGCATTGACCACCTTAAGCATGTCTTGAAAACATAGTGACCACACTATATTGAATGGTATCCCACATTAAAATTTAAATCCATTACAACTCCAATAAGAACGAACTGGTCTTAAAATTATCTCTACAGTGAATCTCTCCTTTCATCAAATAGTAGTGAATACTTTCTCAAATTTTGGCCCCTTGTAACCCCTATTTTCTTAACCACCTTCAGCATGTCTTGCCAATATTTTGACCACATTACATTGAAAGGTGTTCTAGATGCAAATATGGCCTTGGAAACTCCGTTGTCTGTCTCATCCTTTCACCAATATAAGATTTTTTTTCTGAGGGTCCACTATTAAGTCACTTGCAGGGCTCTTCAACCGTTAAGGGAACTTGGTATCCATGTTTTGGGATTGCTTGCTTACTTGGGGAACTTGGACAACTAGGCTTCATCATGTTCCCTTTGAAATTAATTTCTTTTTGGGAGACAACTTCATAAAACTAAACTCATTCAAAGGAAATTTAAAGAAAATGGATTTTAGCTCTAGTGTAGGACACACTATAAGCAAAATTATTTGCTGCAATTCTGCAAGAATCTTCCACCAAAGGCTTCTTTTCCTTCTTCCCTAGCTTTGTCGCATACTTCTATAGAGGGAAATCAACATGAGATTTCTATTTATTTCCTTCAAAATCCCTTCTCCTTACAACACTTCTACCACCATGAACATCAAAGCTAGCTGTTAAACATGAGGCCATTGCAAAAAAAATAATAAAAGTAAGAAGAATAGGAAATATATGAAGAAGAAAGGAATTTTTTGGCCAAAAGAGGAACATTTCGACAAATCTTGCACTCCAAACCAACCAAATGAAGTGCTTCCATGCCAAATACACTCTTCAAATCCATGCTGCTACACTCTAGTTGTGTTGTTGCTCTTGAAACCTTACTATCACTATCCTACTACACCAAATTCCTGATGTTATGCTAAGACTATGCTACTGCTCTTAAAACACTATTATTGTTATATTTCTCTCCAGATGCCCGTTACTATTAGTGCTCTCAACCTTTGAAAACTTTGCAAACAAAAATTTCAAAATGTTTTCTTGGGGCTTGAATTAGGTTTTCTAGGGTTTATGTTTTCTTCCATTGGCTATGGAACCCTCTGCCATCCCCTTTCTCACCAACTACCCTTCCTATATCTGCACTACCTTCTGTATTTTTTTGGAAATTTTTTACTAAGGGAGGATCTATTTACTGGAAACTTTTTAATAAGTGAGGATATATTTCCTTTGCTTCGAAGTAGTTTTAGACAAAAATCACAGAACCAACAATTCCAAAGCTATTCATCAAATCAACAATTCCAGTGCAGACTGGGTGTGGAAGCAACACCCTCCTTGGTGATCCCACTAACTGGTTTTTATCAATACATCACTGATTAAAAAACAAAAGATGTTCTCATTAACACTATAGGATTGAATGGACCCACAGGTGGCACTGGTTCATTCATATATAATCTAAACTATAAAATTCATCAATAAAATATTGTACATCTTCTCGGAAGGTACACTATATTTTACTAACGATGAAGACTACTGACCATAAAAGAAAAGTGCAGGTTAACCTTGCTACTCCACATGATTATGATTTATATCCAATGTTGACTACAATACACAAAAGTGTACTCTGTTTCTTAATATGACAAAACAACTAGAAAATGAACAAATAGAAGATAACAACATTGTTGTGAACATGAAAAATGGTTTTAGTAAAACCCAAGTCATTAATTACGATCTTGATAACATGACTTGGGGTGATTAAAGAAACTTAAAACTAAAGTGCACTCCATTTCATTGCCACTAACCTTCTCCCCTGTAACAGTTCCCTATGTGTTTTGTTTGACTGGTGACATGGGAACAAGGTATTACTAAGATTAAATATTTGTTTTTGGCTCTTAAAGCTGCCCTCTGCTTTGCATTCATGCTCCTACTCATTTTATTAGCTACCATCTCAGTACATCTATCCACTCCCTAAGTAGTTAACTTTTTCGTTGTTACACTTCCAATGTGTATCATATAAATTGGTGCATGCGGCATATACACTACATTATAGCATCTATATGAAAATGGGAAGAATTTAAGGCAGAAAATACTTGAAAAAGTCTTTCCCTAGGGAGTATCGTGGGTAAAAATATGAAAAAAGCAACATAGTTACAGGAAAAGAATATTCATGAACCAAAAGAACTACTTGGAGATAGAAAATCTACACTTAAACTAAAGAGGGAAGCCCTTTCCTTACACCATATGTAGCATGGATCTGAGCGCAAATGTCGTAGACCCACATCAAGCTGATTTGTAACTAACGTAACATATATGTGGGTTTGGTGATAGTGGCAGGTTTCTCATTTTTAAGAGCCATGAAATTAATTATGAAGGATTCAGTTTTGAGACCATGCAGTCTTCTAAACAATTCTAGTAAGAAATAAATAGTGGATCATAAATTGCAAATAACCACACTCCACAACCAAAAGAGAAAGATGCATATACCACATGAAAACCACAACTACCAATATAAGAAGTTAGATATAGTTCTTCTGATGTCCCATCCAATTTGTGAAGACATATTTTGGATGGAAATATCATTGATTTATGTAGCCTGTTATAATCCTTTCATCTTGCCTCGGAAGAACACCATAATAGAGTTCTAACGAATTAGCCTTACACCAAAATTAGATAGAGACAATTTGCATTGACAACTTTGGATGAAAATTCGATTAAATTCTGTTATTTCCTTTTCCTAAAATATTCTAACATAACACCAACAGAGTTTGTAAGGAACTATTATTACACCAACATAAAAAAATGTGAACTATGGAACATCAACATATATAAGTTGTATGTATTTCTTGAGTTGTTCCCTATGATTCTTGAGTATTGAAGAATTATTGTAATGGAATCATCTTCAAGGAATCCTTCTTCATCCTCTTAATAACCTGAACAGAAGCTAAAGCTTCGACAATTGTGGTTATGATAGGAATTTTATATGCTAATGCCATTCGTCTCAACTTCCGCCCATCTATTTGATCTAGTGCATCTCTTGAATTTGCAATCACCAGTAACTGAAACTGACCATTTGAAATCATTTCATCTGTATGTGGGCACTCTTCATGGAGTTTCAAAACTCTTTCCATTGGAATTCCTTCCATTTTCAACAAAATAGTTGTGCCAGTTGTTGCAACAATTGTAAAACCAAGTTCAATGAATTTGTTTGCAATTTCTGGGAGGCTTGTTTTGGTGAAATAACTTAAACTTAAAAACACCCTGCCTACAAGAGGAAATTTTTTCTTTTCTGCAATTTGTGCCTTGGAAAATGCCATAGGAAATTTAAATTATATGCCCATCACTTCTCTAGTACTTCATATTTCAGGACCAAAAACCACATCACAACCTTGATATTTTTCAAATGGAAGGACTGATTCCTTGAAAGATACA
This sequence comes from Pinus albicaulis, assembly GCA_034641835.2. Taxonomy (NCBI): domain Eukaryota; kingdom Viridiplantae; phylum Streptophyta; class Pinopsida; order Pinales; family Pinaceae; genus Pinus; species Pinus albicaulis. The sequence continues at coordinate 273,398,874 of CM076576.1, forward strand.
TGACTTGGAATAACTTCCTGTATAAAACCAAAGTCTCAAAGATATTTTCCTGACATAAGAAGCACGACATACTTTGCTAAAGGGTGGCCAATTGCCTTTGAGACAAAAGGTATTGTTCGTGATGCTCTAGGATTTGCTTCAGGAAGGTAAACTTCACCAACAAGTGTGATTGCATATTGGCAATTCATCAGTCCACAGACACCAAGCATCTTTTCCAATTTAGATGTACATGATCTAATGATTGACAAGCATACATGTGACACTGTTTTCGTAGGAATAGAACAAGTTGAATCACCATAATTCACACCTGCTTTCTCAATGTGCTCCATGATACCACCAATGACCACATTACCTTTATAATATGTCAAAGAATATACATCAATATCACAAGCATCTGCAAGGTACTTATCAACGAGTACTGGCCTTTATGGGTCCACTTCTACTGTAGTTTCTAAGTAATGCTTCAATTTTTCATCACTGTATACAATTTCCATTGCACGACCACCTAAGACATTAGAGGGCCTGACAAGAACATGATAGCCAACCTTTCTTGCTATGGCCAATGCATCCTCATCACTCTTAGAAATACCACCTTGAGGCTGCTTGAATTTTAGCTCATCCAACATTGCATTGAACTTATCCCTATTTTCAGCAGCATCTATTGAAGTGGGATAGGTCCCCGAAATTCGCAAAAGACCTTCCCCACTTGCACCCATGGGCTTAAACTCATCGAGGTATTATTCTATGGGTAGAGCTAGATTCAAAGGTGTTTGCCCTCCAAACTGTACAATTATACCATCGGGCCTCTCTTTATCAATGACATTCAAAACATCCTCTATTGTAAGAAGCTCAAAGTACAATCTATCACTAGTATCATAATCTGTATAGACAGTCTTAGGGTTTTAATTCATCTTGATGGCTTCATATCCTACATCTTGCAAAGTGCAAGCAACATTAGAAGAATTCCATAGGGGTCAATAATTAGCCATTTAGATAGAGGAAAATACTCTAGCGAATAATGTAGATGGGTTCAACCACAAAACCAATCGAGGTTTATCCCTTAGGTGATCTGAATACCCTCCTATTCTAGGGCTGAAATAATATCAAGCAAAGGTTGGTCTTGTGTCTCAAATAATCCAAAGAATATCCGTTAGGGTTGAGACTCAAATAGCCACAATGCTTAAGTGAATAGTGCCAACGAATGTCCAAAAGAATTCGTAGTCATTAGTCCTCAAATGTGCATGTAGTAGACCTTGGAACAATGTGTAATCGACCTCAGGTTAGCTTGATAAAGGGTCAAAATTCAACCTCTGAGGTTGCCTTAGATGACATAGATGCAAGCCTAAAAAAACACATAAATTTACCTTAGAATTAACATGAATTCATCCTCTTCTCCTCCAAATATCCATGCACAAAAAAACATAAAAATGAAACCTAAAATCACAAGAAGATTGGCCTCTTTCTTCTATTTTGCGCTTTGCTCCAGGCTTCAAAAATTTAGAGAAAAAAAACTACTTGTCAATTCTCTCTTTTGGAGAGCAGGCACGTTTCTTTTGATAGTGGCCGTGGATTATTTTTTGATATTATTGAGTACAAATGTGCCTCTAAAAATCATAATCAGTGTGCCTTGATAATGTATGATATGGATGAGATTTCCTTAGAGAATATGATATGGATCTAGGTGATCGAAAAATTGGATCCTTGTAGATGGCATGTGTATGCCAGTCGCCACTAGCAACCTGAGTATGCATCTTACGTTGCAACCTAGAAACCTAGAAGCTGAACTTTATCAATTTATAATATTTATAACCATATAATAAGACTTGAAATGTAATATTTTAACTTTATCAACTTGAAAAAACTTATAATATGACAGTCTTCTCTACATGGACTACATGCTAGATGTCACCATACACTACTAGAGGGTTGGAAGGGCAAGTTTTTCATTCACAGTTTTGTGTATACCATTTTTTTTCTTGTTCACTTTATTCTCTTTGTATTTTGATCTAATGTTAACGTTTAAGTGTTGTACTTAATATATATGCAAACTCTCTTTAGCATGCCCCTTTTGAGAAGATTTTTTTTATAAGCCAATCATGCGCTGATTTGGAAATTGGAACTGATAATATGCTTCCCTATCTTTCTTGTAAATATTAGTTAGGCATCAACCATAGGATAGTTGTTTCTTGCTATCAAAAAGGTATTAAGTTTGAAGGCACAAATTTGAACTGAAAACACCCTTAATTGTAAGGATTTATGACTTTAATGGGTAACTTATGCCTTATTATTAAGGTGTTTCAAATTATGATCGAAATTATGATTATGGGTTTAGTTAATTGTATGGTTGTCTCATAGTGGTTTTTGCTCAGACAACATGTATTCATTCTTTCCAAAAACTAGGAACAAGATTTTGAATGCTTCATAGTTTAGAGTATGAATATTATACTTGATTGTTTTAGTTAACTGGTTCTTGTCACACGGTGATGTTTGCTCAGACACCATTTATTCATTCATTCCAAATAGGAATGGGATTTTGAATGCATATTAGTGTTAGCTCACCTTGTTGAGCCATTACATGATCCTGAATTCTTGGTTAATTGGATATGTTAATTTTATTTTCAATTGGTGTTGTTGGGGAGGTTAATCAGGATGGCTAGAAAATTTGTTTGAAATGAATCTACTGTGAAGAGTAATGGGCGATAGTGTTGTTGGACACCTTAATCCCCATAAAAAATTTTGGTAGAATAATCATCACTAGAGAAGCCAATATTACTAGAGGTTTGTTCTATCACTGTCATGCTGATAAAGGTTTTGGCTTATATTTTTGTAGCTTTTAGTGGGTAGTATTTTTGTTTTTGGGATATCAATCTACCATTTGCTGAAATAAGCCGTTCTAGAATTTTCTACCTCCATGCAAACAAATCTTAGTTATGCATTCCTAGTAATCCATATTCTTATGTTTGTAAATACGTCTTTCTTGTTGCCACGGTGGAAATATTTTCTTCTGTATTTACGTTAGTTCATGACATGGGTTTTTATATGTAGGGTTTTCCGCTTCCATGAAGTTTTAGTCTTTCATTTGCAGAAATTGAAGTCCCAGTATTCTGCTATTTGTGTAAATAGGTAGTTATAGATTTTTCTACCTCCCAGTAATATTTCAATTTCTTCTTATGTATTCACAATAGGAATTTTTTCTTGTCTCATCGGTTATTGTATCATATGCATATATTAATAGAAGACTGAGATTTAGTGAAGGTTTTCAGTTATAATGGTTGTTAAATTGTACGATTTAAATTGGCAATGGAAACTAAATTTTATTTTCGTAAAAATGTTTTTAGTCTTCTTTATCTTTGTAAATGTGTTGCTCTTGTTTCACAATAGGAGCAGTTTCTTTTAATATTTGTCTAATTCGTTTGAGCAAGGGCATCCATGGTTTTTTGAAATTCCCCATTTCTAATGCTTATGCATTTTTGGACCTTACAAATATAATTGGAGACATATATGGAGCTGGATTTAAAGAGTTTATGGTGCCAAGATAGATTTATTAAGCTGTGATGTAATCATCAGTCTCTATGCATCCATGGTTTTGTGAAATTCCCCATTTCTAGCGCTTATGCATCTCTGGACCTTACAAATATAATTGGAGATATATATGGAGCTGGAGTTAAAGAGTTTATGGTGCCAAGGTAGATTTATTAAGCTGTGATGTAATCATCAGCCTCTATCTTTTAAATTTATGTGCCAGGGCTTATGCGATTGTCACCAAGTATTTTTTTTGTAAGCTTGTAATTATAGCATTAAGTCCATGCTTGGACAAGGAAAATACTCATAATTCTTTTACATTGTGATCTCCTTCTTTCATATGCCTATAAACTGGTATTGTTTACTATCACTCTTAAATTGGGGCTACATATGATTTCATAGTTCAATACATTTTTGTAGGTTTAAACTCTACATAAATTACCAAGAACAAAACAAAATTTGCATCAGCACATGCTTCAACTACACTTATATTCCTCCTCTATTGGTGGCTAATTGAGATCCGATCCAACCACTGTCCATTTTGTCTCAAATTATCATGACTATAGTCATTAATTTTTGTGTTCAGAAGTTGGAATTGCTCATGCAGCCCCACTAATTAACTGCAAAGAGCCTTAGATTCATTTTGTTGCATGGCCAAATTGGCTTTCAAAGCCTGAACCGCCTCCAATACTTGTACAATTGTCATCATTTGCTCTTTGAGCTTCAAATTAATCACTATAAAGTATACTCGGAGTACATCCAATTTCTTCATTAGCATATTTACCTTCTTATTGCAGTTGCAATTAAAGTGCCATGCACAGCTATATGTGCTTTCTGTTCCAGCTTGGCCTCCCCACAATGTATTCAGTTTTTTCATTATCGTGCCACACCAAATCACTTACCCTTTGTTTACTCCATGACCAATGGATACAATTAATTTCTCCCCAAACCAACATGAAAATCTCAGTGATGCTCAATCTAGGGACACAAAATCCCTCCAAATTGACTTCTGGTTTTGCATTTATTTGCAAAATTCTTGCACAATTGAGTCATAACAGTCTGCAAACTAGAGAATATATTTGCACCAATAATTATCAAGCACAGGGGAATACATTCCTAGGCTCACTTGTGGCAAATTTCTTTCCAGGATGTTTCTTACAAGGCTGAGCCCCCAGTCACTGTTGCGAATTAGCTCTCCACAGATTACCAACAGAGTAGTAGTTAGGAACTGGTCGACCTCCAACCAAAGCCTGTTGCACTTAGACATTTTTCCAGTTGCTAGCTCATGATGGGAGGCTGAATTAACATTTAATTTGGGGATTTAATTTAATTTATTGAAAGTTTTATAATTTACAATCTATAAAGGTTTCAAGATATAGTTTTTAAAATTCTAATTTAAAGGGTGCTAGCTCAATGGAAGAGCACCTGCTTTACAATCAGGAGGTTGGTGGTTCGATTCCATTGTGCCCTGATATTCATATGGAATGGCAACGATCAATATTTGGTGACGGAGGCTCTTTTGACCATCACCAATGAGCTTATGGTGATATTATTTGACCCTCACCAAAATATGAAATGGTGACGACCAACGAATGCCACCATTTATACGCATCAATAGTGATGACTATGAAAGGTCACTCACCATAAATCATTGTTGTTGATATGAAATGGTGAGGGTCATTGTTTATCATTATAGTCATTATTTGTGAAAGATATTGATGTCACCAATGATCTTATCATGACGCTTTTTGACCCTCACCAAATATGAAATGGCCACGGTGAACAAACGTCGCCATATATATGCACCAATAGTGACGGCCATGAAAGGTCCATCACAAAAAATCATTGTTGTTCATATGAAATGGTGATGGTAATTATCTGTCAATATAATCAATATTCATGATGGACCTTGAATATCACCGCAACACATACTTTCGGCGACGCCATATTTGGTGACGTTTAGTTTTTGGTGACGGAGGCTATTGTTCGTCACCATCGCTCATATGAAATCGTGATGGTCATTATCCATCATTATAAATCATTATTGGTGATGGACCTTGAATGTCACCACAAAACCTATACTTTCGGCGACACCACCTTTGGTGACATTAATTTTTTGGTTACGAAGGCTCTTTTGACCCTCACCAATGAGCTTATGGTGACATTTTTCGCCCCTCACCAATGTCCTTTTTTCTTGTAGTGTTGGTTTATCATGACTATGTGCATGAATCTTTTGGTTTGACAGATGTGACCATACCTAAGTCTATTTCTTGATCCTGCTTCATGGATGGCTGCATCCATTCCTCGGATCTTGTTTTTATATGTAATCTATTATGGATGGTTGCGCCCATACCACATATTCATGTATCAGAGATATCAGTTGTACTTGTACTTAGAGGTCTTTTGACGACAGTGTTTGGTTTGAGCACATTCTCATAAATAATTTCCCTCTTACTTCTCTCTCAGACCTCATTCTTTAGGGGGCATCTGTTACATAGTATTTTGTCATTGTCCCTGCAATCCCCATCCCGCACATTGCAGGACCATTTCAATGACTTATGTGTATTTTCATACTTTGCAAAAAGTGTCATTATATCCCTTGGCATGTGAAGAAAATTTCCTCTGTTGATCATTCCTAGAGAAGGCTCCCAAAAACATATGATTTTGGGTTGGTGCTGGTAGGCGGTTATGGCCTCGTGCCCATAGAGAAACTAAAATTGGGCCTCACGCCCATTGGTGCTCTGTCTTAGTGGATTGCCCACGCCAAGCTGTTTTTGGAAAGTTTTTTAAAATAGAAATGAAGTTTCCATGTCCAACCACTTCGTGAGTGAAGTCATCATGGTTTGTTAGACTGAATAACGCCAAAGTCCTTCCTTTGGCTTCTTGTTTCCTATTATTGACAAAATCCCCAAAGGATAAGTGTTACACTAAAAACTGTCACCTTGACATTCTGTTGACTGTATGAGCTTATTATTACTCATACTTCCTCCTTTTTCAAGTCCAACATACCAGCTCCTCA